>VZTA01026517.1:137016-186717 GCA_013398855.1 Mohoua ochrocephala
GCGCTCCGCCCTCCGCGCCCGGGGCGGCTCCGACACCGGCACCGCCGACACCGCTCCCCGCAGCGGCCTCCGCGCCACCTCACGCCTGCGGGTCGAGCCCCGCGGTGCGCCCGCCTCGGGGGGACTCGCTGCCCCCTCACGGGAAGGGTCGTGGCTCGGGTTGAGCCGTTCTGGGCGAGGGACAGCCAGTGTGTGACCCCGTAGCGGGGAGCCCCGGGCTGGTGCCGAGGCACTGGGACCTGTCCGCCGGCCCCGAGCACCTGGGGTGCCCAGCATTCCCCCTTCCAGGGGCGGTGGTGCCTGTGTGGAGGGAGCTCCGCTCTCCTGGAGTCACCCACCAGACCACGGGTGGTATCCCCAGCATCACTCACGGGGCTCGTTGGCAGCCCTTTGCCAGGGGGGCACGGGGGCTCTTTGCCACTGCAGCCCCACTGGGGCTGTGGGGAGCCACAGGCGTCAGGAGGCATTTGAAGCTCCTGGGCTGTGCAGAACAGAACCAGCTCCCAGCTGTGAACCTGTGCGATGATCACTAGCCCCTACTAGAGAGGTGCCCCTGCTCTTTTGGAGGGGTGCACTACAGGCCTCCCCATGGTGAGAGGTTGAAGCCTGCCCAGAAGGTCACTGTGGGAAATGTTAATGCTTTTATTTTTCCTCTCAGTGGAGTAGAGAACATGTCTGGGATCAAGAGAGTGATCGCAGAGAAGGACCCTGACTATGAGGAGATCACCATCACACATCCCAACAAGCGGCACAAGGCAGCTGAACAGTCAGGTAGGAGCTGTGGAATTGGAAATTCTGTGGGTGTGCATGCTGTCTGTAAACTGGTCAGGAAAAGGCTGGGGTAGGAGTTAAGGGGCAAAGGACAGATGCTGAGCAAGGCAGGTAGTGATACCTCTGCGTAGCCAAACGAAGATGTAACGTATGTGGAGTCATCCCTACCTGCTGTCTGGACCAAAAGTATGGCGTGAGGATGCAGCCTTTGGTGCATGATAGGAGACAGAGCACAAGCTCTCTGCTGCCCCAGCACTTTGGTTCCTGTTGCTTCCTAAAGTATTTACAGTCCGTCATCCTGTGCTGAGTTGTGCTCCAGCCTGTGTGTTTGTTCTGTGGCTGAAGTCTGCTCTGAGAAAGATTGGCAGGTTGTTTACATTTTGGGGGACAGAGGTCACAGTAGAGCATGGGGAGGAGAAAAAAAATTCATGACCCTGCAGGAGGGGTAAAAGAGACCCACGACCCTGCAGTACATGCACTGGCTGTTGGAAGATGACAAATGTTTGCAGGAGCTGGCAGAGAAGCAGGAAGGAGCTTCTTTGATGAAGTGTAGAAAGGATAATTTAGGGAGAAGGAAGAGGCTTTGAAACATACAAGAGAGGAGGAAGAGGAGCACGACTGAAGGAAAGGTGGATAAAGAAGTGTAGTGAAGCAAGTAGCTGGCTGAGTAGGTTTGCGTTTGGCACGCTTGGATATGCTTGCTTTGGAAACCAGCCTGTTGGCAGAGTGCCTGAGACAGGTTGCAGTCTCTCTGGACAAATAAGAGTAGAGCTTCTTGCCCCGGGGGCAGGGAGTAGGCTAGTGATTTTTGGCATAGCACAGCTAGTGAGAGAGGATCGTGATGGGAAGAACTGACAAACAGGGAGGTGAGAAAACTGAGGCTGGCTGTGGGCTCTGAAGAAGATCCAGGAATAGAGCTGGAGCTGCCAGTTGGAAAGGGACAGAGGATGGCTTCGTGGGTGATGTTTTGGAGGATGGTGTACAGCTGGACAAGTCTGAGGAGACTGAACTCTGGGTTGAATGTGTTGCTGGGCAGGTCCTGTCTGCCATGTGGGGCAGGGGCCCTGCCAGTGGGGGCCCAGGGCAGCTGTGCTGGAGCTGGCCATGTCACCACTCCCAGCTGCCTGCCCTGCCTGGCTGCCAGAAGTCACCACCCTCTGTTCTGGTGTGTCCCAGGGACTGCAGGCAGGTTTTTAATCTGCTCCTGAAACAACTTTTCAGAAGGTCTTGATGATGAGCAGGCAGAGTCTCAGGGCCTTGGAAAACTGTCCTTGCCAAAGTGAACTTTGCATTCAGGAGATTCCTCCAAATTGGCTCCTTTCTTCTTCTCATGGAAGATCTCCAGCTTTCAATGCTAGAATTCCTTAAGTACACAATTTTCACTAACATGATCCTAATGAGGGGCTGTGGTTGACACTAAGCTGGGAAAAAATTTACTATAAAGTGTTCTTAAAAGCCTCTGTAATATAATCGCAAATCCTAAAGTCCTTAAATTGTCGTGATGCTGGTGTGGCATGGCATCAGTCTTGGGAAGAGATGCAGTTGTCCCTCTCTGAACCATACCTCTCATGCCTTAATCTGTTTAGGTTTATTTTAAGTGTAGCCTTACATGAGAATTTCCTCATCATAATCTTCATGGCTGGAGGTAAATTATATCCCTCTGGTTTTTAATTTTGCCTTACTCATACAGATTCAACCATAATTGTGTTTTAATGTGGGCTTGAACTATTTCTGGTCCTAAAATAAATATATATATATACACACACACACACAGAAACGTGTGTGTGTGTGTGTATATATGTGTGTTCAAAGAAGGAAAATTATTTAGGATACCCCTGTTGCATATAGAGGCATCAGTTGCCTCACTCCTGTTGTAGGTACCTGATCAGACAGTAAAATTATGTATGCTTTCTGGAAGATGCCAGCAAAGCTTTGACTTGCTTTTCTTTCCCCTCTCTATAGGGATATTAGAGACCTCTTCAAACAGATATGTACTTTTTAGGAAGACATATGCTTCCTCTGAAGCTCAAGCCAAAGCCTTGGTGCCGTTGCCTCCTATTTAATGTAGAAACAATGTGAGATTTTTCCAGGGAAAACCAGTCTCTTTTGCTGATCTGCTTTGTAGTAGTGTCACTCTATTTCTGACACCGGCTGGAGCACCTTTTCTAGAAGCGTAATTCCTGCTTTGCCAGGTTCTTACTTAGAATTTGATAAAAACAGAAGTTATTTGAAACCCCTTGATGTAATGGAGGTGACTTAAATTAAGGGCAGTATTAAAGTCTACAGTAGGTGTAGAGCAAAAAGACTAGTTCTTCCTGTGTTTACACATGTCCTAGAAAAATATGATAATATGCCAATTCCATCCTTAGCCACTAATTTGCTGTAAGGTATTTGCACAGTTTGAAATCCTAAGCTACATACTTTCCACCAAGGTCAGTAAACTCCTGCTGAAAGGCTCAATTTTTTTGACTGCTGTGCTGGAAGAGGATTTTGTAAGAGGTGGACCAGCTTTTGAGAATGTAGCTTCCTTTGTGCGTAATAAACAGCTTGTAGGCACTCCAGAGCAGGCTGCACTTCGTGCCAGGGCTGAACATATAAATATGAGTTTGCTTTATTCTTGCTGCATGAGGTGGTGTAAATTTCCTGGATGTGAATCTGGCCAAGGAGAGCAGAAAAATGTCTGTAGTGTTCCAGCTCACTCCGGCGCAATCGCAGCGGCGACTGCGCTGGGCCAGCACCGTGGAGTTTTCCTTTTACTGTTTACAGCTTTACTGAGGCAGAAGTAAACAAACTGGCCCTGTTCTTCCCATTTTCTGTTATTTGTCATCTCAGACCTAAAAAGGAAAAAATAGCTCTCCACATAAGCCATGTTTTAAAGATACATGTGGTTTTTGTTAAGACATAACTTTTTTTTGCAGGAAAATGATCCGTCCCTTTATGTGTGTGTGTGCTGAACTTATTATCCCTTCACTTCTCACTCTATAGTGATTTCTGATCTTTGTTTTCAAATAGAGCCTCAAAAATAGAAATGTAAATACTTCCTCCTTCTTTATTTTCCATGTGTGGCCTTGTACAGCTCGAGATGTTACTGTGCAGAAGATTGAGACTATTATAAAGGAACAGTTTGCTGTTGAAATGAAGAGTAAAGAGCATGAAATTGAAGTCATAGATCAGGTATAAACGTTTTGTTCTTATAAATACCTAAAATCCTGGTGTTTGGGGCCTGGGGAATTGCTTATCATTACTCTGTGTTTCCTTTTTGCAGCGCCTGATTGAAGCCAGAAGGATGATGGACAAGCTGCGTGCCTGTATTGTGGCTAACTATTATGCCTCTGCTGGTCTCCTCAAAGCTGGAGAGGTAAAAACTGCTTTGGGAATAATAAGACTTTAGGGAATCTTTGCAAAGGAAGGTGTGGAGTTCAGTGGCTGTTCAGCTGATGTTTGATGTTAAGATGTGATTTAATGAAATAGTGGAATACAAACTGCAAATGGGGTGGCAGTGGGAGAGGAGACCTTTGCATCACCTGCTGGGCCTCAGGTACTCAGCAAAGTGGAGTCTTCAAGAAGCGGTTGAGAAGTTGTTCAGCAGCCCCTGGTTCTGGTTTCTGAAATACTCTGCTTTTTTTTTTTTTGTCCTCAGTTTTTCCCTGAGAGCACCTTGTTTCTCAGACACTGCACAGTTTGTCCTTGCAAAGCCCTGAAAAGCGTAGAATGTGTTTTCCCATTTCACAGGAGGAGAGTGGCAACAGATACATTTGGGGACTTTTCGGGGAAAAAAGAAAAATAATAGAGATTTCAAGATTTCTTGGGTCTCGGACAGTGCTGTGAAACCATCCTCCCTTTGCCCTGTCTGTTAATGGGTTGGTAAACAGACTGATGGCAGCAGTAAAGCAGGAGATAAATCAAGGAGATATCACAGAGTGATTAAAAATTCACAAGATTAAAAAACCTCAAACCCTCTTAGTTAAACCCCAGTTCTGAGCACTCTGCCCTTAATGACTGCTAATTGCAGGGTGTTCACGACTTGTGCAGACTCCCAAGTGACATGTAGTTCATTAGCAAGGTAGGCCTTTTGTTACCATCTTTTCAATTCGAGTTGATCTGGTTTCCAGTGATTTTTAGAAGCTGTGGATGGGTGCTGCAAACATGGTTTTCACTCTAGTCCCATAAGAATTTCTCTTCCAAGCCCTTGCTCTCAATGCTACTCCTGGTTTTCCTGTTGTGCTTTTCAGAGGACTTGGAGTGAGGTAAAAACCAAAAGGTTCAGCTTGTTTTTCCCTCTCTGAACTTGAGTTGAACACCTGGAGTTGGAAAAGGTTGTGGTAGCCTTGGGAGGACTGGAGATCTCTCTGCCCCCTTTGATTTTTGTGTAGGCAGCTGAAGAATGTGACCTAAGTTCTAATCTTTGAAAGTGTCTTTATCCATTGTCATCATGTCTCTGCAGGAGCTGTACTGTTCCTTGTTCTTCTTGTTCTGCCATGCAGGGTGTTCACTTTTTTCCCCTGATGATTTTCACACTTTCCAGAAATAATGTATTTTGTAATTGTTTTGAGGTATTCACAGAACTTACTGGTGCATCCTTGCTTTATTTAGTTTTCCAGTAGTTTTTATGAGCTTGTGGCTAGTCTACCTGTATCTTTGCATTTTTAATCTTTTTCCTGGTTTGCACACAGGTTAAATCAGTTGTTCCTTTATTTTGAAATTGTTGCTGATTTTCAATTTTCAATTTTCTTTGTTGTCTGTTTTTAATTGTGGCTCATGTATGTTTGACCAGGCAGTGAAAGATTGTCTTGTTTCTGCTTCTGGTAGAATAGGAGTCTTTGTAGTTTAATTCAGAACTTCTAGGAAGATGATTTGCAAGTTCCTGACCTGTTCTCATAAACATACACAGTTCTCGAACCCAATGCTGCCGAGTTTGAGGCTTGGGATTCCTCATGATTGTGGTTTATTATGTTTCCCCACAAATTATTTGACAAGAGGTTGGTCATTTTACTTGACTACAGGTAAAACAAAAGAAGACGTTCTTGGTGTGGGTTGGGTTTGGTTTGGACTTCGGGTTTTTTTGGACAGGTTGTGTGTGTGTCTCTGCCCTTCGATATATGGCTGTAACTCTCCTAAGTTGGTAATTGAGAGTTGGTAATTGCTTTGCCTGTGCACATAATGGACAATCGGAAAGGAAGTTCTGGAATGATCCTTGAAAGGCCAAGGTGGGACAATGTTTCTAACTCCACTCTTGCTACCACCTCTCGAGGGCAGTTCTGCTGCTCTGTAGTGATGCTGGTGTCTGCCTCCCTCTCAGTCGTGTTGGCAGAATTCTGAATCAGGGAACTTAACGTGGATTAAAAATAAACCCGCAAAGGAAAACAAACAAACAAAACCAGTAACAAAACAAACAAAGCAACAAATAAATCCCAAGTCCGTTTCTTGATTTGTTTTCCTTTGTGACGTGCCCCATGAATAATTGTTCCAGCCTGGCTGATCCGGTGGTTTGGGCAGGGAAGAAGCAGCCTCTTTGAGCTGGTACTGCCTGTAAGAGAAGCTGCCAGTGCCACTCTGGTGTGATTCTGTGGCTGCAGGAGCTGGAGGGAGGCTCTCTCAGTGCTCTGCTGCTGCACAGAGGTGTTCCTGCTGACTTGGTTCATCGTCAAACCGAGGTGACAGGGAGGTCTGGTGCCTGGGTCAAGAAGTGGCCAAGGGACACTTGTTTTGAGTTGATGGATGTTTTTCTTCTGAGGTAAAAAGCAAATGCAAGAGAAAAAGAAGGGCCTTTGTCATGATAATGAAAAAAACAAGAGAGATTTACACACTTGCCTGCCCTGTCCTCCCCCGTGCAGGTTTAGGAGGATCTAAGATTAGCTCTTAGATATCCGTTTTGAGGAAAGTTTGCAAGCATGCCTAAGCACATTATTATTTATCCCCTGTTAAGCTTTAGGAGCAGACAGGGTGTAGCTTGCCTTGTAGGTGTTGACAAGACTGCCAGTGAGTATCAAAGCTAAAGAGCCTGATGCACTTACCTGCGCTGCTTGCGTGCAAGAGCCAGGCAGCTGCGGCCTTCCTGTGTGTGGTGAGGCTGGAGATGTCTGCACAGGAAGAGAAGAGGTTATTTTCAAAGGGACGTTCTAGGTAGTTGAGGAGTCTGCAGTCCTCCCTTCCAAAACCAGTTTGGGGTACTGTTTCTGTAGAACCATTTTAAGCTTTTATCTTCCGAAGCATGTGTTTTTCCTGCAGGGCAGCTGATTAAATATTTGCTCTTTCTTCATTCGTTGACTTTTTCTCTTCTGGTGCAGCTTTGTTTTTATCTGGACTGTGAGGAAATAGTGACCAGATCTTCCTGACCTCTTCATTGCAGGGGACCAGGTCATGCGATGCAACAATTCTTAATCACCCTTCAATCAAGAAATTCTTGGAATCTCCCTCTAGATCATCATCTCCAGCTAACCAGGGCTCAGACACTCCCTCTGCCAACCACTCTGAGAGCGACTCGCTCTCTCAGCACAATGACTTTCTCCTGGACAAAGACAATGGCAACTTGGACGCAGACGAGCGGCTGACAAACAGCCTGGACCAGAGACAGAGCAGAAATGCTGGCCGGGTAAAGTAAAACTCGAGTGGTGATCAAGTTGTTGGAGGTGTGTGCTCTGAGGACTCGGTGCTGGCACCAGGAGCTCTTCATGTTTTCACCCACCTTGCTGAAGATCTGTTTCTTACCCTCTCCAACCGCTTGCTCCCACTCCCTCAGCCTGGCTTTGCTGTAAGGCCAACTGAAGTGTCTGTGACGTGGGTACCTCCTCTTACCTCAGTCCTTCCCAAAGCAAGCTCAGCAGGCCGGGGAGAGCCGTGGGATCAGCACAGCTCTGCCACTCTCTCGGTCGTAGCCTCTGGGGAAGGAGGTGCTTCACAGCCTGAGCACAGGGCTTTGCTGTATGGGTGGAAGTCAGGTCGGGATGTAGAGCCTGCAGAGGAGAGCAATGTGTGTCGTTCCCAGCAGTGTTTTCAAGAAGTAATGCTGCTGCCTGGCTCTGGGTGCCCATGGGGACTGCATTGTGTAGAATGGTTGATCCACTGGAGGGGTTTGGCCTCCTCAGCAGCCTGTAGTGCAAACGGTAACACTGGAGGATTAGCTCACCCTGGCAGTGTGAGTTGGTAGAGCCTGGATGCACAGCTTGGGACCAGACATGAGAGAATTGTTTTTCTCTTGATGGTGCTGCTTGCTGTTGTGCATTATCACCATTTGCTTAACTGAACCAGTCTGGCCCAAGTAAAAATACATTCTGTCAATGTTCCTTCATGCTTTTCTGGGGGCTGTTTTTGACCTGGATCCAGTCCCTCCCTTTGTGGCTCACTGTGCAGCCACACAAATGCTTCACCTGTTGGCTGCAGGTAGCTCCACTGGGGAGGCTTACTCAGTGTCTGCAGATGAAATGTGCCTTAGTACATGAGGTGAAACTGTGCAGTTTCCTTTCAGTTCCTTTAAGTGGTCAGGCCTGCCAGAGGAGTACAGCCAGGAATGGATGTATCTCAGTGAATATAGTTGCATTCTGCAGCTGAATAAGTTGCACTAATACATGGCAGAAAGAGCAGTGATTCTGCCTTCGTTAAGCAGCGTGACGCCCCTGATAGCAGGGCTGCAGTTTGCGAGGACTCTGCCTTGGGTCTGTAGCAGAACCCAGATGAGCCATACAGAATATGGACCCACCTACATTGTAAACCGCCAGACCAACAGAACTTGTTTCTGTGCTAGGGGCATAGATGGAGCAGTTGTATTGCTTGGGGATAGCACATGGGTACATCTTTGACCAGTGCAGAGGAGGCTGAGGGAGTGATGAGGAGCAGGAGCCATCCCAGCCTTCCGCAACTCCTTGCTCCACTTTGAGACATCCCTGACTTAACAGGGGAGGGGAAATGGTTCCTTAGTGAATGCAGTGCTTCCCACACTGACCCTTGTCAGGGGAGTGCTCAGTGGAGTGCAGTTCAGTGGGCTGCTCTGTAGTCACTCGAGGATGGCAGTCCCTTATTCTCCAGACAGACACTCCATCCAACAGGGTTGTAGAAAAGCCTCTCAGTCCCATGCAAACAACACTTCCACTTGTGTTGGCATAGTGGGTGGTCAGATCATTGTACTGGGAGTCTTGGCCACTGCTTAATAGCTGGGGTTGTGTTACAGGGTGGCTGGATTTATTGTGCCTCGGTATTGCCATGGATTTGTGGGTTTACCTGGATGGCGGTGACAGGTCTTGGCTGCTCTCCCTGCTCAGTTGGAGCTGAATTCCTATCTCAAACCCAGCCTCGATTCTTCACCGTGAGGCAACACCAGAGCAATTCTCTGCAAAGCAGCAGAGACTGGGAATGAGAAAGATTTAGATTTTCAGCCCCCACTCATGGGCAATTGAGCTTTGGTCCTGATTAGTGACCAACATGATGCCATTCTAGCTGTGCCCAGTTTTATTTCAGATAGTGCAGGGGCAGTGCTTTTGAAACTCAAGCTGAAGTCGTGGCTCAGCTCCATGGGATGTCGCACCATGTCCGCTCAGTTAAACCATGCAGCGTGTTCTTGGCTAGGGAGGAAAGCGTTGTTACATGCCTGAGTTGCTTAAATGTGCCTAGAGAGCAATTTAAGTATTTTTAGGGATGATTCCTTGTTGGTCTTTCATTTATGCAGGGTTTTGGGTTTTTTGTAACAACACCTTACTTTTCTAGCACCAAACAAAATGATGTTTAAGAGGAATGTTTGGGTTTTTGTTTGCCTTTTTTTTCTTCCCCTACCCTCAGGACAGTTCGGGTGTTTCAAGCTCTCAAAAACCAGGACAACGAAATGCCGGACTGTCAAATGATGAAACTTCACGACTTTATGTGAAGAAAACGATTGTGGTTGGCAACGTCTCCAAGTTAGTATCCAGAGCCTGAAGGATAGTCCTTTATTTCAGGATTAAATTGAATAGAAAGTTACAATTAGGAGACAAATGAAATTGCTAGGCTGTCACAATATGAGCTGTTACCCTTGAATAATCACTATACCCAAGGCAGCCCTCCTCTGGTCTCAGCATGAGGTTTTTTTGTGGAAGGAACAGGTCTTTTAGTAGTTATTTTATTTATAAATTTATATGCGTACAGAGGTTTTAAGATCTGTTTCTCTCAAGGAAAGTCTTTCAGCCTTTTTTGATCAGGTAGAAGTCAGAAGTTTTCCCCTGAAAATTTGGAAAAGCAAGTTGTCCTAATTCAGTGTGTTGGCTAATTGAATTAGTTGGCTAATTCAGTGTGTCCATAGGGACAATATGGGGGTTTCTTAAACGGAAGAAAAACCCCAAGAGAACAATGCACCGCCGACCACAATGAGGAAAATTGTGCAAGTTCAGAATAGTCTAAATAAACTAATTCATACTGTTTTTATTTATATTTAAAAGAAGAAGACAGGTAAATGTATATAACTTTTGATCTTCGAGGAAATTAGTGAAGAAAGGCATTAGTTTTAGGAAACTGGACAATTCCAGGCTTTAACTCTCCATCTTTCCTCTACTCATGTCAGTCTTTTGCATAGAATATATCAGACATTTGCTGACAGAACTTAGAGTCAGAATTACTTCTTGAAAATCTACCCAGGGCTGGACCCAGAATTAAGTATTGACTAAAGTTGCTTAAAAATTTATAAGAAGAATTGTAAATTTTTGTATTTATGGTAGGTGAGTTGTTGATGTTGTGTTCTGGTGTGGTTTTGCTTCCTGATATCTCAGAATAGGACGGGATAAGGAATTTGACAGTGGTAGAATGTTAAAATTAAGTCTTCTTAATTAAGAGCCACATGTTTAAATGGGTGACTTTCATATGGCAGTTGTACATAAAGATAGAGAAAATGTGTTAGAAACTTAGGGTAGATTATGGGACCTGTATCTGTTCCTGGTTGAACTGTCAGAGTAAGGACAAATGAGCAGAACTGTACAGCGGGCAAGGTTCCCACAGGCATTTTAACATCCCCAACTTTTTTGCCTAATCTTTCCCGAAATACTTTTTGCAGTATTTGTCTATTTTATCTTGTGTTTGTTATTTAATTTCTTTGCCAGGTACATTCCCCCTGACAAGAGAGAAGAAAATGATCAGTCAACCCATAAATGGATGGTGTACGTCCGAGGCTCTCGGAGAGAACCCAGCATAAATCATTTTGTCAAGAAAGTTTGGTTCTTCCTCCATCCCAGTTACAAACCTAATGACCTGGTAGAAGTGAGGTAATAAGGAATTATTCCAGTCACTATTCCACTCTTCATGCTTGCCAGGCTTACAATGCCAAGTTTCTTAGAAAATTAGCAACTTCTTTTCCTGGTTTAGTATTCCATGTCTGTATTTAACCTCTGGCTTAACTTGGCTTACTCCAAAATCGTAGTAAAAATAAATGAGGTTTTTTATGTAAATGTGCCAAAGATGTTTGTTGGCTGGCAGTTTTTTTAATTTCCTTCTGAGAAAAAGCATTCAGTTGTTGCATGTCATGCTATTCATGTGGGCTGTACCTCTCCTGTATGTGTTACATATACTGTCTGCTGCTCAGGTTAGACTTCTGGCGCTAAACAAAGTGTTTTCTACCACCCACCTATTCCAGTGTGGGAAAGAAGGAGCAATCTCAAAAAGCTGATTTGCCCATATTTTTAATGCTACATGTGTGTTTGGGCATGAATATCCCACTCCAAAATATTTCTCCATGGTAGTGAGATCAGTGGCGTTGACTTCGTGCTTTGAGGACTTTCCCGTCAGTGTAATGGTGCTGGTGCTACAGAAACAGGGCAGCTTCCCTATGCTCTCCCAAGCCTATATTCCACACCTGTTTTGCAAGCTGTGACCCTGGTATGGGGTAGCTTCTCTCTTGACTGCTGCAGGGGAATGCCCTGTCAGTCTTTTATCCTTCTTCCTTGGACAAGACTGAGGGAGGATACCTTCAAAATACTTGATGTCTTCCCATAGAAATTATTCTCCACAGGATGTTCAGCTGCCTCCTGGAGGGAGGAGTGTGGGAAGGACTGCTTAGGTACAGAATGGCAACTTACTCCTGGCAGAATTAAACTACTGAAAGGCAACTCCAGGAAGACTTACCTGAGATAAGAAGTGTTGGTATGGCTCAGTAATGTTTCTGAGAAGACAACCCTGAGCAGGACAAAAGCAAATTCCTTTGTATTTCTTCTGTAACATATCAAGTTGCATTTGATTGCTGTATTTTTGTGCCTTTCTCAGTTGTCCATGCTGGTTATCTTCTGTTTTAATCCCATCTGGTTAATTGATTTCTGGTGTCACGGGCCCATTTATCGTAGTGAACATTAATGTTCTGGACTAAAAATTGCCTTGAAACCTTTGGCATTTCTTTCTGTTGAAGAAACTACATTTGCATTTACAATAACAAGCTGAAATACAGAGTAACAGCAAATGTTACAGATCCTTCTTTTTCAGCTTGGAGAGTGACAGTGATTAACTTTTCCTTGATGACCGTATGTTGTTCCCTTGGTATTATACGAAACATGTGCCTTTTTGCTACTAGATAAGGGAGCAGCAGAAAGTGATTGCAAAGTGCTGCATTGGAAGCTCACCTTGCAGTGAGCTGACTTGGGTTTTTTTTTAAACCAAGTGTTTTTCATTTGACATAGCACAGCCCTTTTTTGTCTTCTTTTTAAAAATATGACACTTGTTTCCCACGTGTCTCATCCAACAGCATTTTACCATTTTCTTCCCTGTCCCCTTGTGTAAAGTTAAAGGATGTTTTTAGCTGTCCAAAGCCATAAAATTCTCATTGCTGTGATTACATTCTCTCTGTGGTGAATAGCAGACCCAAAGATAGCTTTAGTTGTCAGCTAGAAAAACAGTCTTTGGCTTTCTGAAAAGGAGGGAGGTGAAAGGTATACCACTTCTGCATCAAAATGTAATCACCGTTTGTTTCCAGAGAACCTCCGTTTCACCTGACCAGGAGAGGCTGGGGAGAATTTCCAGTGAGAGTGCAGATACACTTCAAGGATAGCCAGAACAAAAGGATTGATATCATACACAATTTGAAGGTATTTGAACGAAATACTTTAGAGAAAGGATTTAAATGAGCTCTTTTGCATAATCTAGAAGAGGCTCTGCTTGTGTATGTGCTTTTGCCTCACTCTCTTATGAGTGTCCTCCTGGTTATTTTCACATGAATAGTTGAGCTGGAGAATCGAAATAGATCCGGGAAAGCCTCTTACCTTGGCTGTATGGAGTTGATGCAGTAGCAGGGAACCCAGCCTTGCAGCAGCTGGAGCTGCTCAGAGCAGCGGTGTTTACCTGTTTTTTCCCTACAATTTGAGATTTTTATTATGTTTTCACTGGCTTTAACCTAACAGTGCTTCAGGGCTGTCTTTCTGCTGGTAAAGTGGCTGCCATGTCTGTTCTGTTCCTTCAGCATAGGCATGAATCAGCTAATGATGATCTTTGTTGTTAGAGTGGGCAGGGAGGGCTGAGATTCCCTATTCAGTCCATGTTCCCTTTGAAGAGAGCTCCCTTTTCCATCTCATTCACCCCTGCAACACTTGGGATTTCTAGTATGCATCAGTCCTGGAAAACTAGGCCGTTGCTTGTTTTCCTTTTAATTAGTAGTCCCTGGCATTAGTGGACTTAAATCCTGAGCTGGGTTAGTCTCCTGTTTCTTTGAGCAGCATTAGTTTTATTTGAACTCTGCTTGCATTAATGAATTTCATGCTAAATAAGATACCTCATTGCAACCCTAAATATAGACAGTAGAGGAGGTTGAAAATATTCCCCTGCAACTTAGGGACATTTAATGCAGATGGTGAGTAAAATATATTTGGGGAGATCTGACTTGGGGAGAAATTATTAACACTATGATGGATGGTGAAGGAAGCTCAGCCTGCAGAAGAAAACTGAGCCGGTCCATGGCACACAGGAGCTCAAACCAGCAAATCTTTGCTGTTCTTATACTGAGCCTGTGGCTGCCGTGAGGGTGTACGAGTGAGCTGAGCCCTCCTCCGTGGCTGGCACCCCGCGTGCCCCTGAGGTCTGGCACATTGTGCTCCTCTCAAACCCAGCTGCTTCTATAGGTGTCTTAACAGATGCCTCTGGGATGTTATGCCTCTTTATCAGCTGATGGCTCGGTGTGAACACTTATTAATCAAAAACTATAGTGTAAACATAGCCTTTGTGCTGGTCAGTTGAAAACTCAGAGTTTTTCTCATTATTATTTCCTTATATTGACATCAGGAATAAAAAAGGGACACCGCTTGAGGACTCCTCTTAGATGGAAATACTCCCTCAACAATCTCATTTCCTTCAACTTTTTTGCTCCTTTCCACTTTAGTGTGGGCCTTGGGTCATGGCTGAATTTTTTGCAGAAGAGAGGGAGGGCACTTATCAGAGCACACAGATTTCTGACCTTATGGCCTCAAAATATTAGATGCGCTGCTGCTCAACTTACATAGTTTGAAAATCCTTTCAAGCAATTTGTATTGTAAATTCTAGCCAATACATTGCTTTGCCCTGGCTAATATATTGTATTGTCTTATCCAGCTGGACAGGACCTACACAGGCCTGCAGACACTTGGCGCAGAAACGGTGAGTCAGAAGGTCGTGGGATGGATGTTGTGCTTTGCTTCCCTTAAAGATGTTTAAAAAGAAAAGATGCATGGGACTAAGCACAGAGTCAGACCCATTTGATTTCACAATTTCTAGAATGTAGATTTTGCTCTCTTGTTGAATGAAAGGATTATGACACCTTGTCATCATTCATGACAACAGTAATTTTTTCTCCTTCCTGGTTCAGGGGAGACCATTTCCAGCTCTTCCTTCACAAAGAACTTGGCTTGTACTGGAGCTTTAAATTTTACTGCTTTGTGAAGCTTTTGGTACGAAATGTTCTGATTTGCATTTTGATGTGCTGCAGAGCTGACACATAAAGAATTTAAGTTCAAGGGATCACCCAGCTATTCTGTTGAAATTTTGCAGTATATTAATTAGTTCTAAGTTTCTTTATCTGTCAAGATTCAGGACATTAATGGAAAATGAACTCCTAAAATTAATGAATTAATTCATAACCCACAGTTCAATATATTTCTGAAGTTTTCTTGATATTGTTTTCCCCTGTTGTACTGTAGTGAATGGAAATTTTTATGGTGAAATCGCATTACTTCAGCTTTTCAGTTTGTGGAGAAAACATTAATGTGAAACGTCTACTGTGATTAAAGAACACTTTTGAAGAGTAGATCATGTGGTGTGTTTCTCAAGGCCTTAACCAGATAAAGCAGGCTTCAGTTTTGTGTCTCTCCCTACAGGGGTATGCAGTCCTTTCTTTACTGGGTTGCTTGGAGCTGGGCTCCATAATCCTTCAGTGTTTACAGTTCAGATTTCCCCATTGACTGAGATGTGCTATTTTACTGTGGGGGTTCAATGTTGCAAGATTTTTGTCGTAGCTCAAGTACTGCTGGACCTTTGGGAACTGTCCCTGAAATGAATGGAAATGTTATGTAGAGTTGAGGGAAACAAAGGGAGAGGTTTTAAGGCATTAAAATAAAAAGGCATAGTTGGTTTTGGTTTTTATATCTTTACCTAGCTACCAAGTACTAATGTCCTTTCTCCTGTTTTTGGAAGGTAGTGGATGTGGAGCTACACAGGCATTCCCTTGGCGAGGAGTATCTCTTCTCCCAGTCTTCAGAGTCTGACCTTTCTGATGTTCCTACATCTTTATCACTGCCACTGAGTATCCCAGCACCAGTCAAAGCTTCTTCACCAATTAAACAGTTGAGGGACTCCAGCCCAGATGCTTCTGTGGACAAAGGTAAAGCAAATGGGTGTTGGTGAAATGCAAGTTCTTGGAACTTTGGCTCTGCTAGATACCTCCTCTTAACTGCTCTTATGCCTTAAAGGTTGCTGGTGCTACCTGCTTGTTGCTCACCCCCAGATCATTTTCCTTAATGTGCTCTGAAATGTAATTCAGAAATTGTTATAGGTTATTCGGTTTTGGAATTTGGTTTGGTTTTGTTTGGGTTTTTTATCTGAAGTTTGCTGAGCAAGCTCTGTTTTGCTAAAACATAGTGAGTAAGGAACAGCAGATGCGGTTGGAAAAAAAGGTGGTTGAATAGCACTTGTAGTTTTGGCTTTGGCAGACTATTTTCAGAGGGGTTTTTAGGTTTCTGAATTCTTTGGGGACTGTGTATACATATAAAGAATTGGTCTAGTGGTGTGTTCAGTTATACATGTTAGTGCCTAATATGAGCTGACTCTGAGGGAACAAAAATCCCTAGGTAGCTGTAGTTACCGTGCTGTTGAGAATAGAGACTGAAAAAGTCGTGTGTGTTTGTCTGAGGGATGATGGCATCTCTGCACATTGGGGTCTCATTCTCCCCTTACCCTGTAAGATCAGGAAAGTCAGAGTCCATTGCAGTGGGGCAGCAGTTGAGGCCTTAGGATCACTTGGATTGCCTGGAACAGGCAGTGTTGGCCCCGTGGTCACACTGCTAGGATTTGTAGTTTGTGTGAAGTAGGAAGAGCTGTGCCTCTGTTGGCATTTAGCTTTGTTTTCTGGAACACTCGGTGTCAAGGCTTGCACAACAGACCTCGGTTAACTGGGCTGAGATACAAGGGTGTGTGTTACAGTTTGTTACAGTTTATACTCTTTAGTGTGAGAAACCTTCTGGACACAGCAGTGTTATATTTCAAAGTAGTGTCAGATGCAGCATGGTGCGATGCTTTTCTTGGTTTATGCTGATACTCCAGTGTTCAAGGAGTGGCTGTAAGCCGGTGCCGTGCATGGCTGTGCTTCCGGATAGGCACTGTGGTGTTCAGGCTCAGCAAGAAGAATGTCTGCTGTATAAATGTGGTCTTTTCTTGTGGCCAGAAAAGGACAAATGCAACCAAATTTTAAACACACCGGTTTTTTATTCAAACAGGAAGATTTGTAGCATCTTTAGGTGAGCAGTGCTACAGCCAACAGGAAGGAAGTAAACCTACCTCTTTTACACTGACAGGCAGTGGCTTCTCTCAGCAGCTGCAGGTTAATTGATCTCTTTCTACACCAAATAAAGTGGATTCCATAGCCCAGCTCAAAAGGCAGTCTCTGGTTTCCTTGAGCTCTTACTCCAAAAAATGCACTGCGAGATTCTCTGCGAAGGAGATCCAGCCTTAGTCCTATGGAGCCCTAACCAAGGACACTTGGAACTAGCAGCAGCTTTTGGTCGGAGGAAGGGCATTCCAAGAAAATGTGTAAGAAGTGGCTGATCATGTGAGTGGCTGATCACCCACCACAGCTGAACAGGCTGTGCATGGCATCATTTTATTCTTCTTGTCCAGCAGATCCAACAGGCCTGTGCAGCAGCAATCCCCTACCTCACTTTCTCCCTGTTCACGCTTCCCACCAGTTGCCTTTCCTTTCTTCCTTCCTTTCTTCCGTCCTTTCTTCCGTCCTTTCTTCCGTCCTTTCTTCCGTCCTTTCTTCCGTCCTTTCTTCCGTCCTTTCTTCCGTCCTTTCTTCCGTCCTTTCTTCCGTCCTTTCTTCCTTCCTTTCTTCCTTCCGTCCTTCCGTCCGTCCTTCCGTCCTTCCTTCCGTCCTTCTGTCCTTCCTTCCTGAGTGTGTTTGTCATACCTGAGTTATGCTTGTGTAGAGAAGCACAGTAAGGAATTAGATGTGTCAGCCTAAGAACTATTTCTGTTCTTTTCCCTGTTTTAATCAGGATTCTCTGGGAATGCTGAAACCGAAAGACATGCCGCGTTTTATTCCCTGCCATCCTCGATAGAACGGACTCCCACCAAGTTAGCCACACAGAAAGTTGCCTTTGGCTCTCACGGAAATTCAGCCTTTCAACCCATTGCAGCTAGCTGTAAAATAGTGCCTCAAGGTCAGAGTCCAAGCCCTGCAGAGTCACCAGGAAAGTCCTTCCAGCCTATCACCATGAGTTGCAAGATTGTATCAGGTGAATGTTAGTTTACTTACCCGAGTGCCTCCTCCTGGAAAACAAGAGAGTGAACCAGTTGGACTTGTTTTGTGTCCTTCCCTTGATTTTCTGCCAGTCTTTGAACATCAGACAGTAGAATAAGGAGCTAACATCAGAAACTAGAATAAAGAGCTAAGCACACTTCTTAATGTTCAATGAAAAAAAAATACAAGTGTGAAATGGTTCACAACAGATCAAAAGCAGGATGAGAGCTGTTCTCTCCCTGTTCTTGAATGCTCTTAAGTATGAAATAGCTAGTCTTGAAATGGACTGCTACCCACAGAAAGGACCAGGCAAAAACACATCTTCCATGTGGAATGTTTTTATGTGGGAAGAAGCCATTCTTCTCCCTCCTGCTTTCATGCAGCTGGGATGGATTAAGAATAATTTTTTTCTTGACTACTGGGCAAATAATTAGTTTTAACCTTGTAGATTCAAATAGACCCTCTTGTGCTTGCCATATTGCATCAGATGGAGCAGCTTTGGTCTTTGTCTTCCAAAAGTCCACCTTGTGTTCGATTACATTGCCAGCTGGCTGCAGTGAGCCATGTGACAGCTTCTGAACCAAACATGGCCAAGGTGCTGCTTTGCTCATTTTACTTGTGGTCCCTTCTCTGCCTGGGTGTGATGCCAATCACTGGATGATGTTTTACATCAGAAAGTGTTAATGTACAGCTCACCATGGCACATGCTGTGAAGCTGCAAGGTGACCTGTTGCAGCTCTTCATTTTCTGGTGTTCAGGGTAGAGAGGGTGAAGCACCAGCTATCAGTATGTGTGATTTCTGGTGATCTGCTCCCAGGTAATTTTCTTAAAGTGTGTCTGATATGTTGTTTTGCTTTGGTTTTGTTGTTTTGGGTTTTTTTTTTTTAATTAAATTTCAATATTGTTCCTTGACATCTTAAAACTGTGCTCAGGTTGATTTGCACTTGAACCTATGCCAAGTGCTTTATTCTTTCTTTATAAGCTGTTCTCTTGATCTTTTCCCAAAGCTTCCTAGAAAGCAGGAATTACAGGGGCCATCCTATCTTTCCTAAAGTCCTTGGACTATTCTTTGTTGATCTTTGCTATTTAAATGTTTCCCTGCTAAATATTTTTCCAGTGTTCTGCTGTCCACTGAGAAGGGTTACCCCTTTCAGATTTCAAAGCAGTTTATAAGACACGGGGATTTTATTTGATGAGCATTTATGTTCTAATTGTCAATAACTGCCAAGAAAGTAGATTAACAGGCAGGTGAAGCTTGGTGTTTGCTGCTGTCTTCTTTTCTCTGATCACTTCCTTACCTGTCCTTTTCTCTGAATTTCTTGTTCAGCTCTTCATGCAGCTTTTTTCTTCTCTAGTTTCTCTCTCTCCTGGCCATGTTACTCAGAAGTTGCACATTTTACAGATAGATTTCAAGGGTTTCTGCTGTAGTCAGAGCAATGAAGGGACCTGAGTGTTCCTGCTGCCCGAGGCTGTTCCACACAGCCTTTTTAGGGGAACTCCTTGGTTCCCACTCTGAGTGCCTGTACCATGGGCTGCACAAGGGCAAGAGAGCTCAGCTCTCTTTCTTCATCTCCTTTGGTACACTGGTCTTGGCAGTGAGAATGATGGAGGTAATATCCCTCAGGATTCAGGGGTGGACCAGATGGCTTCTGAAGTTCCCTTTGAGCCCTTCTTGTCCTGGTAGGCAGAGCATGTCCAGGGTAGGTATGAGCCGTAGTGCTTTATATGCCTTTTCCTTTCCTTCTGTCTCCTCTTTCCTTCTCCAAGTCCTGTGACCTCACTCAGGCTGGGAAATGCATCCTCAAAAAAATGTTCCTTCTCTAAGCCATTTTCAAAAGTACTACTATTGCCATGTTTTTATAATCTGACAACATTTACAAGCTAGAAGCATTGGACTTTTTTTCTTAAGGTTCTCCAATATCGACCCCTAGTCCATCTCCGCTACCTCGTACCCCAACGTCCACTCCGGTGCACATGAAGCAAGGCTCTGCTAGCTCAGTCATTAATAATCCGTATATTATTGTGGACAAGCCTGGACAGACGGTTGGAGCAGCAGCCACAAGCACAGGTGTGTAGTGTGACCACAGAAGGCAGCGGCTTAGTCTTACCCATTCAAGTTTGTTCTCCCTTTAAAATGATCAGCATTTCAGCTCGTGAAGATGGAAAAGTACTCAGCAGAGAAAGAGGAAGGTGTTGGTTTGCACAGCTGGCCCTGTGTGTGTGGCTGAGGGTATTTCAGACTTAAGCATAGCTTCCTTTAGGAAACAGCACAGTGTAAAGCCAGATTGAATTCACAGATACCTCTTCAAAGAGAGCCTGTTCTTTTCAGGTGAGAAAGGAAGGGGAGAAAGTGATGTAGACCGTGTTGCACAGATTTAGACAGAAACGGTGTAGAGGTGGTTGGGTGACAATGGTGGCATGGATGTGGCAAAGAGCATGGAGAGGTCTCAGTGACTGGCAGATCAGTCTTAGGGTCCCAGTGTGGGGCACAGTAGATGTGTTGAAATGTGGAGACCCTGGTTACCAGGAGAACAGCCATGCTGGTTTTTGTTACTGCTCTCAGCTTCTACCTGGTCCAATTCCAGCTGGTTTGGATTCCTCTTAACTGGATTCTCTCAGTGGTGACAAAAGCCTGGGGTCACAGGGAGGGCTGAACTGCAGGACACAGGAGATGGGTAGAGGAGTCAGTCAGTAATCTTTGTGTTGGGGTTGGAGGAAAGGTCCCTCAGAAGGCATTTATTTGTTGTGATATATGGCCAAGAACTGCTGTCTATTTTAAAATGCACTTGTTTGAATATGTGCGTGCTTCCCAGCATCTCAGCAGGATGCCCACGGCCAAGTGAGGAGTGCAGCATTCGTGGAACACAAACCATTTGCTGGGCGTGGTTAGAAAGCACAAAAATTCATTTTACTAATGCTTTCTCCCTTTATCTGAGGGAACACAGCTATCATGTTCATTTTAACTTCATCACAGAGGGAATTGGTAGGTTAATTGGTAGGAATTGTGTGGCTGTATCTGAATTTTTTTAAGTATGTTTTGGGGCTTTCTTGGTAACACTGATGCTGTTTCACCAATAGGGTTTGATTAATTGGGGTTCTTTTGATTGGTTAGGAGGTTTCTGCCTCTTATTTTCTGTTTCTTCTTTACCTCCAGCCTGATTGTCTACTCTGCCTAAGTGGCTTATCATGGTTTGGGTAATGTTTGGGTTCTTCTAATAGAGGTTTGTACATGGAGGATAGGATGTGTAGATGCACCAGATTGTTTGGACGTACAGCTGTTAGTGCAGTTATTGTTAAAGCTGCAGTTTCCCACCACAGCCAAGACGTAAGTACAGAGTGGCCTGGCAGAGACTGCCTGCTGCCTGTCCTTCCCTGCACGCCTGTGCCTCCCCTTTATCCTGCACGAGTCAGATCAGATCAGTGGCAGAGCAGAAAACTGATACCCTCCCCTCCGCAAATAGCTTTGTTGTGGGAGAGCCTCATCACCAGACCCTGTGTGAGGGAGCAAGAAGGTCTGTGGAACTGACTTTTTGGCAATAGCAGCCAGGCTGGATTGAGCATAATGTGTATTACAGAAAAAGTCACTGGGGCACTCTTTGATTAGGCTGCAGATTCTATTTAAGAAAAGGGGTGAGATCTTCATACTCTGTGAAAGCCAGCCTTCCCAAAGCCCATATTCTCAGAAATGGCTGCTCGTTTACTTCTAAACTTAAGTGTGGATTATAGTACAACTGTATGAGGGACTGGTTTTTTGCTTTCGTGTGTGTAATCCATGGCTTTGGTGTCTCTTGAACAAACAAAACTGACAAACCGGCCCAACAGCAGCAGTAACAAGACTGCTGAGGAGCAGTCTTGTGTTCACACTGATAATGCAGGGTAAGTTTACCACTGGACCCCCATCCATCTTGGGGGCCAGGAGAGTGCTGTGGCACGTGTGTCAGTCAGTTAATTTTGCAAGAGCATCTGCCACAGAGGACCCTATGCCTTCATTCCTTGTTTCTGTTTCTTCCTTTACCCTCCTCACTCTGTGCCTTGCTCTTGTTGCTCCTCACTTTGTCTCTCTCCTTTTCTGGCCTTCCTTTTCCTTCCCTCTCCAAGCCTTCCTCCATGCCAGTGTCCAAGGCTAGTGTGGGTTCAGAGGGCTTCTGGGCAGTGGAGGACTTTGCATCTGCAGCAGCAAGTTCTGTCCTAATTTCACATATTTGCACCCGTAGCCGATATCCTCAGCCACCCAGGAAGGTTCCTGACCATTTGCTTGCAGTACACAGAGCAGTGGGTAGAGAGTACCTTCTCTGGGGCATGGTTTCTGCAGGTGGAAATTCGGTGGTGGATTTATTTTGTGCCCATGGCAGTTCCTGCTGATGTACCTCATGGAGAATGCAGATGAAATGATATGCCTTGTTCCTTGTTAGAAGAGGTTTCATGTGTGGAGTGGCCCCGTTCCCAGCCCTCACCCAGCATCTGCTTTATTTCCTGCTGTGCAGGGAGCCCGACCAGCAAACTGAGCAGTGTCTGTCAGGCCTCTCACGGGACTGGATCTCCTGTGTCAAAGACCCATGGGAGCAGTTTTGTCACCTCAGCTGTCAAGGTAATGTTCTCATTAGGTGTGTACTTCCCATTTAAAGTTCAGCTTCCGATCAAATGGGGCTTTTTAGAGTTAAAAATTCTGCACTTAAGGCAAGTTCTTTAGATTGTCATTTTGTGTGAAGGTTTACTGTGTCTAACAGATGGAGCCATAGGAGAACATGGTGGTTATACAAGATGATAGTGTCACTTCATGCAGCTCTAATTAGGCTTGCCTACATACCTGTTAAAGGCACTGCTCTTTTACTTTTCTGCGAGGAAATCCATGAAGGCATAGCTCCCAAAACGTTGTATCTTTCAAAAAAGCTCTTCTGTAGCTGACTTTGATCTTCTTCACTTTGTTAGTGACAGAGTATGTTCAAACCAGAGGTGCCTGCCTCAAAACCTTCACTCTGTTCATTATTTTTGTACAGCAGCTGTTCCTAGCAGCCTGGAAATAACTCATGTAGTGGTTTTACAACTGTCTGCATTTAGAAAAATGTTTGTGTAAACAGTGGAGTAACATTTGGATGTGTAAACAAACAGCAATAAATACAGTTCATGCTTCTGATCTGCAAAGCCCAAAAGGTACAGAGCTGAACTGTCTCACATAAAATCTCTCCCGCATCTTGTGCTAGGAATGATATTTCTGGCAGGGAAGTGGCGTCAGCAAGGCTCTGAAAGCAGCTGGTGGGTGTGCTGCTGGAAACAGGAACGTCTCCAAGCCACAGTATTAATGCAGGATATGGTGGGAGAAGGCTTGCCAGTCAGCCTGCAGAGAGCAAATCACTTCACATTTGAAACTGAGATGCTTCCTATGTCTCTTAGGGGAAAAGTGTTGCAGATTGTTGTCTGAAGCAGTTCTTTTGGAGTAGCATTTTAAGCGTCAGGTGTGCAGCTAGCTAGTCAGACTTGAAAAACCTGTGTGCTCAGATGGATTTCACTTAACTGTGTTGAAAATCATTCATTATTCTTTATTTTTCACTGATTTGGGGCAATTTTTGCTGAAAAGTTTTCAATGAGTCAAAGTAGGCACACATCATTAGGCACATTACAGTTGAATTCTGTATTTCCAGGGCAAAGTTGAAAACTGAAGATATTTTTTAAAACCCATAAAAAGAATCATACTTCTGTAAACAGAAATGTAATTTGATTTATGTCTTCTGCTTGATGGAAAAGCTGTAATTTTATGGTTTCTTCAAAGAGAAGAGTGTGTCTGATAGTCAATGGGATATTACAGGTTGTGCATAACTCGCCGCTTCTCATCTCTTCACTGTGTGCTAGTTTTCTGTATTTATTTTAATGACTTCAGACTGTGTTTCTCCAGCCAGTCTCAGATGCAGCTGCTTTTGGGAGGACAGATTATGCCGCTAGCCTTGTCTTCACTCCTCCCATTTGCTACCAGGTGTGCAGCTGTGTGGTGAACCAGAACTGACAGCTAACCTTCTTGAAAATGAATGTGTTTTCAGCCATGTGTGTCAGTACAAGGAAGATGCCAGGAGTTGCAGGGCCTGATTTCTGGTCATGATCCAACCCAAGGATGGGCCAAGTGATTGTGAAACCATGGCTTTGGGGTTCGCATTGATTGTAAAAGAGAGCAATTATACTGTAACAAACTCCCTCAAATGCACTTGACTTCTCTGCTAGCCTCAGACCCAGAAGTGCCAGGTGCATGATTTTGCAGGCGTGGAAATGTTTTTTACTCCATTTAGTTGCATAGCTTTGTTTGTTTGGTGAGTTCTGCCTGGAAGGATTGTGTGCCACTGCATCGTTCCAGTTAGAGGAGAGCATAAATTGCTCTGAGAGAAGAATTTTCCCCTCCGTAACTTGTTTCTTCTTACACTGTCTTCTCTCTCTGAGATTGTGTATAGAATCACAAAATGACTGAGGTTGGCAGAGACCTCTGGAGATCAACCACTCCACCTCAAAGCAGGGTCAAATAGAGTAGGTTCCTTGGGAATATGTCCATTTGGGTTTTGAGTATCTTTAAGGCTGAAGATCCCACAGCCTCTCTGAGCAACCCGTTACTCTCTTTGATCACCATCAACAACAACAACGAGGTTTTCCTTACAATTTCCTGTATTTCAGTTTGTGCCCATTGACTCTGTCCTTGCATGGGATACTATTGAGTGTTGTCTGGCTTGACCTTCTTTGCACCTTCCTAGCAGGTATTTGTATGCATTGATAAGATGCCCCCTCAGCCTATTTGAACTTTAAGTGAAATACTTTTATATAAAAAATTGATTGGAGAACATGAGTCGATTTTTTGCCTGTGTATGACATGGTAAAGAAACAGTTACTGCTGTTGGAGATACAACTTTCCAAATAAAGTTTGCTTTGTGGGTTATATTAAGAAAGTCAGACTCCTTTTACTCAAGTGTTGACTGATTTTTGGAAATGTCTTATTCGCACAGGTAATTTGGCCTGCCCAGATGGTCCATGCTGCCTTTTATTAGCAGTCACTTGTTTTATTTCTTTTATTGGACATTTCACTGATTTTTTGCACCATGTCTTATTATTTGCAGCAGGAGGATTCTCTTTTTGCCGCCATGCCACCCCTTTGTCCCATTGGGAGTCATTCCAAGGTGCAAAGCCCCAAATCGGTCACTGGAGGACTTGGAGCTTTTACAAAGGTATTCCTCCTGACTTTTGTGCTGGGACAGGCGGTCCTGTAGTGTTATTTCACGCTGACTTGTGCCACAAACCGTGGAACTCCAGTGCCTATAAAACTCTTACTGGAACCAATGTATCTTGCTGCTAAGGGCTCTGTAGCATCTCTCTAAAATGTGTCTTGTTTTCTTTCCCTGTGGCTCTGCTGTACCTGTGATCTTTCTTTTTATCACCTTTTCCATCCTTTCTGGGGTTCTTTTTGAATCACTGTTGTGTTCAGGCTGATATTTTGAAAGCTGTTTTTAATGGGATGCAGTAGAAGTAAACTGCAATAGATCTGTCAAGAGCGTCATAAAAAATTATAACAGTGATTTGTGAATCTCAGATGTTGCTGCTTCTGGCTATGTTTCCTTAAATATTACCACATGGAATTTAAAATTGTTTCTGGTAAAGTTAGGTGATCCAAGTAAAAGGTGGAAGAATGCTTCATACCAGTTACAGTACCTACAACAATCTAACATGAAAAACCCCCAAAACAGGCTTTTTTGTTTTGCTGCCCTTAGGGATTAGATGTAGGGGCTGTCCCAGGGGAAACAAAATATTTACACAAGAGACTGTCAGCTATAATCATTTACAGTGTCTATAGCTATCGGTTGTAATGTTGCAGGATAGAAATAAAAAACAAGTTCAGAACATGAATTTGAAACTTTAAAGTGTCATGGTTCTGTGCCAAGATGCAGGGTCTGAAGAAGTCAGGTCTCCCCAAGTCCCTTGTCAGGATGACTGGTACTTGTAACACTACCAGCAATTGCTGTGACTCTATAATTTCCATGACCACCTCTGAAAAGTGGTCTGTTTTGTCACTACAGACACCACCCCACACGGTGTGTTGGGAGCAGCCCTCACCAGGAGCCGAGTTAGAGAGTCTCTGTGGTGGTGAGCACCACGTCTGAGTTCAGAGCGTGCTTGCCCTTCCCTGCAGACAGGCTGCTCCACAAGCAATCTGGTGGTTTAGGGTGTTTGCTTTTCTTACAACTGTTTCTTCCTCTTGCCAAGGTGATAATCAAGCAGGAGCCCGGGGAGCTGCCGCAGCAGGCGGCGGTGCCGGCAGCGGGCGCGGCGGCGCAGCCCTCGGTGCAGCAGTACGTCACTGTCAAGGGCAGCCACATGCTGGCCCTGTCCCCGCAGAAACCCGTCGTGAGTACCGGCGAGGGGACGGTGCAGTCTAAGGTATGGGGCACGTGGGCATCTCTGCTGTGGTGTTACTGCAACCCTTGGTGCTTCTCCCGGGGGAGCAGGGTCGCTTCTGCCTCGCTCCCAGGTAGCAGCACCATGGTTAGATGGGTTCCTGTATGCAGAGGGGCTTGTATCCTTCTTCCATGTAGTCCTTGGGAAGGGAGCAGGCTGAGCAGGCACTGTTGCATTTTATTGTGTACGGGGACATCTCCTGCTTCTGTCTAAGCCATTGTAACAGGGGGTCGGAGGTGCTTTTGAACTGTCAGCCTAGAAAGCTGGCTGCCATCATCAGCTCTTGCTGAAACTCATCCAGGTTTTTCCATAAGAAAAGGTGAATTCTTTCCTAGGAATGCAAGCCTGCAACACAAGAGAACTGCACAAATAGGGAGCGGAGTGGAGACTGAGCCAGAACTAGCATTAGGTGAAAGCAGTCCTACTTGAGTGGCAACCGAAGCATTTTACTGTAGGAGTTGTGCCAATGCAGTCCTGCTTTGACAGGAGTGACACAGCTTCTGAGAAGGCACGGTGCAGTGACAAGATGACAGATGTGTCAGAAATTGTCTCCATTCTTGCCTCTTTCCATTGTGGACAGAGTCAAATGACGTGCCAAGCACTAGAGATGACATACAGAGCTTTCATGTTTGCATAAGTAAATACATTTTTTGCATTTGGAACATTTCCTTGCTTTTTTTGCTGCCTTTCTTGCCTGTTTGAGCAGGTATGCAAAAACTCACGTTCCGCTGCAGTTCCCGTTAACGCATAAAATTGAAGCACTCTGTGGGTTCTGCTTTGAGGCCGTAGTTTTCCCAGGAAATCTGTTCCCATGAATGCGGAACTGAATTTCTGCATCTTTTTAATTCACCAAGGCAAGCTTTATCTTCAGCTGGAATTAAGCCATTGCTTATAAATCAGAAAAAAAAGGAATTGCCCTGTAATTGGAATGAACTTAATCTTTTGGGGGTGCGCTGAGATCCTGATTGTGTTTAACAGTTTATCGTTTTACTTGGGATTGGCCTCTTGCCAATTTAATTTTGTTCCTGGATGAAGAGCTTCTGTTCTTGACCAGGCACCTCCTGAAATATCTGGAGATGGGGGTCACGTACCAGCTAGGATTCCCACGATAGCTGTGGCCAGCAGTGCACCATCCCGTCCTTGTTTGTTGCAGGTTGTTGGCGTTCCGGTTGGTTCTGCGTTGCAGTCGACAGTGAAACAAGCGGTGGCAATAAGTGGTGGCCAGATCCTTGTGGCAAAGTCCAGCTCCTCGGTAGCAAAGGCTGTTGGTTCGAAGCAGGTTGTGACTCAAGGTGTAGCCAAAGCCATCGTGAGCGGAGGCGGAGGGACAATTGTCGCTCAGCCTGTGCAGACTATAACAAAGGCTCAAGTTTCTTCCACAGGGGCTCAGAAAAGTACATCTCAAGGCTCAGGTAGAGTAATTTGACAGCTTGTTAATAGCTAGTGATGGGTCTGTAATGGTTTATTCAACTGCAAAATAACTATGCATGATTGAAAAACTTGAAAGTGAGTAGAGAGCTCTGTAGGAAAATTCAGGCTGAGATTAAGAATAGAGAAAATGTTAATTCATTATCTGTAAGGGGGAAGAGGGAGCACAAGTGCTTTAAAACATGCAGTGTTCTGGGAGTGGAGACCGGATAGATGCACTGGGGAATGTGCAGGAGACCTAGCAGACTTTCATGGAGCCAGGTCTCACATTTTTGCCTGGCGTTGTGGTCCTTTCCCCATTAATCCAGCCAGCCAGACCCAAAGTGTCCCTATTTCATCCTCGCATCTTCCCCAGTGCTTACAGGTACAGGAGTATGGGCAGAAGCACCCTGTCTGCATCTGCACACAGCTGCTTTAGCTGAGCACGAGCTGGGGCTCTGGGCTGTTGGAAAGCTGCTGCGTGATGCCTGGGGCTGGAGGAAGCCTGCAGACCCCACGGCTGTGCTGCTTTGGCCTGCAGCCCCAAGTGGAACTGCACACAGATTTTTTCCAGACCTATTAAAAAAAGTGTCTGTGCATCGCTGGTGGAGTTAATCTGCGGTCAGAGCAGCTAAGTAGGGATTACTGAGGGCTAGTTGCATGTCACTGAGTACTTCCATCCTGTGCAGATTTCAGTGCATACTACTTTCTGCAAGCAGCTGTTTTATTTCTTTTTATTCTCTCTTTCTAGTGATGGCTACGCTGCAGTTACCAGCCACCAACCTGGCAAACTTGGCAAACTTACCACCAGGCACCAAGCTGTACCTCACCACCAACAGCAAGAACCCTTCTGGGAAAGGAAAACTGCTGCTGATACCCCAAGGAGCCATACTGCGAGCCACAAATAATGCTAGTTAGTCTTGCAGGGAAATCTAATGAGTTAAATAATGTAATCACTGCATAATTAATATGTTTGGCATTTTTGCTATAAAGCATCCTGGTGCTGTGGAAATCAGTAATGGGATAGGGTTTCTTTGTTCACAGCAACCCATATGTGGTGCTTTTTAAGGCTGAGATCTCACAATTGGCTTTTGTTTTCAATGAAACTGCTTTCCATGCTGTGCTGTCAATGCAGAAACATGTTTTTTGTTAATAGGCCTGTGAATGGAACTCCCAGTGAAATACCTGCAGAACAACACAGCCTGCTGAGATAGTGCAGTGGGCGAGGCTTTGTTTGCAGTATGCTGCTGTAGGGACCAAGTACTGCAGGCTTTGGACTGTGTAGATGAAAGGATTTGTTCTGAGCCTTCTCCAGAATGCTGTTCTTGAGACTGGATTTGGGATGGGAGATGGATTGGGTGTAAAATTTTTGCTCCCAATTCTGATTTGGCCTGCCTGAGGTATTACTCAGTTCAATATAAGGCTGTAAATACCTAGCAACACAGCAATAGAGTACATGTCACTGAAAAAGTAGATACTCTTGCTGAAGGTATTTTTGGGATGTAGAACTTGTCATGGGAGCCCCATTGCTTGAGGTTTAGAGAGGCAGCTGGGGCAGTCCAACTTTGATAATCTCATCGGCAGCAAGGAAGATCAAATATTGTGATGTTTATGACAGACCCATGGGTATTTTTTTGGATCTTCTTACTAAGAGTCTGCAAAAAAGTCACTGGTCAGGCTGTTCCTTCTGGAGACAGAGCAGTATCAAAGTGTCCCTGCAAATTGCCACTGCTCGGTATCCATGATCTGTTATTCTGTTAACAAAATTGCATTGACAGCCAATGAAAGTAAAATTAAGAAGCCAGTGAGATTCAGAGTGTTTCCAGAGCTTTTGCTGCAGACCCATAACCTGCAAAAGAGTGATGAAAAGATTGTTCTTCTGTTGGACAGCATTTTCATTTGATAGAAAGTTCAAAACAGCCTGAAAGGAGCTTTGCTTGCCCACCAGCCCTCCTTATTTCCCCAGTAGCTCCTCTTGTTCATGGCATTGGCTGAGCTGTAAGAGAGTACAGCAGCACAGCTGAACTCTACTGAATAATGTTACTTGGCTGCAAAACACATGGCACCAAATGTCTTGCAAAGTATTTTCAAGTACTTGTATATACAGGGATGCTTTAGCAGCTGACACTGTCTGATTACCAAAGGGTCAAGTCTTTTCCTCTGGTTACAGGTCTTCAGTCTGGTTCTTCTACGAATAGTGGAGGAGGAGGAGGAGGAGGAGGAGGGACGACCCAAAGCACAAGCAGTAGCTTGTCACAGCACCTCACCTATACATCCTACATCCTGAAGCAGACACCCCAGGTCAGTGGCACAAGCATCTCACTTGAAGCACATTGACGTTTCAGGCTGCAGTGGTGTTGGGTGGATGTCCTGTGGTTCTGTAGTGTGCGAAACGTTCTCGGATTCTGGTGTCTGGATCTTATTTGACTTTTCTCCTGATCTGCTTCCATCAGAAAGTGTTTTGCAGCAAGAAGACTGTATCCAGCTCTTAGTGCAGGAGCATCCAGTGTAATTAGCAGTGCCTTGTTTTAGAGGATGAAATGTTATTGTGGCTACATTATAGCTACAAGCTTTTATCTGTTACTGACACTCCTGGATTTCTGTTGACTCTTAACTGTGTTTCAAAGTGCTGACCTCCCTGATTTATTTCTGGAGCAGGGCACCTTTCTGGTTGGCCAGCCTTCGCCTCAGAGCTCTGGGAAGCAGCTGACTCCAGCATCAGTTGTTCAGGGCAGTGTAGGAGTTGGAGCATCTTCCACACAAGGACAAGCCCTAAAAGTGATAACTGGACAGAAAACAGCTCTGTTTACACAGGTAACGTGCAAGTGATGTGTTTCTCTCTCTCTAGTTTTGTCGGATAAAGTTATAGGAACCACAGCCACACATTATTGAGAGCATTTCCTTTCATAGTTGTTTGGTTTGATGTGGATTTTTGTACAATTGTGGTGCTGGCTGTACCATGATGAGGAAAGCACACAAAGTCTTACTTTCATCAGACTACAGATTTCCAGCTTTCTCTTCTCAGAGGGGGTCAGCTTGCAATCCGTGTAAGCTTGGGGTTGCTGCTTTGTAAATGGCCTCTGGGATTTTTCTTAGTGAAATGGAATTGGAAAAGTGAATAGAGTCAGGTGCAAAAATGTGCTTAAATACTTGAACTTTAGAAATGGGTCACCTGCTAAAGCTCTTAAAAATCTTTGGGTTTGGTATCTGTCAAAGGTCCTTCTTTTAAAAACTACCAAGTAGTCCCTATGAAATTCAAATGCCCCAAGAGTACTTGCAATTGATTATCCAAAATTCAAGATGGATAGACATATATTTGCAAAGTCAACACTGATAAAGTTGATTTCTGAGGTGATCATTTTGTTCCAGTGATTATTGCCAGAACTTGATTTTTTCAAAAGTATTTTGAAAATATTTTCTAGTAATATAAAAAGCATTTATCTTGTTTGTTTTGTTGTTGTTCTGTTTTGATTTGATTTTTTAAAATAATTTAAAACCCAAACCAATAGACTGTTTTCCTTATGCTGCATTCTTTCTCAAAGGCTGCATCCAGTGGACAGACATCACTGGTGAAAATATCAGATGGGTCTATAAAATCAGTGCCTGCCTCATCCCAGCTCTCCAAACCTGGCACCACTGTGCTGAGAGTATCAGGTGGTGTCATCACCACGGCTGCTGCTCCTGCCGTGGCCCTCCCCACAAATGGGGTGGCCCAGGTGAGAAACAGCACTGCTGGTATTCTGTAATGCAGTATTTGCTCTCTTGCCACGATAGTCCCCGGAAAGGACTTGTACTGCTTTTCTCCCCTGTTGGTATTCTTCCCAGTCAGCTTGCTGGTGGATCTGCTCTTCCTTGTATCAAGCAGTAAGCAGACTGTAGGTGCTCCTGAGACCACAGGCCCTGCACAGTGCTTGGTGCCCAAGCTGCTACCAGCAGGTGTTGGAGGCTGGCAGCGACTGTGGTCCTGGCCGTGTGCCGAGGGTGTCACTGCTCTCCACCCCAGGGCAGCTGTGACAGTGCAGCCTGGGAAGGAGCTGGTTTGGCATGGAGGGAGACAGGATCCAAAACATTTGCATTCCCGAAGTGAATGCTCTTGTGGGTGGATGCAGTCATGTATCCAATTGATGCAGGCTGTCCACCTGGAGTGGAGCTGCAGTTCACGGAGAGGGGAGGAGGCAGCAAACTGAAGAGTGTGTAATTCGCTCTGAGCCTGTTTCTTTCTATTAGCCCTTAATCTGTGCCTCCCAAATGCCTGTGGAGAGTTGATGCCATGCTGCCACAGCCTCCATTCTATATGTGCCATCATTGTGTGTGGGCTTTTGGATATGAGCTTGAGAATCTCTTGCTTCCTAAGAATTGATAGATAAATATTTGGGTTTGCTACTATTATTACTTCTATTACCTTGTTGTGCTTGTATTTGAATCACCTGTGACATGAAAAGGGATTTGTCATTCCTCTCTGCCTCTTATGTAGCAAACAGATAATGCAGGTTCCAGCTCATCATCTTCTGGAACTCCTGCAGCAAAGACATCTGGACAGCAACACCAAATCTGTGTAAGCCAGAGCCAGTCTACTTCATCAGTAGTGAATAAGACTGCGACTTCCAGTGTTGTAAGTGTTGCCTCCTTGATGACGACAGCAACGCCTGTGACGGGAAAAGCTACAGTATCAGGTATTAAACTCCCTTCACACCCTTCTTAGAGAAAGTTAGAATCCAGGTATGAGTTCTGTAGATGTCTTCACTATAAATGGAAGAATGTAGAGTCACCTGCATTTGTGAGTGTGTAAAAGTCATGCTTTCTAAAACATCTTATTAGCATAACTTTTGGCTTAGCCAAGGAAATTTCTAATAATTTGGCATCCTTTTGGCATTGACTGTATCTGTTACAAATAACAGCACAAGTTGCCCTTTGGTATTGGAGAGGGATTTTAGTTTTCATGCCAAGTTCTCACTAGAAGATGCATTCTGCCTATCAGGGGCACAGTGTGTCACTGAGTGGGGAAACTGTCAAGATACCAGCAGTACTACAGACTTGAGTAGTTTGTGAAACTCCACTGTACGCAGAGAAGTTGCATGAACAGAATTTGTCTCTGAGGCTTTGCATCTGTTCTGTTGGGGTTGAAAAGGAGAGAGATGTTGATTAGAGGGAACTGAAGCCTTTGAAGTCAAAATTTATTAAGTACACTAAAGTAGGCTGGATCTGGATCATTCAAGTTAATAAAAATGAGATAATAAAAGTGGACTGCTCTTATGTGGAGGGGAGTTCTCCTTATTTAGTTTTATTGTATTCCAGCATCTTTCGTGTCAGGGAGAGCAAATACAGCAGGTTTGAGAGTTATGAGTTAAAATTGGAAATTTTTGTTTAGATTAATTTACCTGCTGGCATGTTCTGTTCACTCGAAGTGGTTTCTTATGAAGTGAAAGCAGAGTAAAAATACAGAAAAGAGAAAATAAGTGACACTGAGCTCATCTGACAGTGTCTTTTTGAAGCAGCTCTTCTTGTTTCCTCTCTATTCAGACTTTTAAACTTCCCCTTTCTCGTGGGTATGTTTTACCCAGAGCTTGAAAATAAACACCATAGACTGCTAAGACTGACAGAATCTTACAGGAAGCAATTCAGTATTTTTCTCTGGGCAAGGAAAGCAGCCAGGTGGGTTTTTTGTAGGAAATAAGCCATACTAAATAGCTTTCAGATTAAAACTCCCGTTTATATGTGAGAATGCTGTCTAGATTTTATTTGGGAGGTTTTTTGTAACCTGGGGCACTGACTTCATCGTGGAAATCTTTCTTCAAGAATCTCCGAAGGAACAGCGGCTATAAAACATGTTATTTCAGTGTAATAACAAACAAAAAACTCAAGCAAAACTGTTAAAATTCTGAGCATTTGTGTTTTTAAAGGCAACTTTTTGAAAAGGATTTTAAATGTTCCCTTGTTTTGTATCAAGCAATGTCTCCCACCCACCAGGCTGACAGGGTATGTTGAAAAGGTACCTTCTTACCAGCCTTTTTGTTGGGTCCCTTGCTGTCCTATGGTGACACATCAGTATGTCCCACACAAAGGAATGGGTAGCACTAGGTGAGCCTTCTTGCGTGGAGGTGAAAGCCTGACCAGTGCTGGGCATGCCTAAAAATCAAGACGTCTTCACCACATCTTGCGTGTCTAGTACTTGGAAGGCCAGCTGTGTTTCAGTACTACTACTACTACTACTACTAAAAAGAAAATGGAAACTTTTAAGTCAAAACAAATCATAATTACAAAATTGCCATGGTGAAACTAAGAAGTTTATTGTTGTCAATGTTTTAAAATAGAAGCCTGCTTAATTTCCACAATCTGAGGAAAAGTTAGCTACAGATTGAATATGATTACATGGAAAATAGCCAGTTTACCAGTAGAAAGGATGGGCATAGGCCCAAATCTCAGTGTTAGAGTGCTGGCTGTGGTGGCTTGCGATGTCATCACAAGGAGATGACATCTCCTTGTGGAGGAGAGAGCTGGCAGACAAGTGATGAGTACTTCTCACCCATGGGACTATGGCACAGCTTGGAGTTGTGCTGATTTCTCCTGAAGTTACCGAGTGCTGCCATTGATAATGCTGTTAATAGCTGAATGTTCTTCTTGCTCTTTTGGCCTTGACTAAAATCAGGGATTTAGTTCAGTCTCCAGTTTAATGTACTTCACAGCCTGATTAGCCATCCTTGTTGGGTGTGTTTGGTGCACGTTGTAGAAAGACACACGACACTCAGTTCAGGTGTGTCCTTTGTCTCTGACAAAGCCTTGGGCTTGTCTCATAGTTGGAACAGGGTTGATTGTGCTCTGCTGACTGCAGTGGATGCTGCTAAGCTGAACTGCAGAGGTATGAGTGGCACTGGGATACCTCCCTGAGAGCAGCTGTGTGAGTACAACAGAGCTGTAGTTCACTGGCTTACCACAGCCTTGAACACAAGGTCTGGTCCTGACAAGAGTGTTTTACTCTGCTGAGCCTGCTTCAGTTGAAAGGTTTGTTACATCAACTTTTGCTTAAGATTCCTTAGGTAATTAGGAGATTTGCTTTACAACTCTCAGAGTGCTGTGCAGCATGTAACAGTGTGCACACTGTGGTGCAGCACTACAGCATTTGAGCCATCACTTGTTGTCAGTGAAAACTCGTCCTGACAGCTCACCGAACTGTGGCTTGTTAAGAGGGTGGCAGTGCTAGGTTACATGCCATCCTGCTTCAAGCAGAAAGGGAGAGAAGTAGCTGGCGATAAACTAACTGGTGTGTTTTATTTAACATTTTGTCTTCCGTTCTTCTTGCAGGGTTGCTAAAAATCCACTCAAATCAGTCTAGTCCACAGCAGGCTGTTCTGACAGTTCCCAGCCAGCTTAAACAGCTCGGTGTAAACACAGCTTCTGGAGGTGTTCAGACAATACTCATGCCTATGAACAAAGGTAAAGGGCAGAGGAGGATGACAGATGGTGTTTGAAAATCTCCTTTGACACAGGGTAGCACTTGGTCACTGTTGGCATACATGGTCTGAAGTAGAGATAGAAGAAATTGTAGCAAGGAATTCGTCCCTAAACTTTGTGCTGCAAAAAGAGTGTGTTGCTTCTAAAAATGTTAATTTGTCGAAGTGTATGAAATCTGATTTTTTTTTCTTCTTTGTTCCCCCCCCNATTTCTTTTCATCTCCAGTGCTACAGTCACTTCCTACCAGCAAAGTTTCAGCAGTCACAGCAGCAAGTACAGTTGTCCCAAGTCCCTCCACGGCATCCATTGCCAAAGGTAACAAGGGATTTCTTAGTAAGATAAGTAGTAAAAATAAGCTGGTGCTGCTTCATGCAAGTGGCCTGACTATGAAAATAGACTCCATGACTGTGGGTTCCTTTATTTCCATTACTAGTAGAGTTTAAATCAAGTTAAAATGACACCTGAGGACTAGGAAATTAACAGTGACTTCACCCTCAACAAATCCCACAGCATAGACAAGTATGGAGAAAAATGAGACTGTTCTAGAAAGCTACAAGGAGTACCTTAAACACTCATTGTTTCAATCCATATTTGCAGAACTGCATAGAGCAGCAAGTATTTAACCACAGGCTGCTGTTCTCAGACAGATGTACTGGAGGTTGCTTTCCAGCAGCACTAGATGTAGGCAGCACATGTCCCTGTGCACACAGAGGGGAATGGGGTACATACAGTCCTTCCCAGAATAAAGCATGGGGCAGAACTGACACACCTGAAGTCCGATTCTGGCAGAACTGTCATGTCTCTCTCCATCCCAGCTGCATGACCAGACTGCCTGGTTATTTGGGTTCGGCGTGTGTCTCACTGCTTCTGTCTCACCAGAATTCGGTCCTAGACATGAGAAAGTTCAGATGTCAGAGTCAGTGATGTCTTCAAAAAAGTTGTCACTTTGAAATGTCACTTCTTGTTAAAAGTTGGTAGCTTTCTATCCAGCTCTTTGTTTGCAGATTGGCCAGGCAGTTCAGTTTAGATCAGGCAGTCATATGCAAAACAGCAGTAATTGATTATGCAGGTTTTCTGACAAGGATGAGATGTGAGCATGTGGAGATTTGTGGGGGGAACATGTTCTGCTAGGTCTCTTTCAGCAGAATTGAAGGTCAAATTTGTTCATGCTTAGCAATGAGAATGCAAACAGTAAATGAAGGGATGTTATGTAAGACCTTTAGTCTTACTGGAGTCTCACAAGACTGGTACTTTTATCAAGCTGGCTGTACTTTTTGTCTTAAAATGTGTTCTGTTTCTTTGAAGTTAAGATGGAGCCTGATTCAACAGGACAAAACTGCAGTTCTGTGGGTACCCAAGAAGGCCAAGCAGCAGTTAAAACAGAAGAGAGCTCTGAACTTGGGAATTACGTCATCAAGTAATTGTTCATTTCTCTATAAGGATTTCTGATCTTTGAAGTACTGGGGGAATGGAGATGGTTTTAGGGATGCTTGCAGTAGTGTTACTTTGACCTAAAAATACATTATAAAATCTTCTGTCCCATACACTGCTGTATCTGTACTAGTCCTGTTGGGTGGCATTTGTTTCAGACAGTGTTGCGATGTTTTATTTGTGAATGGATTTGTATGCAGGGTTCATGAAAGGGGAAAAATTATTTGAAGATTTGCAGTTGTTTTTGGGCTTTTTTAAAATCACAAGCTGCTAAAACCTCTTTATCATCCTCTGCTTGTATAAGTCCCATTGCCATTGTGTGTCACACAGGTCACGCTGCCCAGTGAAATGCAGCTCTGAAAAGGGGCATCTGAAATAAGTAGAACTGTCCACCTTCTGGCCTCTCAAGTCTTGTTAAGCTCATATACGTCTGTAATTACTTAGTATGAGGGCTGCTTTGCTTCAGAATTAGAATTAAATAATAATGAGTATTTGATCACTGGATGCTGTGAAATCCAGTGCCTTGTTTGTGATGCTTTTGCAAGTACTTGTTAGTGTGTTTTCACCAGAACTCAAACTGCAGAATTTTCTCTGCATATTTCTTGCAGTGTGTAGGATGTCTCTTCTGCTCTTGATTCCTCCAACTTTCCTGTCTCTGTGTTTTGAAAAGTTTTGTTACCTCGGCATCTCCCTGCAGACACTCCCCTGATGGAGAGTATGTGTAAGAGACAGGAATAAATCTTCAGTCACTACACATTGAAGATTATCTTAGTTACAAGATAACAATTGAAAAATACAGTTCCTGACACTTAAATAGACTGGGGGCTGGTTAAGTAAAGTCCCATAAATACAAAGTTTCCCATGCAGTATCCCATGTTTCCTACTGGGACAACCTGCACTAGTTACCCCTCAAAGTAGTGTTGCAGCTTGCGAGATCATGCAGGGATTTTCTCCAAGCCTGTCTTCAGTTTCTTCAGCCTGACAAATGCAGCTTCAGATGCGGACATTTTGGCAAGAGGAAGGGCTGTTTGAAATACCTGCTCTGGATTGGGGGTATAACAGTTTATCCTCACACTGCTATTTGTAATGCCTTGGGGCTGAAGACTTTTAACCATGCGGTGATTTTGAAACCTTTTACATCTGATTCATTGCTTCCAACAGCAGTCTTCATTGTGATTCTTTTTATCCCTTGCAGCATAGAATATTTGGAGAACATCCAGCAGCTTTTAACAGCAATCGTGAAGAAGGTTCCATTAATTGCTGAAAAAAGTAAGCAGTAAATGAAAAGGCTTTGCTCTGTATTGTCAGTGTATCAACAGAATGCCTTGCATGCTCCGTAGCTGCAGAAGTTATTAAAAGGTGGAATGAAATGAAGCCATTCTCCTGGAGAGCTTACTCCAGGGGTTATTCTGAAGATGCTTAGAATTAGGTTCTTCCAGTAAAGTCAAATATGTTAGCAGTTAAAATCTTTCATCTGTTTTTTTTTCATTAGAAATAGATTGCATTTCTTCACATAATGGCTGCAAGTAGGTCTTCTTTTTCTTGGTTTGTCCTGAATGGATGTGCTTTTTTCTTTTCTTTTTTCTTTTTTTAAATTTAACACTAGGGTTTCAGCAGGCTGGCAAATACAGTAACATAGTTCACCACTGAAATGTGTTTGTTATTGGGGTTTTTGCCTTCCCTTTTAAACAAAAGAGGATAGTTTGCAGAGAAACATTTTAATCTTGTGTGGTACTTTATTATTTCATTCCTCTTGCTCATGTACGTAACTGAAAATGTTTCGGCTTTCTCTGGTAACTAATGCACTTTGAACAAGTGGTCCTGGAGACTGGGTAGAGCAGACCCTCTCAAGCACAGAGGCAGCACAGTAGGAGTGAGAGGCACAGTAAAGCTTTCATCACATACAGCTCTCGTGCTTTTGCCAGGAAACTTTTTCACTGTTGTTTCATTTTTATGTTGTAATTTGTTTGGAAAAAAAAAACCCAACAGTTTTCCAGAGGAAAAGACTTTGACTAGTAAGGAAGACCTACAGGTCTACATAATAGAGTTTGGGGGGGAAAAGAGGCTTAAAACAGCCCATAGCTGCAGGTGTCTGTGTATTATGACCAAGAGGGAGGCTGGTTTTGCATCCAAAAACCACGGTGTCAGTCTCTCTTGGAGAGAGCGCAGCATGTGTAAGAGTCAGTTGCAGTCATTGAGCCTGTGAGCATGAAATGCATTTCCCTCTTCCTCTTTGCTAAATAACATCAAACCCAGAATTCATCTTACTTCACTTACTGAAAATTTAATAGAGTTTTTGATTTTGTGGTTTTTTTAGGTGAGGATATAAGTTCTTTTTGTGCCAGTTCAGTGGAACAGTATTACAGCTGGAACATTGGGAAGAGGAGGGCAGCTGAGGTAATTCTCTCATCCACTGTTTCATAAGCAGTCACTAGGAACACAAGGAGGATTTCTGAATTATGGAATCTTCCTTGTTGTTGTCTGATTTGTTTCCTGAATAGATCTGTTATTTTAAATGGCAGCATTCCTTACTGCAAGGTGCACTGACTTGTGTTCAGATGGTGATCCAGTTTATTGTTCACAGGCTTGCTCAAGCAGAAAGGATGCTGAAGGTCATTTTTCAATTTATTTGTAATAAGATGGTTTTTGAACCATTTTAAAACTCTAAATTTTTTCAAACTGGTAGTACTTTATCCTCATCTCTCCTCTGTGGCATGTGACAGTCAAGGGAATTTTACCCAACATACTTTATTTATCTTTTTACGGGATTGTGTCTGCTTTCTGTAGGATGGGAATTGAGGAATCTGACAAGCAGTACTAGTGCTGGAATAGACTGTCAGTTCACCAAAGATAAATATTTCAGTTAACCTGGTCCTTTTGTATTGTGGTTTCCCTCTATTTCTTCATAACTTCGCCATCTTGCTGTGGAGTTTTACAGGGAAGATGTTAACACTGAATTAGATCCTTTGCTGTTGCCAGCTTAAATGATCAAAGAGTTCAACCAAATTTTAAGAACATATTTTGCTCTAGTGGATTTCTTGCACTATGCCATCTTTGGTGTTACTTGGGAGATGAGACATTTCAAGTCAAGACAGATGTGACTAGGCCCCTGTAAATGTGTGTCCCTTTTCTTGAGATTTTTTTTGGATGATAAAGCAAAGTTTAAATGACCTGTCAGAAGTCACTCTGACTTCTGAGAAAATAATGTTCCTTTTCTGTTTCCCTTGCAACCTGGATTATGGTTCTGGGCTGTAAGCTAACCGTAAATGTTCTAGCCAGTGTAATGAGCTTTCTCTTTGGTTGATCACAGTGGCAACGAGCAATGACAGTGAGAAAGATCCTACAAGAAATCGTAGAGAAGCATCCCAGGTTTCACAATATCACCCCCCTGAAAACAAAGCATGTGGTGCACTGGTGTCGATGCCATGGCTACACTCCCCCCGACCCCGAGGCCTTGCGGAACGATGAGGACTCCATTGAGGATGTGCTGACACAGATAGACAGTGAGCCAGGTGAGTGTGGAGGGACACGAAGCTCCTTTCTGCCAAAGACACTGTTTATTAAATGTCTGTGTGCAAGCACATCTGGAGAAGGGGATTCTTACTTTCTTTGTGTTAACTTAATTCACTCCGGAATAGCAAAACTTGGAGATTGTAAGGGCAGGCCGACAAGTGGGGCTGTCTCTTGTGCCTGTCATTCCTGATGTTTTTCTGGGGTTTTTCTTGGTTTTTATTGTGCTTTGGGGCCCTTGGAGGCTCAGTGCAGATAAATCTCATGAAAGATGATTCTTGCTCCACAATGTAATCATATATAAGTGGATACACAAAGTAAGGATAGAGAGTAGTGACATTTCTGCCCTTGGGTAGGCTTAGCCTCTGTTAAGACTTACCATGCAAACAGTATGAATGAGTTCAGGTACAAAACAAAAAACCCCAAACCTGGCAGTGGCAGTGTGGAGCTCAGTGGGGGTTAATTTACCTCCAAAAGTGAGGTGAATTGGCTCGGGTGATGCTTCATGCTTTGTATTACAGCTGCTACATTATTCCACTAGCATAGCTCTAGCATCCTCACAGTTCATTTTAGTATGTATTAAAATCACGTCTTTAATTTCATCCATTCTTCACAGTTAAGCTCTCTTGTTTCACCTTCAGATAATCCCTTTCCAAAAGCTGAATATTCTTCTGTTCTGATCATACAGGGATTTAAGGTATTTCACAGAAGTGTATGGAATTGATTATATGTTGTAAAGTCTGGCCCTGCATTGCAGTTATTGAAGGTGGAAAGGAAGCCTGCATCCACCTTATAATATTTTTATCTAAATCACTGTATTTGTGTTTGTCTTTGAAAAGTAGAATCTGTTTACTGCATTGCACTGAAGGTTTTACTGGCTTGTGTCGATCATGCAGAGAAGAGGTTACTCTTCTGCCATTCCCCTGTGAACCTGTCTTCTGATTTTTTCTTAAGAAGCATGATAATGCTCATCACAATGTAAAAGATGATTTAGCACTACATTGTGCCTACATAGTAAAAGCTCCACTTCTCTAAGCAAGTTGAAGAGCATCAGACTGATTTGCCAGGTGCCAAAAAGCTTAAAAAGCTTCTGTGAGAATCTTTGGGAGACTGACATAAGCCTGGTTTTGTATGACATGCAGCCTTCTTGATTGGTGTAGGAGCAGATGTGGGAGAGAACCATGAGTGTCATGAAGATATAATTAGAAGGCTCTCAATGACTGTTTGCATTTCTGTTCATCCTTATATTTGGTAGGCACTACAAAAATAACTTGCAATTACCTTAATTTCTTACCATATTTTGAGTGTGCATCTGTTTATAAACAGCGTTCCCTAACCTATCATGTGTTTAATTGATTGCTTCTATTTCAGAATGCCCTTCATCTTACAGCAGTGGTGAGGAGCTGTGCCGAAAACTGGAGGAACTACAGCAATTTCTGAAACGAGAACCAGAACATGAAGAGGAAGTAGATATTCTCAACTTCAGTGAGCCATTAAAAATAAACATTAAAAAAGAACAGGAGGAGAAACAAGAAGAGATGAAGTTCTACATGGCTTCTTTGCCTGCCTCGGAGTTTGTGAGGGACACTGCTGAGAAGGTAATGAGTGAATCATAAAGCTAATTAGAACTGTTGTTAAGCTAGTTGTGGTCTTACATTTATTTAGTTGCATTTCTTTCATCTATATAGGCCTCAGGAGTTTTTAATGAATTTTTTTATAAATGCCCTGGAAAAATTGGACCTTCTGACTCGAGACACGCAGCTGCCAGTTCTAGCAGGGGAAAGAGAAGAGTGCCAGCTGGGAGCTCACTTCAGAGTAGCCGTTTTGCAGGGCTTAGTACAGAAAAATTATCTTGAAAGGCTAAAAGCAAGGATAAGTGAGGGATGAGGAGCACTAGCACTTGAATTCTTCCTGTCCCGTCACGCGAAAGATGTGGACTTGTTGCTAGGACCAATGCTGTGTAACAGCAGTTCCTGAAAAGGAATTGTGGTAAAACTTGGCAAACTTCTCTGCTGCTTGGATATCTTCCTCCTATTCAGTTTAGGGCAAAAGAGAGGGAGGTCTTCTGTCACAGCAGCTGGAGAGAGAGAGGAGACTGACTTGGCTTGTAGGAAAGAATGCTTGCTGTTGTACCAGAGGAGACGGGAGCAGCAGGAGGGGTTTGCATGGAGCAATTGTTGGAGAAAGAAAGGATGTCTGTCCCCACCTCACCTGCTGACACCAAGGGACAAAATTTTGGTTCTGCAGTGTATCTGGTCTCTTGCTACATAGGTGACAAAGGCACAGGCACAATGAGAGTGGAACTGAGGGATGAAACACTCTTGATGCGGAATTTCTGTGCCAGGAGTACTGTTTAAAGTGGTTTCAGTGGCCACAGTTGGGTGCAGGAAAGATGATAATAAGTAGAAGGACTGAAGAATCTGTACAGTTTTAAAATTGAGCTTCCATTCTCAACCCAAAGATGCCCAGTGCAGCCTGGGTTTTGTATGGACTTTCTGAAAACAGAAACTAAAACCTGCTTTTGTTTCTTCTGACTTTCAGAGGAATTTCTACAGGCCGTGCTAATTTTTTTTAAATTAAGCCTGAGATTATACTGCTTGAAAGTTCCGTAGTGTCTACTTGGTTCTCTTTTAACTACCCTTTGTAACAGGTTTTTCTTCTGTTAATCTTATCTAATTGTAGTACAATGTGAGTTGTGTCATTTGATACGCTAATTTTTTTTCTCTTGTATTTTATAGATAGGGATTTCTTTTCAGCCTGCTGAGGTACAAAAGAATGTTTATGCATCTGTAATAGAAGATATGATTTTAAAGGTAAGAAATTACTTCACAGGAAGGGCTTGTCTGTAATTGCATTAACTCAGCAATTAGAAAAAAAGATGGAATATCTTTATTAATATGCATTTATCAACTCATAGTCTGTCTTTCTGCATGAATAGATAGATACATAGCTGCCCAAAGAGGGTCATACACTTTTGTGTGGGTTTTCAGTTTTCGAACTGATTTGTTGGCTTGGACACAGAATAGTGATTTGCAGATTCTCACCACCACTAAGATACTGACTCATTCTGTAATTTTGAAAGTACCTCTTGCTTTGTCCTTCCCTTCAGAACTGGGGGGGGAGTCTTTCAGAGTGTGTAAGACTTGATTATTTTATACAAGGTTAGCTATATTTTCCTAAATACTGCTCAGTTACTTTGCCCAGGTTGTCTCTGCTGGGAGACTGCTGAATTCCTGCGAACAGTAACAATTCTGCCTTGTGTGAGAAACTGTTTCTCTGTCACAATCACTTCTGAAAAAACGGAGAAATGGTTTTGCACCATTTTCGCACCAAAAATTTGAACAGCAGAGATCTGGAGTTCTTGGGTTTGGACTGAAGGCTAACACAGATTATTTCTAGCAGCACTCTGGTGTATTTCACGCCAAAGATGATTTTTGGGGTTGTTTATACAGACTGTAGCTTATCAGAAGATGAGTTTTACAAAAGCTAATTGATTCCAGGTGGCACATGCACTCATGTGCATGCCTGTGCTGTGCTCCCTGTTACTTACCACAGTTGAACTCTGATACTGATACATCCATTTGTAGACGCAAACTGTAGCCATCAGGTTGCTCCATTATAATTGTAGAGTTATGCCAGCTTTCCTCACTGAACGTTCCAGAAACCTCTCCTCTGGTCTTGATATAGCACAGAAAGCCAAGAGCCTTAATTAGCTTTTGACTGAACCTTGGTTAAGCCAAGTGTTGGGCGTATGGCTGCCCAGGCTGGGAGGTTTCTGGGAGGGTGTCTTGACACAAGCCTTGACCACAGGGAGTGGGCTGGGATGCAGGTACTGGCTCCCAGGAGAATATCTGCAGTCTGCCATGTGCAAAACCAGCTCTGGTGTGTGAGAGGAAGGGTCCTGAAATGCTCTTGGAAGCACAGGCTCTGGAACGTTGGCTCCACCCTGCTGGGCACGTACCGCTCTACAGGTCTGGAGGGAAACCAGGCTGGGCAGTTTTAGCCTGAGCTCTGTGCATCTCTGGGTCTCTCTCTGTTAAATAAACTCATGTCTTAAGTAATAAAACTCACCTGGGTGTCTTGAACTGCCCTGTGCTGATCATTTGAGGATTGAAGCAAGCCAAGATTTCAGCTGCCCTTACACTGATACTTGAGCAAATAGCAAGTTCCTTTGCTCTTTTTGTCATGCTGTCTCCTAATGCTGTCTCTTGTCTCAGGCCACTGAACAGCTGATGAGTGATATCCTACGGCAAGCGCTCGCTGTGGCGTACCAGACAGCTCCTCACAACAGGTACAGCAGCCGGGCTCCTCTGCCACCACTTACGCAGGCACTAAAGGCTTCAATGGCTTCGGGAATTTAGTCAGGCCTTGTGTGGCTCAGACCACGAGAGTGAGGGAATTTATGGGCTATGAGAAAACCCAAGCCTTAAGAGGGGGTTTGTCATTTCGTGGCTCCCTAGTGGGAAAGAATGGGAACATAACCATTAAAAACCGAGGCAGGATTCTCTGGTGTTGCCGTGCCTCAGAGGCAGATGACCTGTTTCTACAGAGCCACACTGGAAGGACCTGCTCACTCTTGTCCATCTCAGGTTACTGTGTAGACAACTTAGCCATGGCCTGCCAGAACTTAAACAACCTAAATCATCTCTTCATTTTACTGATACACACTTTTCTGCCTCAGATGCTGAGTGATTTTTATAGAACCATAAAATGGTTTGGATTGGAAGGGACCTTAAAGATCATCTTGTTCCACCCCTTGCCATGTGCAGGACACCTTCCACTATCCCAGGTCGCTCCAAGCCCCATCCAACCTGGCCTTAAATAGTTCCAGGGATGGGGCAGCCACAGCTTCTCTGGGCAACCTGTCCAGTGCCTCACCACCCTCAACAGTAAATAATTTTTTTTTAATATCTAATGATTAGGCCACATTTTGATTTCTGTTTAGCAGCATGATTTGGGATAGCTTAAATTGATTTTAAAAACCCAAACACTATGAGAAAATGCTCAGTTTAAGTATTTACTTGTATGCAATATATAAATATTTACATAATATATAAAAAAGTATGTATACATGTTCTATATAGAAGTACATACACAACAACTGTGCTACACAAGTTCAAGAATTCATACTGTAGTACTTGCTTTTCCTGTCCCAGTGCCCAAGAGGTTTCCCCCAGTCATATGAGTGGCTTTTTTTGTGCTGTGATATTTTAATGCTTTCCCTGCACTGCTCTAACACCTGCTCTTATATCCCTTTTTTTTTGCTTTGTTATTTTTTCTTTCTCCCCCCGCCTCCTCCCATTGGTAAATTTATTGACTTGCTGCTTTATGGACATGTGGTTTTTTTGTGTATTATAATAGCATCTCTGATGCATTCCCTGCAGGACTCCAAGAGAGATCACAGTGATGAATATTCACAAAGCCATCTGTAATATTCCCTTTCTTGACTTCCTCACAAACAAACATATGAAGATACTAAATGAGGAGCAATGAAATAGAGCAGAGAAGATGCTACAGGAAAGGTGGATTTATGACTGAAGTTGGGTTGACAAATCCAGTATTTCTGTAGGACACTATTACATTCATTTATAACATTGGGCTATTAGATTGTTACCTCCAATTAAAGATGCACCTTAATGCAACAAAATGATGCTCTGTTCCAAATCAAGTTGTTAAATGTCAGTGTTTACTTGGTAAGTGTATGTTCAGTGGCTGAACAAACATTGTCAGTTTGCATCGAGTTGCTAGCTGTGAGAGACTCCACAGGCCTGGTCCCTCTGAGACAGCTCTGCTGGTGAGAGCGAACGGGTTTTTAAGATGAGAAATTATGCTTTTTAATGCAGTCTGCATACGAGTTGGTTTCCCCATGCAGTGAGCAGGGCACTTGCTTTGGCACTCTGAATATGAGAAAAGTCAAAGGCAGCTCTTAAAGGTCTTAAAGCTCATTTGAGTAGATGAGTGGCTTAGGTGTGGATTTGGGGGAGCAGAAGGCTGATGGCTGCAGCATATTTGGCCATTCTTGCCTGAGCATGATGTATGTGACTGAGAACACAGCTGGGTAGGCTTGTCAGTAGCTTACTCAGCTAAGTGTCACCTACCCAAATTCCTTGCCTCTCTGGAGGAGGTGTCAGGTGCCACCTTTCTTAGTCACCTTGGAAAGGGTAGACTGGCACATCCTCAAGCAAGATGAACAAACCCCGATGAGGTTTGGTAAGATTTGACTGACCACTTGTCCTGCATGGCAAAGGAGAGGAACAAAGACGATATTCAGGGTTTGTGGGCTTGGGCTGGCTGAAACGCTTCGCTTGCCCAGCGAGTGCCTCCCCAGGCTGCCAGAAGGTTTGAAGAGTGCTGGAGGGCAGATGACCAGCTGTGTTGTACAAGTCTTAATGTTGTAGCAGTGTTCACCGAGTATCAGCCTAAACTGTGAAGTGCTGTGGGAGCAGCACTGCTTTGGCTTAAGTTCTGTTCAACACAGAGAGGCCTGGTAGGATCAAAAAATCAAACATTTGCTGCTTGTGGGGAGATCCTCTGATGTCTTGACTGCAGGAAGAAGTTCTGCTACTAACCCCAGCGCTTACCTGTCTCAGGAACACCACTGGTGAGGGAGACGTGTCTGCAGCCTGGCTATCAACACTTTGCTGAAGAAAGCTTCGTTGACAACGTCCTGACCACCCCACATCCACCACCCCTCTGTCCTGCCCCATGGGTGCTTGCTGGTAGTGTGAATAAGCCATTGTGAAGTTGGTGGGACTCCTGTGGGACTGTCGTGCTTTCAGCATGCTTATTTTTGTCTGGCAGTGCTGTCATGGGTGGAGCATGGGCCAAACAGCCAGAACCTTCAGTGCGCTGATCTCAGCTGGGTCTCTGATCTGCTGCATGGCCTTTGATTTAATCACTCTGTGCCTCAGTTTCCCCATCTCTGAGCATGGGGAGCAGGATACCTACCTCATAGGGGTGTACTGAGGCCTCGCTCTTGTTGGTGCCGTGCTTTGACAATACAAAGCCTTTTATAAACATTAAACTACAGTTATCTTTCTTGGCCTGGGGTAGGAGCAGAATGTTATCTTTTGGTGCTTTTTTGGGGCTAGAAGACAGGTGATGGTAACTACAGTAGTGTGCATCAACTGTGAAAAATGCTTCAGTTAGAGGGTGGTTTCAGACTAGGAAGGAGAGTAGCATAAGTTTGATGCAGTTTTTAAACGGAAGAAAGCACTATGTAGCTCAGATGGGATGCCGCCTGTGTTCTCCACCTTAAATAAAACTAGGGTCTGCAGGAAAGCCCCTCTCAGTTCATCACAGCTAACAGGGAGCTGCAGTTCTGTTGAATGTAAGAGTGGCAGAACCTGACCCCTGAATCTAGGAAATGGGACCAATGGATGAAATCCAAACAGCATTCAGAGGAGGACTTAAATGCCCCCTAGGAAGGACATTACAGATACTCTGGATTCAAAAGCTAATCCTGGCTTGTTCGGGTGAGCTGAGTGCAGGATTGCCTGTGAAAGGAAAGGGCACAGCTTAGCCCTGACATTATCAGCGGAGGTCAGTGTGATGGAGTTGAGCAGCAGTGATTATGTTTCAGCTCAGTGTTGAGTTAGGAGGAATCCAGGTAGCTGGGGAACTGCAGGCCCCATGCTTTGTAGGCTGTAGTGAACTTGGGGTCTGTACTGCTTTCAGGCATCCCTGTACACAGCTTTTATGAAAGAGAGGGGCATTTTCAAGATCCCTGTCACTATCATGACAGCCTGCAGGTTCTGTGGGAACAGCCTTTTGGGCAAACTCAGTTGTGCTATGATCTGCAGTGACCTCGAGTACTGTGTGCAGTTTTGGGTGCCACAATATAAAAAAAGACATTAAGCTATTGGAGAGCATCCAAAGGAGGGCCACAAGGATGGGGAAGGGTCTGGGGGGGAAGCAGCATGAGGAGCGGCTGAGGTCACTTGGTCTGCTCAGCCCTGGAGGACACTGAGGGAAGACCTCATTGTGGTCTTCGACATCCTCCTGAAGAGCAGGTACCGGTCCCCTCACTCTCGTGACCAGTGACAGGACCCAAGGGAATGGCATGAAGCTGAGTTTAGAGGAGGTTTAGGTTCAGTATCAGGAAAAAGTTCTTCACCCAGAGGGTGGTTGGGCACTAGAACAGGCTCCCCAGGGCAGTGGGCACAGCACCGAACCTGTCTGAGTTCAAGAAGCGTTTAGACAACGCTCTCAGACACATGGTGTGACTTGGGGTGACCTGTGCAGGGCCAGGAGTTGGAGTCAATGATCCTTGTGGGTCCCTTCCAACTCAGCATGTTCTGTGAATCTATACACATGATTTCCAGCCCGTCTCTTGCAGGCTTTATTTCTGGGATTCTGTAAGACCCAGAGCAGCTTTTGAGGATGCAGGAGTTTGTCTTTGGGCATCTGTTTGCAAATTGTGGCTTATTTGCCTGTGTCCTGCTTTTCTGTGAGGAATGGAGTTTCAGAAAAAAGTCCTGAACCTGGCCCTGAAGCAGGCAGGTACAGACCCCTCATTCTTAATGAGGTTCTTGTAGTGGAGGTCTGTTGCTACATTTCTGAGCAACCACAGGTTATTCTCCTAGGAGATGCTATATTATTAGTATATAAAGTTTGCTGAAGAAAAATAAACTGTTAAAAGCAGATAGAAAACGACACATTTGTTTAGTTCTTCAGATGTAGAAAACGTTTGCAACAAGTTCTTTGCATTTTGAATAGTGGTGGGAGAAAAATTTGTTGGTGAGAAGTTCCTGTGGGAATTGCTCGGAGGTAAGTTAGAGGTTGTGGAATTTCACACATCTGTTCAGGTGTTTGTGGAATGCTACAGGTGCGGTGTGTTAAAATGTTACGGTATATTTCTCTGGCTTTCTGAAGAGTTAAAGATCTCTTTACAAATATTGCCCCTATTTGTAATGCTGAGTGTTTAAATCCTTCATGTTATCTGTATTATACTGTATAATTGTGTAATATACGTATGTTGACAATAAATTCTTTTATTAGCTGTGCTAGGATTGTCTTGACTGTCACTTGTCACTCAGTTTCTCCAGATCCACAGATATTTTTGTGCTCTGTGTATTCAGAATGTCGTAGTTAGTTCTGGATAAGAACTGGTAGTTGAGGAATTGATCTGAAGGAAAAAGAAATTTTTCCCTTTTCTAGTTATTTTTAAAAGCTCCTGGTTTTGGAAGCTGGGGGAAGGGAGCGAGGAGCTGAGCTCCTCCAACCTTTCATCTTCCAGAGCAGCCTGTTTAAATAGCAGTCATTGGTTTGTGTGGAAGACTTTTGAAAAGCAAGGTGGGTTGAGGTTGGCCAGCTGCCAGACGCCCACTCAGCTGCTCTCACTCCCCTTCAGAACTCGGGAGACAGTAACATGTCTCATGTGGGTCAGGATAACGTACCACAGAATCATTAAGTTTGGAAAACACCTCTAAGGTCATCAAGTCCAGTTATCTCAGCACTGCCAAGCCCACCGCTAACCACGTCCACAAGTGCTACATCTACATGTCTTTTAAATCCCACCACAGATAGGGACGCCACCACTGCCCTGGGCACATCAAGGCAGTCTGTAGATAAAAACAGGGAGATCGTGTACTGGTTACTGCCATAGGCAAAACAGGCTCGACTTGGGAAAATTAGTTGAACTCATAGCCAAATCGAAGCTGGATGGTGAGAGGCAAAGGAAAAAAAAAACGACTCCCCCCCCCAAATAAAAAACCGGAACAAAGGCCCAAAAAAAAAGCCCAAAATGCTTTCCCCGCCAACTTCTTTTCTTTCTGAGACTGATGTCTTCAGTCCTT
>VZTA01026519.1:189-49497 GCA_013398855.1 Mohoua ochrocephala
CAGGGGCAGGACCCTGCACTCACCTTTGGTGAGTTTCAGATGGTTCTTCTCTGCCCATCTCTTCAGCCTGTTGAGGTCCTTCTGAAGGGCTGCACAGCACTCTGGGGTATCGGCCACTCTCCCAGCTTTGTGTTGTCAGGGAACGTGCTGAGGAGGCCTCTGCCCCTTCATCCAAGTTGCTGATGAAAAATTAAACAATACTGGGCCCAGCACTGAACCCTGGGGGACACCACCAGTGACAGGCTCCCAAATAGACCCTGTGCCACTGATTACAACCCTCTGGGATCTGCCATTCAGCCAGTTCTCAGTTCACCTCACTGTCCACTCATTCAATCCACACTTCCTGAGTTTGCCTGTGAGGATGTTGTTAGCGCCAAAAGTCTTGAAGTCGCGGTAGACAATATCCACTGCTCTCCCCTCATCTATCCTGGTAGTCACTTCATCATAGAAGGCAATCATGTTGGCCAGGCATGATTTACCCTTAGTAAATCCAGGCTGACTACTCCTGATCACCTTCTTGTCATCCATGTGGATAAAGACTGCCTCCAGAAAGAGGCATTCCATCCCATGTCTGGGGGTTGAGATGAGGCTGACTGATCGGTATTTCACTGGGTCCTGCTTCTTGCCCTTTTTGAAGACATTTGCTTTCTTCCTGCCCTCAAGCATCTCTATTGATTGCCACAACCTTTCAAAGATGATCGTGAGCAACCTTGCCATGGGTGTCCACCAGTACTCATGGATGGATCCCGTCAGGGACCATAGACTTGTGGATTTCAATTTTGCCTAGGGGCTCTCTAACCCAATCCTCTTTGACCAAGGTCTTTCTTCCAACATTCCTTTACCCTGATCTCTTGGGTCAGAGATTCCTGGGGGCTGGTCTTGCCAGTGAAGACCAATGCGAAAAAGGCATTGAGTAACTCTGCCTTCTCTGCACTCTCTGTTACCGGGGTTCTCCCCTCCACTTAGTAATGGGCCCACATTGTCCTTACTTTTCCTTTTGCTATTGATGTGTTTGAGAAAGCCCTCCTTCTGTCCTTGACGTCCTTGGCCAGACTAAATTCCAGATGGGCCTTGGCCTTCCTTGTCTCATTTCTACTTACTCTGACAACCTCTTTATTTTCATTCCAAGTTGCCTGACCCTGCTTCCATCCTCTGCGTTTCCTGTATTATGCTTGAATAATGACAGAAAATCTTTATTCATCCATACAGGTCTCTTTCCTCCTTTACCCTATTTCTTGCTCATCGGGATGCATCTTTTAGGAGCCTGGAGGAAGTGATCCTTAACAATCACCCAACTCTCTTGGTTCCCTCTTCCCTGCAGGGCCTGTTGCCATGGGACTCTTCCAAGAAGATCCCTGAAGAGAATAGAGTTAGCTCACCTGAAGTCCATGGTTGCAATCTCTACGTGCTGTCCTGCTTCCTCCTTGCCTGATACTGAACTCCACAATCTCATGGTCGTTTCAGCCAAGGCTGCCCCCCAACCTTCACATCTCCAACAAGGCCTGTCCTGTTTGTTAATATGAGGTTGAGCAGCAAACCGTTCTTTCTGGGATCCTTGACTAGCTGTGACAGGAATGTGTCATCAGTGCTTTCCAGGAACCTCCTGGGCTATTTCTGTTTCGCTGTGTTGTTCCTCCAGCAGATGTCAGGGTAGTTAAAGTCCCCCCCAAGAACTGGTTCCTGTGACCTTGAGGTGGCTTCAAGCTGCCTCCAGAAGGCCTCATCCACTTCCTCCTCCTGATCAGGCTACACCCACAACAGCGTCACCATGACAACAACACATGGCACAGCAGGGTCAATGTGACCATTTGGGCAAATCATTAGTTATAGCAATCTTTTCATAGAAACAGTAACGCAGGTAGTCTGAACCTATGTATTTTGAAAGAATTTTCCTCGGATTTACCAAAGTCTCAAGATGACAGAGATGCAGACTGAAGAGTTAGATCAACGTTTTTCTTCTCTTGATACCAGAATTCACCCAGTTTGAAAACGGTCACTTTTAAGTACATTTATTCCTGCTGTTCCCCTCCTCAGCAAAGGAGTGCTTACAAACCTCATCTAAAACACCGAGGCATGGGTAGCCTGAAAGCTGCATCTCTGGCACCCGTGATACGGCAGGGAGCAGGGGAGGGAATTTTGAGCAATGACCACAAGGGCAAATCTGAAAGGGAAGGAAAAAGAAAAATAGTATTCTGTTTGGATTCAGTTATCAAAATTTGCTTTGTAGATCTAAGATAACAAGAGTAAACACATGCTTATGTATCTAGCCAGAGCTTTAGCTCATTCAGAATTAGATCTGCAACATGTTTTCTTATCAGAAATATAATATATTTTCTTTCTAACAGTTTCTTAATGTCAGTCAAGTGGAAAAATTTTGAACCAACAAGTACCTCACCACCACCCGTGCAACTATCTCAGGATGCCCCTTTTGAGCATTTGGACTGCAATACGGGTGTTTCATGCAGTTGTAAGAAATTGTTTAAAGGTAATGCAAAATAATTTGGGATACAAGATTGCTGCAAAGAAAATTACAGTTAGTGTCTCAAATAATGGCTCACAGTAGATATGACTCCCACAAGCTAGGCTTTATGTAGTCTTTTTCTTCTCTGGGTAAGGAGTTGGTGTGGGGTTTTTTGCATGTTGTAAGTGTAAAATTTTATTTCTGAAATGAAAGACAGATTTTCAGTAATCTCTCAGAATTTTTAAACCCTTTTTTCTTATTGATTCTTATTCTGCATCCTCGGTGGATTTAATACATGCTGCTTTGTTGACTTTCTTCCTGTTGTCTCTCTTAAACTTACATACCTATGATACTGTGGTATTATTTGTGAATGCTGCCGGCCTTGGACAGCTGCAGTTTCATTACAGGCTTATGAAAACGCTAAGAAAATGCATTGAAAAGTAATTTTCTTTACAGCTCCTTTTCTCACTCATTTTCTTTTAAAAAAACAGCCTTTATTATTTAGGAGGCAGTAATAATCACAAACAGCTATTTTACCTCCACTCTCTGTGTCAGAATGCTGAAAGGTGTGGAGTTGGCAAACATTGTGTGACTCAGCCTGATATCTCACTCTCCAGAATAACAATAGATTGACCTTAAGGAAATGGCATTACAGAGAACAAAGAATATCACACAGAACAATAGAAAGGAAAGAAGGAGATGAAAATAATAGAAAATCCTTTGAAATAGAGAGCACCTTCCCTGCCCCCCTTCCAGATAAATTTTGTTTGCCCAGAGGAATGCGTAAGTAGTGGTCTGCTAAGGACAGCTGCTTTCCTGTGGGGGACTTTCTCCGTGGGAAACAAATACAGGAAGTTTTTCTTTAAAAGCCACAGTATCAGTGAATCTCTAAAAATTAATAGTGTATTTGAAGGCCCAAGGACAGAATCAATTTGAGGTCTGAATGCAGTTCAGATCAAACCTGTTTGCTATTATAGTCAAACTGAAGTTTTGATAACTTCTCACTTGTTTTGGTGGTAGGGAGGGAAAGAACTGATACTGCTGAGCCCACAGAAACAAGATGATCTCTCAACAAAATTCTCATTTTCAAGCAAGGTCCTGTAAAAGACAGTTGGATTTACAGCTATTCTCCCTTCAGCACTTGCCTTCTCAGTATTCCCCAGGACAGTCTCTAGCTCCAAAAGAGCCTGTGAGACCTGCCCAGGAGATGGAGCCAATCCCACTGCTCAAACTCCTTGTCTTACAGGGTTTGCAAATAACATTTTACAGGGAGACTGAGAAGCTGCAATTTTTCTGATTAAACACTGAGTTGTGATGCCTTTGAGCACGGGGTCACATAATGTGAACACTGTGCAATTCCCCTCTTCCCACTCATACCCTTGAAAGAGGAAGAGTACGAAGATGCATTGAAGGAGTTACTATAATACATATTTTATTCTATTATTCTCTTTTTTATTATTATGCTATTTTATTTCATTTTTTAATTTATTACTTACATGTTTTATTGTTATGCACATAGCAATACATATTGTCCCTCTAGGGCCCGAAGTCTTGTTTTGATAATACCTTTTGCCTCACTATGGCCTGAAACTTGAATAGGACCTCATGAGGTCGTCTGTCTCCAAAGACCCCACTCTGCTTAATTTCAAACTGTCCAAATGGTACCTGCTGGATTTGAAACCCAAAGGTATTTAATTTCAGTCTCAAGAGTATTAATGTGGAATACCACATTTACTATTTAAAATATCTAAGGAGATTATGCAGCTAATATTGAAGAACGATCTTTCATAAGGCTTTTGGGTCTTTAAACACAGGATTTTGATAAAGATTGCACCTTCTGTTCATGAGAACAGCACCTAAAATTCACACTTGTTTCAAGGGCAGGAACACTACATGGTTGTGTAGCTTTCTAAGGCTGGAAAGGACTATTAGATATAATATTATAATACCATCTGCAGCTTTTTACCCAGCAGGCACCACACTGACTTCAACTTCTACTTGATTAAGACTTGACCTGCTAGAAAGGTCTTCCTCTGAGGAAGAGGGTGTTTCTTTCCCAGCTTTTCTAGAGGTGATCCTCTGCATTTGACATAGTCCTTTTAAAATGGACACACAGGAAGCTTTCTAACCAAACTACCAGCAGGAGTTAAGAGTGATGAAACGTAAGAGAGCAAATGTAGTATAAATACATAGGAAGAAAATAGAAGTATCACAGCAATTAGCTCCAATTAGCTGTATTGGGGCAATTGAAAAAAAAAAGGAAAAAAAAACCCAACTAAATGTATTAGTCTTTCATAATTACTGGAGACAATTTATTAAAAATCATCTTATTTCTAAAGGACAGCTAAATATAGAGTAGATGCAAACCTTAAGGTCTGCTTAGTCAGCTCAAAAGGCAACAAATCTTTGCTTCTCACAAGGACTTCACTGAGGCATTACAAGGAAAAGAAGCATCAGTTCAGCTGTACAGGCACTAGTGCATTACTTCTTTCATAACTTTAAATCTCCAGTCTGAGTAAAGTATGACTCTGAGAGTAAGATGTTCTCATTTTATGCAAGACTATACATGTTAATGTGATTTTTTCACTTACTCTTTTGTGTGTCCTTCTGTTTGCAGAGTGAGCGATAAGAATACATTCAGCTTTTGCTTTGAAACAGATGACAAGGAAAGCAGAGAGAGCTTATGTTTGTGAGCATGATAACTGACTTGCAAACTTGTAGGGATGTGGAAAATTCCAAGGGCCACTAATTACTGTGCAGAATAATTCATTTAATTAATCCTAAGTTTCCTTTGTAAAATGTGAAAAGGGGATCTACCCTTCCCTTAATAGGAAGCAGCTGTTTTCATTAAACATGCCCACAGAAAAGCACGTTTTAAGTACTATTCCAGCAGCTGAATTAATTTCATTTTAGGCTCCACCAAAGAATATAATAGCTTTTCCCTTAAAGCTGGATGAGTTAACACAGCCCAATGTGAAACAAATACAAGCCTATACGCACACACATACGGAGAGTCTATAGAGACAGCTCAGGCAGTTGCGGGAAGCAACACAACTGAGCAACGCTCTGGGTACAAACAGCCAACACCGATGCTGGAGACAGAGGATCACCTTTAAAAGAGGATAGAGGGTAGGCCGTATTTAGCTTGTACTTAGCCTTGCAGCCTTCAGTCAGTCTTATCACTCATATTAGTACATTTCACATGCAATCCTTACATCCGGCATAATTGAATAAGATCTTAGACTATGATCTGTGTGAGTGTGTATATTTCTTGCTTTCTTTACCAATACCCACAGCTCTGTTGATGATAATGGCATTTTTCTGTTACAGAAGTGCGGACACAAATCAAACACAATTGCTGTTTTCTTAATCCCCATGTGATCTCCTTTAGTGTCGCAAGCCAGTTACTCATGCATTTTCCTAATATTTCTATGAAAACTGGTGATAATCTGATAAATTTTATGACTAATTTTGTTCCAAAAGTACAATTAGTTAACAGCAAACTTTTAAAGCTCAAAACAGATTTTATGTAGAAACAAATTTCACTGTTGAGCATAGAATAGTACAAGTCTAAAACCAGTTTGTTTAAATTTATTACAGTGGATCTCATAAGGCAACTTTAAGTAAAAAAATGAAGGGATAGACCTGAGTCACTTTTTTAATTGGAATTAACTGTTGCAGTTGAGCAGCATTAAATTTAACAGATCCAGACCTTAATTCTTTTGAATTCTACTCTCCATGAAGCAGAAGACCCTTTCTCTAGGAAGTTTCCATTTCTGCTTGTCAGACATTCAATAGATACACAGAAGACAACAACACACGAAACTCTTTACAGCTCAAATTTTTACTTTTCAAATGTAAGATGTGTCTATCATTCAGTGATATTTACTCTCCTCCATAGTACACACAGGTGCGATTTCAGCTACAAAAGCAGCTCTCCTGAGAGCAAAGGAGAAACCCAGATACATAAAAACAGTGTATGCCTATGTATATGCCTATTTCTACTGCCACAACTGAAGCCTTGCAAAAATATTTAATTTCAGGAAAATTACCATGTGGAAAGGCTTTCAGAGGGTAGAGTTTCAGAACAGACATTCAGAACTATTACCCTACTAAATCCAGGAAAAAAACAACTTTGTATTGCCTTCTGAATTTCAAATTTAAAACAAAAATGAAATTATCTTATGAAAATTATAACCTCAGGTTTATATCAAAAGGTGTGCTTGCACATAAAAAGAGGTATGTATAAGTTTCTCCAAAACCTAAAAAACAGCACCTTGTGCAAAGATCTGTTAGAAGGGACTGGCAAGTGCTTCACCTATTCCTTGGAGGCCTTAAATTAGACATTAGATGTGAGTTGCACCTTTCTAAAAGTTTTGAATTCTTTCGGGTAATTGATTCTGAAATGCTCAAATACAGTTTCAAAACTAATTACTAAAGCACATTAACAGTGGTTACACAACAATATAGCTTCATTACGGCCGATGAAGTATTTTTCCAAACACCCATTTGGATGCAAATCCAGTCTTTGTGTGCTTGAGTCCATTGACCTGCAGGCATTTGGGGTCATTACACCTATGGTTGCTTATGGATCACTGAACTCTGTGACTGCTGCATATGCCATCAGTGAAATGTGATGAGAACCCTAAGTTTTATGGCAACATATAAACACAAGAAATTTGTATTAGAGGAAATAAAAGTTTATTAGGAAGCATAAATATTTCTGTGAAAAAATATGGACCATATTGTTCCAGAAGAAGACTGGTGTTAGAAAACAGAAATTCAGCTGAATGCCTCAGGAGAGTTTCTATAACTTAGGGTCTCAAAAAAGATCTATCTTTTGATTCGGAAATTATTTGAATTATTTGAATTTCCAAATCTATCAAAAGCAAAACTGTCAATGGCAGCTACTGGCATAATGGAGGGAGGGGAGAAGGCATTAAGGAAACTCTCCATTGCTAACAGTGATTGTTGAAAGAGACTAATAGGTTAATTGAGCCAAATAAGTTCAGTCTCCTTTTCACCTCAGCATCATCTTCTTCTTGAGGCAGGCACTCCTGCACCCTTTTCCTTACTATGAGAATTAAATGCAGCTCCCAAGCCAGTGTGCAGATTGCCAATGTGATCCTTAGAATAATATGCCCTTGCCCCACGATGAATACATGGTGGAAAGCAGTGTTTCCAATTAGCTAGTCCTAATTGTACTGTGAGTGAGTCATTACGATAAGTAAACCTCCTAAGTAAGTGTCTCCCCTCCCACGTTTACTTTTCACTTATCAATGATTAAGTAAATAGAAATAATATCTGGGAATGGGACCATAGCTACCATTCTGTCTATTATTTCACCAGAGTGCAGGACTGGGAGTAGCTACAATGATTGTACCAACAATTTACTGATATAACAGCATTGCATGAAATGGACAAGAAATTAATTTAGATATTAGACAAGTTAGGATTATACGAAAATTAGTGGTACTAAAAGCACCGGATATTGGCTCCTTAAAGTTTCTACCTGATCTTGTAAGGGCGTGATCAATCTGAGCACAGTGGAAACGTTGAGATACTTGAAGTCATATGGACATTCATTTGAGATCTCCAAATTATTTCTCTAGTAGCACAATATTCCCTGGTTGACATGTAAGTAGATAACGAGGCAGTAGAGGGGATCAAGAGAAAGAATTACTTGGTAGTCTAAGTGGGAGGGACAAAAAGGGTGGAAAATCTGGCTAGTAAGGAAGAGCCATAGCTATACTAACGACCAAAAATTTGATGTGGTGAATGAGAAAGAATAATATGTCTCAGAAAGGGAGCTTTAATAGCCAGATTTATGTTCAAAACTATGGGCATTATAACAATTAATAAAAATATTAGGTAACACATGGAGGGTCTTTGTTCACTTTGATTTTTGGACTGGATGTTGACATTCAATGCAGCACTGGATAAGAATCATAGGAAGCAAAGTCAGATTAGACATTGTTGGTGGAGAGACAGCAGAGGAAATAACTTGGGACACAGTTATATAAATGGCTCATCAGGTAGCAATTTATAAAGAAACATGATTAAGTTTGGAGGCAACAGGATCTTTGTCATACTCCTTGTTGAACTTGCTGAAAACAAACACCATGTACATTAACTTTTGTGATTTAGAGAAACATCCAATTTTTTTTAGAAACCAATGAGTCCTACACATTTTTGTGATTTCCTGGTGGACATTGTTAGAATTATATCTGATTTCAGCTTCCACTCAGGAAGTGACTTGTCTACCTAACTGATGTTATCAGCTCTCTGAGGGGGCTTTTGCTTCCTCTCCATAGTGCAGAGGCCTTCATCTCTGCTTCATCTTCGCTGCTGACGCTCACTCACCACCATATTTCTCAGTGATGGCTGATGAACCGCTAGCATTTATTCCACTTAGTGCATCCACTTCTTTGCGGTGTTGTGAATCAAGATCAACATCTTTTAAGAAACTGCAATGGCTAATAACAGGTGTGTGCAGACATGGATGGTTACCTAGAAGTGTGCCAAAATCATTTCATGCTGACATTTCTTTTCAGAAACATTACTTGGTTTCATGTGCTTAGTTAAACATTTCTGTTACTTTTTGCCTCTAAACAGGTACCTGCAAAAGATTAAACAGGAATTATGGCATCATCAGGTATGTTTTAAATTGCTCTTCACCTGCTCCTCTCTGACCACCAAAACTAGAAGCTATTTGTTCAGAGGGACAAACACTTTCTAATTCACCGAGGTCTTGAAACAAGCACACAATGGAGTCCCTTTCTTCTTTGTCCAATATCCACCTGTGAAATTCTTAGCAGTACACCGTTGTTGCAAAACTGAGCACTTCTTTTTGTATCCTGATCTTAGTTGCACCAATATTCAGCTGACATGACAGCAAGAGATCAGCAGGTAATCATGTCTGTAAGTGATGCTTCTGGCCAATTGCAATTTTCAAAGAAATGCTGTTTCTTCTTTGCTCTTCTGCTGACAAGGTCTAATCCAAATGTAGCTACAAAATTTTGTGTAGGACTTTCTTTTGCCATGGACATTTTTCTTAGACAGACATCGACTCAGGGAGTTTCATAAAGTGGCTATAAAGAAGATTTTCCAATTACATATTAACTATCCATTGTTAATGTTAACATGGTGTCTCATGCTGACCCTGGTTATTCTATAAATGTGAGTCATCATCCCCCACACAACGACCAAAAAGCGCAATTCAAGTTTTGAATAGAGACTTCCTAATCAAACACAAATTTCCCTAGGTTTCTATGAAGCCCAGATATCTCTCTCCACAGAAATTTGTTCTTATTCTTGAAATTATTAGGTTAGATAAATTCAACTTTTGCTGTGAATCCTGCAGCTCAGCAGAGTGAGATATTCATTCACTTCATAGAGGACTGTAACCTCTTACTTTCTGATCAGCTGAGTGGGCTTTTATTGCCATTTTTGCCTTTTTGGTCATCCCCATTCTAGGTGTTAATTTCTATTTCAGGCTTGAAATAATCACACCCTGCTTTGTGAAATGCATATAATTCAGGAGGGAATACCCCAAAGATTATATCTTAGAATAGGGTTTTTCATTGTACTGTCTAGAGATCCTTGAGATCTGTGGATTATTTCATAGGAGGCCTTTAAAAGGCAAGAAAATAAAATTCCTATATGCTGTGGCAGGTATGCAAATGCTTCTGGGAGGAACATACTTCTATTAATCCACACCTCTATCACAAATATGTAGGAGTTCACAGATCAAAAGAATTTGCAAAACGTTGTAAGAGAAGTTGCTGAAACATGGCTACTACTGGGACCCAAACAATAGGTTTTCTGCCCCAGTAAAAAAGCTCAGAGCAAAAATCGGAGTGTTCTCACAAAACAGCCTTGTTGGATGCTGTAGTTGGGGTATCATGGTCCATACATGTATAAAATCACAAAATAGCACACAAGGGCTTTGTTGTTTCTGAAGACCTGTTCAATAATCCGTATTAAGGTGCCTAAGTGTCATCACTGTTCATGATTTTTGCCATATTGTTACGATCCGTTATTACCAACAAGACACTTTTTCCTGTGTCATTCTTGAACTGTTGTTTAACACTGACCATTCAACATTTAATATTCATTTCATGTTCTGCAGTTTAAGATTCACTATAAGTCTTTGGCAGATATATGTAATGGTGAAAATGTATTCATAGTAGGTAGAGAGCACTGAGTATAATAATTTTTTGGTAAATGAGTGGGAGAAGGGAAAAAAGAAATATAGATAATATTCTGCCGTGTCATCAGTGACATTCAAACAGGGACCAGCCACATGTAACTTCAAAGTAGAAAAATTCCTCTAAGGATGGCATTGTTGTCTTGTCACATATTTATTTTACACGTTTAGGCAGCAATCAAACTAAGAAACATTTTCTGAGCTATCATATTTTTAACTCACTTCCTCTTGAAAAACTGCTTTCAGGAACGAAATCTGGATTTAGGCATTGGAGGCATGTGAATAAAAAGGAGTATTTTTCTTTTAGTCTAGCTCTTATCTTGACCGAAATAAACATTTCTTTCCTCAGAATACTTCAGTTAAAAAAACCTAAATCTAAAGACATGCATAATCTGTAGCAAACAACAAAGCTAGCCAAGAATCCAGTAGCTCAAAAAAAAAAAGTGTAGGGAATAAAAGAAGAGGCAGAGAGGTCAAGATAAGAGAAGACTATGCTGTTCTGTGGAAAGGATCCAGTGTCTCTGACACCCACATGGAAATATTTCCCACAAAGTAGAAAAGTTTCAGCTATGGTTTCCCAGTGAAGGTGGCAGAACTCATTTGGGTGGCTCATCAGCTGTTGGAGCCAAGACAGGACAATGGAACCTGTAAGGCCCAGGCATGGGTCAAACGGTCAGAGAAATAAAGCACGTGGGAAAGGAAGCAGGAGTCAAAGGAAGCAGGAACAGGCAGGGGGGCTCTGTTTACTCTTCCAAGTGCCTCAAAAGGCTCAGCACATGACACTACGAATATTATTCTATTTTTTTTTTAAGGGAATATTTGTTTAGGTGAAGATTAAACTAAGAAACTTCTGATCTATGGGAACAGGGTCCTGTGATGTATTATTACTCACTGTGTAGGACTATTTCTCCAAAACAACACTGGAGGACTGAAAACATGACAGGAAGCACAGTTATATAAAACATTTTTAATACAATTTAAAATTCCATGTGGTCATGTGCTTCCAATCCCTTATTCAAAAAAATTTGGTTCAGTAGCTCTAAATACTTTGTTTTCTGGTATTAAGATCCTCCTATTGATTTTTCAAAGCTGAAAGAGTTTAAAGGGGCATTTGTGAGCTTGACTGAGCTACTTGCGAAAGCACTCAGAAAGAAGTACCTCAGGCTTTTTCACTGCTTCCCACACACAGCTTCTTCTTATACAGAGAGGAAACCTACTTCTGTTAAGTGCAGTAACCACTAATGGCCTTTGATGAGGATCAGGGGAAAAATTTGTTCTTTCCCATGGATTTTTACAATCCTGATAGAAAAGGCCATCTTGTTTGTGGTTTTTATTATGAAAATATATTTTTAGAATAGCTACTTTCTGCCTTCATTTGACCCATTGCACTGTTCAGGCACGGAAGTCTCTGATCAGACAAATTTCCACTGTCTTTTTGGGCAGAGAGCATCGGAGAAACTCATCTCTGTCTTGTCTTGGTTTTAGTCAGCAAATAAATAAATTTACATCAAGACAGGACGTTTTTTTGTTTACTTAGTTTGGAGCATGCTGGTAAGTGAATGCTTGTTATAATTTATCTGCTACAATGTATGGCAACAGCATGAAATTATAAAAAGAATGTCCTTTAGGATAACTTCAGACTTTTTAACGGTAATCTGCGGGTTTCTCTTTTTTTCTTTTAATATTAAGAAAAGAAGGCAGGATGGAGAATGAGTCATAAAGGGAGAAAAAAAGAGTGAGACAAATTTTCAACAGCAATTCTTCATGCTAAATGCTCACCTTTATGATCGCTGATTGAGACTTTCAGGTCTCAAATTGGAGAATCCCCAAATCACTAGCTTCTGCTTTTCTGGATACAATACCCCACTTTATCTGCGTTACCAAAGTCAAATTACACAGGGCAAGATCCCGAAGGAAACTCTAAACCTCTGGCCCTCCCGAGGTGTTGCAGGGTGTCAGCAGAACGCGCCCTGTTTGCCCTTGCAGCAGTCAGCGAGGAGAGCTGACGGTGCGAGGACATGCAGGCCGAGAGGCTGATGAGTTTAGGCATGTTGAGAGTTGTAGAGAATCTATCTGAACCCTCTTTCATCCCTTAGGCACAAGATTCTGGCTATATACCCAGCCCCTGGACTCCCACGGCTTTCTGGTGCATTTGATGCTTCTGAACCTGGCATCAGTTCTTTCTGTAATTTAGCTAAATTACCTGAGAAAGGATACTACTGGTAGCATGGCATAGGGAACGGAGAGACTCCTGTCCTGCCTGCTCTGCCTCAGAGAACATCTGCCCTAAGCAGGGGACTGGGGGACCCTGTTGGAGGCCTCATCCGAGAGGTGAAAGTCTAGCTTCTTACCACTAGCAGTGAGCTGGGAAATAACAGTTAAACTCTTCAGTATTAGCTGTGGTTTCATACACAAATGACTTATATTGGTCTTTCTAGGATGAAGTACCTACACAACTTTGGCTGGTAACACCTGAGAGAAACATTCTGCTTGTGGACACCTTGGCATCTATGTCACATAATTTTCTTCTCCTTTTCTTTCGTTACTAGAAGCGATTATCAAAAGAAATTTTGCTTTTGAACAGTTCATCTGTGCATGCTGTTTATATCTGAAGTAGTAATCCTCAGATTTTGACCAAGATCCATGAAGATCATAATCCTGTTTTATTAACTCAAATCCCTGGAGTTCAGACTCTCGCTCCGTTGTTGCTATTGCAGAAGCCAGTTAGATCAGACGAGACTCCTACAGCAAGTGAATAACAAGCAGTAGGAGCTGCTAATCTGTTAGAAATCAAACACTGTACCCTGTTACACGCGGTTATGGAGCTGTGGTGTTTTATGCTGCATGTGCTACGCTGTTGAATTTCTGAGGCAGCGAGCCCAGTTTCTCTTTCCATTGAGCTTTGTCTTGTATTCAAGGAATGCAAACTGCTTCTGTCTGGGCTGCTTTAAGCTCACATATAGCTGTGACTGCCTGGGATAGCAGAGCATCAGGCTTTCTGCAAGGTTTGTCCATTTTAAGGATACTGCTTCTGTGCAGAGCTTGAAGGCCCAGCAAAATCGTGCTGTCTAGGCTTGCTGTTAAGACTTAGCCCTGCTGAGCTGTACGCACCTCACAGTTATACCTGTGAAAATATTTGACTCCGTGATTTTTTGGACTACACATTGCAATTCTCCACACCGCACAAGCAGGAGTTGCTGTAGGACTTAGTTCAAAGTGTGTGACAGAAAAACATGCAGGTCCACTTTGTATTCCTGTAGGAAAGTGGTCTCAGTCCAGTCGCCTCCCTTTCTGTGTGTGCCTCATTGCTGTCTGTTCCTGCCAGGGAGCAGGTCATGGAGCTGTTGGTGCATGCTCCGATCTGTCACTGAATGCCCTAAAGAGCTTTTAGGGTGACATTTTTACTGCCTGTGATGAGATTTTAGATGCAGAAACAGGAGGTTCTTTGCTGTGCAAAACACCCCCCCTTAGTCCCTTCTCATGGAGATTTTACCCTTTTATTTTCCTCACTTTTTCTATGATGTGCTCTGAAAAGAAATCGCTACTTTGTAGTGTTAAGTAACAAACTACTGAAGAACAAATACAAGCAAAAGTGGATGGCACCTTTGATAGTGTAAAGGCAGAAAAATTGCAAGTGAAGATACTGTAGTGTTATATAACAGCTCAGAAAACCAGCCTTGTTTGTTCCTTATTTAAAACATTAATCTATTTAAAAGAGACATTTTTAAATCGTGAATGAGAAACACACATTTTTCAGAGTAAATTGTTGGTTCCCACAACAACATTAAACTGTGTGGTTCTGTCACTTCCCAGGATGTTTTATTATATGAAGTGCATACCATTAGTGGCAGATATAACAAACAAAATTTCCTTTCTTCCTGCACATGCTCATTGCTTGGTGGTTCTTTAGGGATGTCCTCTGGGTCCTTTAGCTGCTCTCTCCATTTTCATGTGCATTGCTGCTAATCACGCTCCCCAGTGACTGGCATTTTTATTTTGCTGGAGTACATTTTTTCCACTACCTGCTGGTACCCTGTGATCTGCACAACCAGTATGTGACCCCACAGCCTGAGATGACCTTATAATTTGAGACTATCGGAAAAGGATTCTCCAGGAATGTGATGCTACCTCTGAGCCTGAGGATTTTCACCAAGATCCCCGGTAAAATATCAGTAATGTAAAGTTGCAGTAGAGAAAATCTTCAGCTGAACTCACAGAGATGACTTAGAAAATGGACTAAACCTGAGTGCAAAAACATAGTTCTGTCATCACTTTTTTCTGCGGCAATGTCAATGATGTTTTGATAAATAAAAAATGCATGCGGTAAAAGAATTGAGTCCTGAAAAACAGTAAGCAACCTCGAAAACTTTCCTTTTATCTGTCATTTCCGAAGTTCGGAGATAAGCTGTTAAAGCTTCTAGAAATATAAATGCTGAATCTTTGTAAAGTGTGTGAAATAGCTATTCATGGAGACAGAACATTGATTCAGGCAATATTAATACCATCTTCTAAAAAAGCAAGGTCAAAAGGCTTAAATTTTTTTTTTCCTTACATTTAAGCAAGCAAGGGCATGATTTAGCACAGATGCCTCATCTCAAACAAAACCTATTCTATTTCATGTTGAAACATAGCAAAAATTAATGTGTCAGTTCTTAATTATATTCTTACTTGCTTCTGGCATTTTGGTTTGATTGGTTTGGTCTTTTTTTTTTTATTTCTAGGATTTAATTCCGTGTCTAGTACAGGAAAGCACAACTTGTGTGAGGTCTCTGCTTCCCCAAGATTAAGCTGTTGCCTCTGAGACAGAGAGAGGAAATATAAAGTGCTATATCTGGGAGTTTCAGACCACTCTTTTTCATGCAGGTACATATACTGGTGCTACACAAGAAACATCAGAGTGGTTCAACTGGCAAAAACAACTAAACAATCTCAAGACTTTTACTATGGGCTGTCTGCAGGAGGACCCAAGTCAAAAATCGAATTAAGCCAATAGGACTTTTTATTTTTCTTCAGCAAGGATTAGACCAGGTATTAGGGGATCTTCTTGACCTTCTTTTCTTAGCAGAGGCCCAATTTGGGAACAATATTGGGGCAATCCTGGGTTTTCCCTGGGAGGCAGGGGCAGGACCACCTCACGTCCAAGTGCCCTCTCCCCGGTACCAGCTGTCTGCAGCACTCAGTGCTACACAAGAGCGGAAATGAGCCCGTACCTTTTGGTAGCATAACCAGGAGGTTAGGATAGGATAGCACAGTGTAAACAGAAAATGGATTTCTGGTTATTTGGCTCAGCTACACTAATTCTTTACGTGGAGTCACTAAAAGCCACATAGAAATGTGGAAATCATGACACTCATACTTCTTCTTTGCCTGACTGTAAGGACACCCTGGATTTTTGTAAGGATGTGTGACAGTCTGCATGTTTCAGGTCATTTATACTGAAGGCTCCCTAAGGAAATAGCAGCAACCAACTTAATAACAACTAACTTATTCTGACTCAAGAGAGGCAGCTGCTTCAGAGATGCTGGCGGGAGAGTTTGTTCCCCTCTTACAGCATCCCACTGTCTGTTTCTGCTCTGCCTTTATATGTAAGTGTTCATGCCAAAGGTTATCCATGGAGCTGAAATTAACTTCAAGTTCTCCCCTACCTGATATCACATTATGTGGAGTGTTATAAAAGATAAAGAATGGTAAGGCTTCTGTCCTGCTGGCCTGTAAATAAAATATTTGTGTGTTGGGGCCGGATAGGCCTTTTGGCCTCAGTATGATAAAATTGTAGAGACTAGCCCCAGAAGACTGCATTATCATCGATGTGCAGTAGCCCAGAAATAACTCATCAGAAGGAATGAGTGAGCCATAGGGTTGCAAAAAAAATGTAAAGTTTCTGCTAATAAGATGTTAAATATGCTTTTTATCTCTATGGCCCACACTAGATGCAGCATGTGCACACACGTGGATGCATGTAAACATAACATCCTGAGGTTCAAAGTATGTCATTCCTTCTAACAGAATTATTAAATTCAGTATTTTAAATACCTCTATAATTTTACTTTCTACTGGCATTTTCAAAAACACTCACTTTTTTTACTTAATTCTCCCACTGGTATGAGAAAACTTGCAAATTTAGAACACTTTTTCTGTATTTTTCCCAGGGCTTGCACCTAAGCAAGGGTGGAACTTTTGCTACTTTGCACTGAACTCTCATGTAGAACAGAGTGGAGGAGAAGGACACATCTCCCTTTATACATCATGCATAACATATGATGTTTAACAATCCTTTCCATAAGCTCTAGTCCTCTACACCAGGGTCTGCAACTGAAAACTGCCTAACACATGAGCAACTACAATAATGCAGCTAAAGGTATTGATGATCCTCTGTAATTACACAACATTCCATAAGGCACAAACTCAAAACTACTGCGCTGGAGTTTCTACAGAAGGGATCTCCTCAGGGCAGAAATTAAGTTAGAGCATATCAGCTTTTTACCAACCAAAACCCTTTTTTAGCAAAGGGAATACTTTTGTTAGTGGTAAAAGGTATGAGGAAATTGATTGTTGTTGAATTGGCTTAAATTAAATATCATTCAAACGCTTGCCAAATTAACTGAGCTGACCTTGACTGAAAGAAGGAATAAACCACATAAGACATGACCCAGGGTTCAGCGGTTTTGATCCAGCAGAATGGATCGTATACAGTTATCTAATGCAGCACGTCCTGTGCTCAGAGCTATGAACTCATTCACATAGAATAATTTATTTGGTTACAGAGAAAGCTCTTAGAATTAACAAATGGCTTCTTATTTCTTTTTCCTCTCTTCAATACTACCAGCGCTGACCTTTGTGCACAGATAAGTGCTACTTGACTTGAAATGTAAAGAAATGCCGTCTCACAGCTGTCTCTACCCAGGCAATTTGCCATTAAGTGAAGACTGCCAAAGCAAAGGTTTCAGCGTAAGGCAGCAGTAACTTGTTGCAGTGGCCTGAGAAACATGTAGAAGCCTCACTGAACGCCAGTATTTTCAGTGCTACCACTACCATGTTCAATGTAGCACACACCACAGCTCATGAGTTGTTATGCAATGTAGAGTAAAAACTTCAAATGATCCACTTCAGAGAATGTGCAATGGGTTTAAACTGCACAGCAATTACCTTAGGCCTTGAAGGAATGTTTGTAAAGTCTACCTTCCCCTCTAGTTACTAGGATTTAATTATTAAACCTGAATCTCATTAACATGATGAGTCCCATCATTTTCACTGTGCCTCTAAATAGCTAACACAAATTTCTTAACTACCAGAAGAAATTTTGATACTGTAGTACCTGGCTGCAAACATTACAGGGTAAAATAATTATTCTTTCATGTTGGTAAAATCCATTAGATATTTTAAAATGTACATTTTAAAAGAAGTAGGACTGAATCAGATTTTGATGGTGGTAGCATTAGTAACAATAGTTGCATGCAATTTATGCAACCAAACCTTTGCGAAAACCTGCAACCAAATTCCTGTATCTGACTGCCCTTTTAACAATAAAGGGCAATGTCAATTTGATATTGACATTGGAACACCAACGTTTCCCACAGAAACTACATTTTCTTAATAATGTTTATAAATACTAGGGTATCTGGTTAAGAGGATATCCTCCCTCCAAATAATGGACAGTCTAAATATTTGTCTGTCTCCAAAAGAAACACAATATCTATCAGCATAAAAGATTCTCTTCCACTAAATTCAATATGCTCTTTTCAAGCTTCGTAATGTCAAATCTTTTCTCAAAATATTGCAGTTGTGAATAATGCTATATACACCACCATTTCCCTCACTGGTAAAACACTGAACTTATCTCATGCAGATTTGTCAGCATAAAGAGGCTTTTTTTTTAACACATGGTTGAGTATTTTGTATTCTATATGATTTTATGTAGAGTATTATTTCAAATAATGGTAATGCTTTCATCTGTCAAGCTAGTGGCTTCATCAATACCGTTGAAAAACTGAAAATGTCTTCTCCCAGCAATATTCCATAAAATGCTGTGTTTCTGGTACCTGAGATAGTTTTAAGCTGTGGAACATTTCAAAAGTTTTGGAAACTGTGGCTTTCTTGCTTAAAGCATAACACTAAAAGTTTTGTCATTCACTGATTGTGATGGATTGTTACAGTCCTTAACATAATATTATGCCTCATGTTAGGCACTAAAAATTAGACATTACATTTCCTGTTCAGCTGCAAGTGTCACTGATCCAGTGTACGTGTTCTGAATAATAGTTTGGTTTTCCACGGATCTAGATTATTTCATGTCTGTAAGAGCATCAAACTGTGCTGCTGCATCAAGAAAGCAAATCCTAAATACTTAAAAATTAACATTAGGTAAAAACATGACCATATGTTTTTCTTACTTGCATTCATTATTAAGAAAAAAAACATTTATTCATTTTATTATATATCTGATAGGACAGTCAGACACATCGGTACAAGTAAGAAGGGTGTCACAAACATGATGGTTCCTTCTTGCTCTTGTAGCAAAGCTGAGCTCCACAAACAGCTGGAAGCTCTCCTCCAGCAATGAGCACATGAACTTGTTAACAGCCATGGCTGTGAGGGAAGGGCCGGGGCAGCATGCCTGGTGAAGTGATGGATGTGAGCTCTTTTTCACTGTGAGCTCCGGATGACCTTTGGACATGACAGGCCCCTGCCTGGATGCACCATATGGTCACAAAGTGTAGGTTGAAGCAGGAGAGAGGGAGTTTTTACAGCAGGGTCATGGCCCTGCAAGGACAGCTAGCTTCGTGGGTCTTCTATTCCTTGTGTATTGTTTACCCCCTCACCTTTAACCTGCTCTGTTGGTAGAGAGTGTAACTTTTCTGAGGCTGACAATTCCCTGTCTGTGTGAAGTGCCTACCGTGATACAGCCTCACTCATTACTTGGGTTGCTGCCACACCAGCAGCAATAACAGGAGCAACCTGGTGCTGGATGTGTAGCATTAACTGACACAGGAGACATCCTGCACCATGTACACCAAGAAAAGTGCAGCACCAAACAGGTCTTTCATTCTGTTGAAGGAAGAGGTGTGTGCTCTACGCCGATACTCTCTGATTTTCTGGACTGTAATCACTCGTTAGCATTTAGGTCTGAGAACAGCTGAATGAAAGACTTGTTTCTTCTCTTTACTCTTTTTGCTGCTAACGTGCAGAAATTAAGGTTCTCATGTACATATTTTGCGTGGCAGAAGAGATAAGAACCAACAGATAAAGTTCAAAACGTCAGTAAACGACGTTCAGCCTGTCCTCCATTTGAGTAAGGGACTTATCGAGAACAGGGAGGAGTGAAGGGCACAGCTGGCTTTCCAGATAATGCTCATAACCTTATAGGACCTTTCAAAGTATATTGCAAACACACCAAAGATTATTTCTTTCTCATGTTTACTTCATTTTTTATTGTGACACAGAGGGGACAGTATCACTGACTGATATGCCCTTCTATTTAGGACTCCTACAAAAATGAGGACTTTAGAAGGGTCCAGCCACGACTGGCCTCTGCGTATCAGGAGTTCTTCCCACAGCAAGCCAGTCACAATGGTGTGTCCATATCTTTCTGGATGCAGAGACCGCTCCATTTCCTGTGACAATAATCTCCTGGAACAAAGCAGGAAAAAAGAAACCTTAAAGATATGTTGCAGTCCTATCACTTATCTTTCTCCCTTTGGTTGACTTATTCTCTCCAGAGCCCAAGGAGATTGCAACTGTGTTCCTGAGTAAAGGAGGAGGGCAGTCCTTGCCTCTATTAACTATGTTGGTTATTACCCAGGTGGTCTGGTCCCAGGCACAGAACCTCACAAATACGATTTCAGACATGAGGAGGTGAGTTTTCTGTCAATATCACAATGTGAAATATTCCAAAGCAACATTGCAGAATGTGCATGTGTGGCTTAGTGGCACCAATGTCCTGTCTAACAGTCAAACCAAAATCAACATCAGCATTTGTCTTTGTCAGAATTGGGTAAGAGTGTAATGCTGAGTAGGTGTCAGAATAACGTTTTTTAAATTTATTACTGAATGGTTGACTTATCCTTTTGAAGTTATGGGGGACAGCAATTTTTGTAAAGATTGCATTGACATTCTAGCTATATTTGAGACAAGGGTTATTACTTGAAAAGGTAAATCTTTGCTCCAGTTAGGGACTGTATTTTAATTCAACTGTCAATGTGCTTATCAAGGGTGAGTGCACTGTTGTATTTCCACATCATAGTAGTGCATATTATGCCAGCAGATGAAAGACAAGAAGAACACCAGGGAAGTTTACAGCATGAAATTGTTCACATCTTAATAATAGTCGAGGGAATTACACTAAAATATAGATGCTGCTGCTTCAAATTTGAGTTCCTTTCTTGAAATTGTCTGCATGATCCCTGTGTGCCTTTCGCATATACCACCAAGCTATACAGAATTTAAAAAGAAAATCAACATTCTAGGCAAGGCTGGGAAAAAAAAATCTGTCGCAGGCTTTTCCTTTTAGTGATTTCTGGATCATTTTTTTCCAGTCAAGCTGACATTTCAATTTTAAATAGCGCTTTGTTTGAAATCACCAAGGTATGAAACAGTCATCTTGCAAGGAGCAAAAATAGCTTAGCACAAACCACCAACAGAGAAAGAGGAGTTTCTGTTATAAAAATTTCTATTTTATATTATTTGGATGTTGACCTCTCGTGCGATCTCAGACTTCTTACTGAACTCGATTCTCAGAAACATATGCTGACTCACTACTGGAAACTGCTAGCCCCTGTTACACCTTCAACCTGATATTTGATTTACATGGCAATTAATTCTGCCTTTATATAATCTGGGTGGTTAATGAAGTTTCAGTGTTTCAACTCTAGTGAAAACCATGTTAAGTTTTAGGCTTTGCCAGTACAAGAGACAAATGGATAAACTGCAAATGTCACAGATCCACTAAGATTAGGTGACTGACATGAATGCATAAAAGGAGAAATTAGGAGACCTGGACTTGTTCAGTGCGGAGAAATCTAAGGGGAGATCTAATTGTCTTTAATGACTAGTGGGAAGTTACCCAAAGGAAAGAAAAAACAAACTCCTCAGAGGTGCTCAGGGAAAGGAGGAGGCAAAACAATTATAGGCTGCAGCAAGAGAAATTCTGGCTAAATATAAAGAAAAAAAATCTTTGAGTGCTGTGAAGCAACAATAAGAATAGGCTTGTTCAAAGAGGCTGTGGAACCTCCACTCTTGGAAATTTCCAAGTCATGACTGGTCACGGCCCTGAACAACACGGTCTGACTTCAGATTTAGTTCTGCTTTGAGCAGGAGGTTGACTTAGATCTGTAATTCTAATAGATACAGGGGTAAAACACTTGCTGCTTACACTGTCAGCTTCCTACAAATGCTTCATGAGACTTTCAACATCCTTCAAATCTTGTTTATAATGATAAGACATTAGGGCAGTGTATGGATGAGTGTCCTTCTTTACCCCAGCCTACCCCAAAAAGCTTTCAAAATAGGGTCTACACAGCTCCAAGCTCTCTCCCATCAGATAGAAGCTAAATTGCTCATGCTGTACCACTGTCAAAAACCCTCAACAGTGGAAGTGTAATGCTATGTCAAGTAGAAATCTGATCCAGCCCCCGAACGAGAAAAGAAGCCAAAACAGTGGTGGTTTTCTGAGTAGTAGCTGTGCAAAATATGACTCAGATAGTGAATGCTTTAACCACTAGTTTGCATAACACAATTTGTACAACTTTGCTGTGGCTCAGGAAACATGTCTCAGCCTTACCTTAAACACACACATGAACATATGTGCATGTATTGCTCACATACATTTATACGTGCATATATACCTGTACATATGTACAGACATATATCTGTTCATACGTGAGGTACACATGTAGAATTACACAGAAGGAGATACAGTCTGAGAGCAGATTCCTGCGATCTTAGGATTTGCAGACTATCGGGAAATGGCAAGCTGAATTCCTTCTTCTTTCACACCTAAATAATTCCCTTTCACCACATTCCTGGGAAATCACCTTTTCTGAAATTTTAGAGTGTCATAAATACACATCATAGTCTTCAGGCAGTAAAAATTCACCTTAGCAGGAATTGTCTACACGTAACACAAGCCAAATGTGGGAATTTCGGTCGGTGGTAGAACACGTAGACCTCTAGCCTGTGAATAATGTCCTGCGTGTGACTGAGTTTAATTACATCACTCTCCCTATGAAAAATGTGTAATTTGGCCGTATGGAGAACTCATTTCAGTTTCCCATCGCTGACTGTGCTTTGGGCATTTTTGCATTGTAAACAGTATGAATCCTAAGCCTCATTAATTTCGTTATTAGCCCTGCTGCTTTTATGAATTTAAAACCCCAGAGTGGGTGTGAAAAGACACTTCTCGTGGAGGCTGTGCAACTCTCTCCCATTTTACAGCTAGAAGTGTGTCTGACCCACAAGGAAGCCTGATGCCTTTCTTTTGACATGGTCTGTGTAGCATGATAGGCATTCAAGACTCTTAAAAGTGAAAATTATTTTTAGGAATCCTCAAGTCTCTGGTATCTCGCCTGCCCTTTTCCTGGGAATAGAGAATGGGATCTCCAGGAAAAACACTCCCACCAAGGTTTTCCAAGTAATGTCTTATTTGTTACATTTTCCCCTGCACTTACATTTTGAACCACTGGATTTTTTATTTTTGCTTGCACGTCTTAAGTCTGCTTACAGCACATTTGCTGCATATTCACAACTTCTTATCTACATTTTAAAAAAGAAAAAAATCAAATTGTGATTATTGTTTTCTAGTGGCAGCCTGCAATGAAGTGTAGAGTAACAACAGTCACGGCACATACAGCACTGAGGCCCCCAATACACATTTAGATTATGTTACTTTCACGCTAATGCTCTGAAATATGAATGTGCCATCATAACACTATCTTTTGTTGGAATGGCATGAGGGCCAAGAAACAAAATTCACTCCCTAACTGCAGGCACACAGAAGTGTCACACAGGATCCTGAGCCACCTCAGTCCACCCAGCACAGGTGCACAGCCTCAAGTCACTGCTGAGAAAACCTTTCTTCTGCTTTCTACCAACATTTTGCATGACAGACAGCACAGTCTGTTTCCAGTTTAACAGAGGAAGTAATACTACAGTCACCCAATATTCAACAGGGAAAAAAACCTCCTTTTCAGCTCAGTCCAAGAAGAGATGACCCTTGGTGGTCTGTGCAAAATGAGTTTCTCTTCTGATTTATCCATAGCCACCGGGCTGTTTCCCTGCTTGGTAGAATACCACTGTGCAGGATGGGAATGCTTTCTTTTAATATACTGTATCTGTATCTCAAAGTGCATCTGTCAGCAACCGTGGTGAACTTTCCCCTAGTTTCATGAACCCTATGAATCTCACGAGTTTTCTGCAAAAGACTAAGCAAAGGTGAAGTGGAGCAGAAAGGGAGAGGCTGTCTAACTTTAAGGAACAGTAGGTGTGATCGGTGCAATGTTTAGCAGAAACTTCCATGAGGTTTACACAAAGCTGAGAGCGCTCCCACAGCAAGAGCTCATCACTAGGTAAGGCTGATGACTTCAGCACAGGACAGCTGCAGTGGAGGAAATTAAAGGAAGAGTTTCCTTTCATCTGGATCCAAGAATCTGTGATTATTGCTCGCCTGTGCACTGGGAAGAAAAAAAAAAGGAAAAGGAAGATACTAAACACTTGTATATTAGTGAAATTCTACAGTTCTGCAGAATCAGGAAGAAAATTAAAATCTTCAGCTGAGTAATACACAACTATTTATCATCAGCAACAATGAAATAGACAGTGAATTTCCAGATGGTTATAAAGTATGTGCCATAAACTAATTACCTAGAGTAGATAGCAGGTGCTGTTTCATTTTTCCCTATGACAGCATTTGAGATCAGAAAGAGCCCAGAAAGAACTGCAGGCTATCAGACTTGCCTCAGCACGGGATGGGGAAAGTACTTGTGTGTTCGGATGAGCTTTCTGTAGTACCAGTCCAAGGGTATATTTGTTCAAGCTAAGAATTCTCTAAAGCTAATCAGCTGAAGCCCTCAGGGAATAGTCTTCAGTGAAGCAGCTTGCTGTGAGTTCATCAGAAAACACAGATCTGGCTCCTGGCAGGGTGTTTTTGTGACTGGATCCAGTTTTCTGGATCCTTCTACTGTACCCAGTACACCAAATGGTACAGTTCAGAGCATCACTAAGAAAGAAACATAAAAGGCTTTTCCTTGTCGCTTACTGAATTCCAGTAATGAAGTTAAGATGAAATTTGATCACAGGGATTCCACAAAAATGAAACAAATTCTTACTGAATAGAGTCAGATTATTGGAAGGAACAAACAATACAGACTGGAACATCAATTACAGAAACTACTTTCCTGGGAAATAGTCTCTGTTGTGATCACACTAACATGAGAAATGTTGTGCTATAGTACTGACAAGCAAAGAGAAGTTTTCAGAAAGCTGTAATACTAAATCCTGTTATTGTCAGATTGCTAAAGATGCCTATGAAATTATTCTTTTATAGCCATGAAACTGTTAATCACTTGGTGATGAAATACTTGAGACATTAGTTTCAACTGAATTTAAGTTGTTTCTGAGCCTCTTTTCAGACCTCTGTGTCTAGGGCTCAGTGAACTATGCACATTAATCGCACTTTAATTTTAATGTAGCCCAACCCATTAAAACTCTGGCATTGCGTTTATTCAGTCAGCAAGTCTTGACTCCTTTCAAACAGAGCATACCACACGTGGGACTTCAGTGCCATGGTTAACTCTCCGTCTGCACAGCTGTAAGTAGACAGTGTACAAACGTCTTGGTAGAAACCACTAACCTGTTCTACAGGTATGTGCATGTTTCTCTTCCTGTGCTGTCAGTGCCTCTTGCCCCTCCATAGCTAAGTCAGCAAAAACATCTCAGTGATATAGAATTAACCCCAAATATTCACCAGGGCTGACAAAAATCAGCTTTGATAGAACTTGTTTTGATTGGAGACTTCATCTTGCAGCGATGTGATATTATCTGCTGGTATTTTTAGCTTGATTTCCTAGAAAGCATCCATAACTACTAGAGCAGGGCTAGAATTCTTTTTGCATTAGGAACATGTAGGGTTCATGCAAACAGGATTGTTATCACTAAAAAACTTTGAGGCACCTCCCAGTGACTTGGATGAGCCTTCCAACACATAGCCAGAGGAAATGAAGCTTTTTTTGTTGCTGGCTCTTTGTACTCAGGGCCTTCATCTTAATCTTCAAAGGCCTTCATTAACTCAATCTCAACTTCATAAAGAGCACCTCTCCCCTGTCTCTGTGAGGTTTATTTGTAACAGTTCTACTCCCCAGAAATGCCAAACCCACTGACCTTAAGCATATAACATATGACAGTGTAAACCAGAATTTTCTCAGCTGCCTCCTCACATCTATTCAGCAGAGGGAAAAGGAAGTGCCCACAAACCTGTCCACTCTGAGGCCAAAATGTCAGCTACATTTTTACTGTTGTTTGCATACACAGCCACAAGAAGAAAAGAGTGATAAATTCATACAGGAAATGTTTGAGGGGAGGTAGGGAATAGATAGTGTTGGCACAGAAAGGGAGGACTGGAGGAAGAGGGCCACGACTGCTGCAAAAGGCGAGCATCAGTCTCACGTGCCCTTCTGAGCGCTCCCGTGGCCAAGGTGAAAACCCAGCAATGAGGAATGAACCTGAACCCCACAGCCTCTTGCAGTTGTGACATTTATTCAAAGTGCTGGCAGAGAGGATGAGGGCTGTAGCAAAACTTAGAAGAACAAAATGACAACTTTTTTGAGGTTCCGTGAAAAATGGCTGTTTTACAGAGTACTTTTTTCTGATGGTAGTTGAATGGTCATTTCTTCTGCCTCTAAGCTCTTTCTACCTTTTTAAATAGCTAAAATAGAGCCTAATAGCCCAAAGTTGATACCCATAGGTGTCAAATTTAGACACTGAGTGCGCAAACTGAGAAACCAGGTAAGTATTTGCATGGGTAGTTTTGATGTTATACATATTTGTATGTCTCTCCCCACCCTGTGTGTATAAATACTGTAAAATGTGAGATTCTTCAATTTGTAGAAAGTTAAGTTAAATTAAATTAAATGCAAAGTTAATGTTTAAAAAATACTAGGTAAAAGAATGCAATGAGAGATACTGGACACCCACACTTCATTTACATTATGCATGAGTTGCTATCACACCATCTCTGCCGTAAGAGTACTATAAGCACAGCTAATAAAATAAACCCAAACTGCTTGTATAGTGTAAGTAAGATTTTACAGCTTTTCTAAAGGCATGGTAGCATGGATGATGCTGTAAATTCTTCTATTCTCTTTCTTTTCTGTCTTCTTACAACTTTAATATTTTTGACTTGTGTCTGCCTGTACACCAACCACTTTTGTCTGGTAGGTGTGTTAGTACATCTCTTCTGTCATCGGATAACATGCTAATGCCCCTGTATTATCCATCTGAAATGTGAAACCAAGGGAAGACTGGTGAAAAAGATCCTACTTATAGGGGGAAAGTACACTAAAAGCTTGCTCACTAAAATAAGGCCTAACGATAAGAAAAACCAGCAAAGTCACACAAATAGATTAGCTTATAACCGAGGAAGACTCATTCCCTTCCCACGGTGCTGCACGTCTCTCGTGACAATGCTGAGTGGCAAAGACATGTCCAGATGTCCAAGGCACGCTCACCTGCCGCTTTTTGCTTCCTGAATGACACCTTTCCTCCTCTGTCACCAGCTATCTCTGCACTCCACTGGCTCTGCTGTGCAGTACAGAAGGTGAGTAAAGTTCCCTTTTCCCCAGGGAACCAGCAGTCAGTTCAGGTACCATCCAGCCTTGCCTGAGAGGGATGAGCTACAGAAGCAGAGGCCACAATAAGGACCCCTTCCCACAGGGGATATCAGCAAAGCCCACACTGCACCAGGAATGGTTCACATTGCTCCCCAGCCACAGCATGGGTGGTGGGTCCCTCCTTTCCCCTGCTCCTATAGGTGATGTGTTCTTGCTTTTCAAACAAGTTTTCCAAGAGATATTGAACTAACATCCAGATCTCCGGCTGAGATAATTGGAATGTGTCTTTTCTGCTCCCCACACCCTCCCCATCCCCCCAAAAAAAAAAAAGTCTGAGTGCAGACACACTATTCTCTTCTTTGTATTTTCATCAATCTTGTATATTTTTGAGCAGCCTTTCTGAAAAATACATTTCCAAGCACTTGCTTTGCTTGTGACAAGGCATGGCAGGCCTTCTGGCTTTAGGAAGGGTAGGCTGTTTTTTTTCTTTCCTTCTTCAGTCTCAGGAGGAGACAGCAGCTTTGCTTTAAGCCTCAAAGCAAGACAATTTAATTTCATTTCTAAACACAGGGCAGAGCAATGGAACTTATACAGGAACTGATCTGGTTTTGTGCTAAATTTGATGTTTTCATCAGAAAAATTAACAAATAAGGCTTTGAACAAAGGCTAGACCACTGCACAATGATATACCCAGAAAGTTTTTCAGGCAAGAGCTGCATAATGCAATTATTCAGAAAATCAATACCTATACTTTATACAGTTCTAAAGGTATCCTGTTTACTTTTACAGTGGTAACACAATTTTGTCTGGAAAATAAACCTGATACCTAGCATTAAAGTTTAATAGATAAGCAAACCCAGATTTTTCCCCTACTTTGTCCTTTGCTGTTCTTCAAGTAGTTAAAAGGCGCCACACTGTATAGCTTAAAATGCACCTATTTAGTTTTATCTGACAAAGAAGGTAAAGTATTTCGTCTGAGAGCTAAATCTAAAAGCAGCAGTGAATGTATTTAGGATAGAACAAAACAGAAGGGATATGTGTGAAATAGATTGGGTGAAACCTTAACCCCACTGAAGACTGTGGCAGAATTCCCATTGGCTTCGTAGAGCCAAGACTTCACCTTTCAATCACAGCACGAACACAGCTGATGCTGCACAACTTTTAGAGGAGGACAAAAGATTAAAAACTCAATATTCAAGATACAGTCAAGTTTAGATTCAGTTGAACTCTGAGCTGACATCCAGCACATGGTTTATTCAGCAAAGGAAAATTATAGATGTGACAGAATTTTAAGTGTGGTGTGAAGAACAGTCAAACGTAACCTCTTTTTAAATCAAAATGCCAGTCTTTAATTTGGTGTGTAAAAAAACTTCTCTATAATTTTCACAGGCTATAATAGTTTAAGGGTGACCTTCCAGTCTGGTCAGCTGTAATCGTCTGGAATATTTACCATGCCAGAAGGATAGCAACGATGGGAATGGGAGAAAAGTGACAGAACAGGGCAATAACAGTGTGCATACCCGGGCAAAATGCAGCAAGGAAGATGAGAGTTCATTTTGGACAACCCTAGAGAATCCTAGTGTGCTTTCTTCCACAATGCTACAGTTCTCAAGGTTACCGTTTTTAGTATGACAGAAATAACAGAAAATAGGCGTCCTATACGCTTTCTGAAACAACAGATTAAAGAAGAAATAGTAAATTCTTTTGATGGAAAGTGGCCTGAGAATACTATGGAGCTTAAAGAATAGGGAAGGATGCAAATCCTTAAGAGCAGCACATACTTGGCAGTTCCAGCTGATATAAATGACAAAGGTCTATTGACTTCAGTATAGTGGTCTGCAGTCTCGAATAAGCATTTAACCGTCTTCTGGAGGAGATCTGATGGCATCTGGAATAGCAGCCCCTCATTTTCTCCTCTGGAGAACACTGACTTTTTTGAGCATTCTGGTAATGAAAAGGAGAAAGCTGTCTCGATATTGATAAAAATTACGCAGAAGATTACTTTCTTAAATTAAAAATGGCTTCCCAAGGAAAAGAAGTTTTGTGCAAAAATGAGGCTTTGGTTAAGGTATTTTTTATTTATACCCTTAATTTCACGGCACGATTACTACTACTTATACCTTTCCAAGAGAATACTGAGATTTGAAATAAGACATTTAAAAAATGATTCTGTGAGAGAAGTTGATAGCTTTTCTACAGATAGATCACAAAAAGTAGCGAAAGGTGGTTTATTTGGAAGCCAGTAGAATAGAAATAATACTGTGGTTTCAAAATTGTTTTCAGTTCCCAGAAAGTGTAACATCACAGGCCAGTGAGGGCATGTTCACTGAGGCCTGATCCTCGTGACTTAATAAGACACCTATTAACTGCAAGCACATAACAAATTTCACCGCAATCGCGGTTAAAATCAAACCTGTGCCTCACCGCTTGGTGGAACAAGGGCCTGAGGCAAGCGGGACCATCGGCATGGTTTTTGAAATGCTCTTAGAGGAGTCAGCACCGGTGAGGAGCAGAGGAGGCGGCGGCTCAGCTTACAGCCGAGGTGCCTGAATGTCAGACAAGGTCTTCGAGCAGGAAGGAAGATGCTGGCTGCATTCCAGCACAAAGGGGAAAAGGAAAGCCGTGCCCACAGCACTTACCTGAGACCAAGGGACTGGGGGCAGGGAGCGGGAATTAGATGGATTTATACACAAGGCAAGGGCAAGAAACAGCAAAGAGATTTCTTCAAAGTGTTGGAATTAACCTTCAGGTCTAATGTGCATGGGTTTTGAAATCACCCTGAGCTTCGTGTGTTTAAAGAAACAGTTGCCCCGAGAAAATACAGTTTTGCCATAAGAAATAGCATTTTCTCAATCTTTTCTGTAAAATTGACAGCACTATTTTAAAGCACCTATTAAATACCAGTAAGCACTAATGAAAATCTATTTTATCAGGGGAGTTAAATGTTAGTTATCTGCTATAGAGACAGTTCCTTATCCTTCGGGATTTAGAGAAGGGAAAAAATTTTGTACAGATTGTCAACACAACTGGTAAATATTTATTTGCTTATGTAAAGATGTGTACAAATGCTTGTGGTGTTGGGCACTTAGCATATACCAACCATAAAACTAGGTTGAGGGGAGGTTCAGATCTAATTCTACAAGGGTGGTGAGCATTTCATAGCATGTTTCAAAGACTGACTCTTCAAGCAATTTCCAGGAGTCAACCCTTTTATTCCTTTCTATTTTTCTTAAATGAAATGGGCTACCCTTCTCTTTCAACACTCTAATTGTCATTAGCCTCAGAAATCAATTTGCAATTCATGAAAGTCTGAATTCTTCATGTTGACTAAGCAAAACCTTAATAAAAACAAACACTTATTGCTAACTCATTCCATGATAATTAATAGCATAATTATATCTGTTCGATATCTGACATTCATCTGCAGTAGGCAAGGTTCTGTTCTCACTGTTGCCTTCCCATTGCTCAGACTTGCACACTGGAAACTCAACAGTCAGCATGTGTCTACAGTAAATTAAAAGCAATCTGTGGTAACTATTTTACAGCATTCTGTCTGAAGCAGCCAAAAGCAATAGACATGGTCTTTCCTTAGATTTTGGACAGATAGAAAGCTCAGTAGGTTTCTCAGGCCATTTATATTTCTGAAGATCAAAATGTTAAAGCAGAAGAGGAGGAGTATCTTCCTGCAAGAACACAGCTCCGAGAGTTTGCCTGCAGCACCAGCAAAATATTCAGTAGGTGTTTTCATGAATGGTCATGAAAAGGGAGGGACAATTATCCTACAGTTTCCCCTGAGTAACTGAATACTCCTCCAGGGATGCAATGCCTCAGTAATCCTGCAGTGCATGAGTCAGCATCAGTGCGTGGGAGAGTTGTTTTCTTTTATATAGCTCACGATAGAAATTGGAATATTTGGAAATTTGCAACATTTTCACATTTACAAATGTAAACTTCTGTTGGATTTTTTCTCCCAAGATTTCCATCACTACTGATGCACCCTTCCGCAGTAGTTAGAGGCTTAAAAGGATATACATAGCGTAAATATGAACATGGAATTATAACTTCTGCTTTGCTTTGGTAATGAAAAGGAGAAACACAATTTACTGCATCTGCTCTGTACTGAGAGGGCAGAAAAATGAATTTGAAGACTGCAATGCAGTCTACTTAGCTTCTAGAGCTTTCCTCAAATGTATGGTGCAAACACAGTCCCTGAAAGCACTCCCAAGTTAAAGAGTAAAGTAGCATGGATGTAACAGACCTTCCAACTCCTCGCCTTTTCTCTGGTGCTCTGAGCATGCACAGTCATGAATCATTGTGCCTACGTGACCCAACAGGGTGTTTTACCCACAACAACACTGTCCTAAGTTTGCATGTAAAGAAAATGGAACATAAAATAGCTATCTGCATATCCTCCACATATCAGCTGATCTGTGGCAGATCTGGACATTAAACTTTGACCTTCTGATCCTAATCCTCTGCTTATCAACCAAGGCAGTTTCCATCTAACCTGTCCTCTGGTGCACAGTATCTGCTAACTGCTCACCTGTACCAGAGGAGCCACAGGACGTGTTCCAGGAACCGTGACAGAGCAATACATTTGCTTCTTAGTATATGCTGTCTGATTATTTATACTGATGACTAGTTATAACTCCAGGAGGATATGTATCTCAAACTCCTCATGTTTGCATCCTCAGCCATATTACATTGGTGTGTAATGGCAGTATTGCATTAAGGCATTCTGTCCATCACTGAATTATGCATGCCGTCAGTAGCTGTTCTGATAGCTACACACAGATATGGGCTGAATTACAATGGAAAGATGCCTCTCTATATGTAGTTAGGAATGACTTTATTACTTCTATGCACATTTGAAAAGAAAGGACTTTCAGAAGGAAACAGAATTTTTTTTCTGGAAAATGGAATTATATGAAATCAGAATTAGTGTTGTGAAAAGCCATGAGGACTTATCTAGAAAGCTATTCCACTCTCTGTTCATCACTGCACCTCTGGCCTATTTTTTATAGGACTCCAACATTACAAATAATGTATCCTCACATTAAGCAGATTAGCTCGCACTCTCTTCCCAGCTCTTTAAAAATTTATTTTAAATGTATCTTGCAAAACTTTCTTCTCTGTAAAAGCAGGCTTTTGGATTTTGAAGACGTGTCCATCCACATGTTCGTGTCAGATCAAGAATTCTATGAAGCAATAGCTGGCAAAGCTTGAGGTTTCATTAGTGTCAGAACCAAATAAGAGTTACCCATGTGTTTTCGTTACCAGGCCTGTACAACCTCTCTTGCATTCTGTGCTGTTTGCCTCCGTCATGATTTGAAATATGCCACAGGAATACAGAATGCTCAGGCCAAGTATCAAATGAAAACCATATACTATATCAGTGTCACTGAGAATGACAGCTTGAAAAGAAACAAAATCTATTAATGCTGCTTAGGCAGCAGCATGGCAGTGCATTTCCTGGACGGTTAAAGTTTTTGATCAAAAAAATTTTGGAAAATCAGATTCTGGTAAAAATGAAAAGTTTCCTATGGGAAAAATGTTCTTAACAGCAATAGTAAAGTTTCTGAAGGCAATTCTAAGCTTTGATCTTTAAACCCTCCCCCTAATTTTCTCCTTGCCACCTTCGGTTTTTCAAAGCAGCAATGGAATTCCAAGATAATATACTGAAAATGAGTGAAAGGCAGATTTCTTACTGAGAAGTGAACATGGTAAATATTACTATATTTCAAAGTTTCCCCATTAGCTGAGCAGAACTGAAAGAAATGCAGCCTATCAAGAAGCATCCCATGGGCACAAACTGAGACTTTTATTTTAATATTCTCTCTTTGGGCTACAGAGTGATCTGACTGAGGCTAGACATGAGTCAACTGCTCAGCATATCAGCAGCATATCAGCTGAGCTAGGGCAGATCATTAAGTACTGATCCCAGGAGTTTCACTGAAGATACTGTTGTTTACTAGAATTTCTTAAAGCTCAGTGTTCTGTGTGTGGAATATCATGTTTAATGATACTCAGGATTTGTAACATTTTTACCCGCACGGGTAAGCCTTTCTCTTTTCTTCAGCAGCTGAGGAATAAAGAAGTTACATAAAGATAAAACACTATTGCAATATAGATCATAACATATAATGGACTTCCACAAATCATTTTATCTATCAGATACTGCATGTGGCTGTTGTCATGAAATCTAGAGCTTTTACAACACAGCTCAGTATCTTTTCACTGGGTTTGTTTCTCGTTCCAGTCAACCCTTCCTGTTTTGAGCCTGAGATCAAAATATGATCCATTTCATAATTTGGGTTTCCGTCTGCCATCCATGCTTGCATTTCTACCTTCCTGCTTGCCCATGTATCCTAAGTGCTGTCATCTGGACATAGGCATAAATGGCCACCTGGATATAGACAAATGTACATCCGCCACAACCATTGAATTCAAGCTTGTGGACTAGATTCAGTATTTCTTTCTCCCGCCTTCTGTTGAGATTTGTTTGGAGCAGGAGTGGTAAGAGCAGTGCAGGCCAGTGGGGAACAACATGCAAAGAACCAAATTCTTGTGAACAGAACAGTTAAACCTTTCACTTTTTTTCTTTAAATTATCTGTTCATTCACATCCTGGGTCATGTTTATGACAAGTTGGTTTTTTTTCCTTGATTACTTTTAGTCTGTGAAAGTAAAGAGTGAGATACCACTCAGCTCCACGTGTTATACCAGGCTGTCACAGAGGACAGACCATTTTTCCACAACAGTAACATATTTTTTGGGCCATCCTAGGCTTTATTTTCAGTTCTATTTTTTCATTTCTGTAACAACAAGACTACATTGTGGTGAGGACTGCCACAGGGGTATATCAAGGAGATTTTTATTAAATCATAATGATGTATCTACACAAAACAAAATTCTGCCAGAAGGTAAATTCCATTTCCAAAGCCTACTGTACATTTTTAGACTTGCAGTACACATGAGCTAGGGAAAATCTACCAAACCACGTTAAAATATCTTGCAGAACAACTGATTACAAAACATTCCTTCTACTTTCAGGGAGAAATTTTAATGGTTGATTTTTCACTGAATAATGGGTTTGATTTTAAAAAACATCACATTCATTGGTTAGCAGTAAGGTGGCCTCATGAACCCTAGAGCCTGGCTCCTAACAATCAGTGAAAAAATAACAATAGGATTTCTGTGTACTATACTTTTAATTGCCAAGGGGTCCTCCTGTTTCTAGATAGCCATTATTTATTGAATTGAGAGCAAAATGATCAAGGAGGCATGAAAACACACTCGAGCATATAGAACATATGGAGTTTTTTTAATAAGGTTTTAGTTATTTTGTTCTCTCTGTTTCTCTTTATTTTTGCCAGAAAATACAGGTAATTCAGGCAATTTTCAGACTATAAACTTTCATTCCTCTTCTTGATTACCTAGCTTTTCTAGATTAACAGAGACACTTTTCTAACTTTATAACTTTAAAAAAACCCCAAAACCAAAACACTTTTGCATAAGAATAGAATCTTACTTTATGATTTTAATTCTTGGATTTATTTTCCCTTTTCTGCTGTGTTTTTTATAATACTACCCTTCAAGTGAGAAAAATGGGAGACTAAAGAAGATGCAACAAGTTCTATAAAATATTGAAATCGAAGTATTGAAGCTACAGGTTCTCTCCAACTGAAATCACAGTGACTATATGTTCATGGTGTCTAATTCTGTACCGCTGCAGATTCCTGATGCAGAAATGGGTTCTGCCTGAAATCTGAAATCTCTGAGTCAGTGAAGGTCTAAAATTTTTTTTTCTTTAAGAAGTTTCCATTTGTGAAGATGGCTAATGATCTCCTGTGGGACTATATATTAGAATAATTTTCTTAAGCTTACTCAGAGTAGGAGGACAGAAGCTGATGCCTCTGGTATTAGCAAATAAACTTCCTTTATAAATAAATAAGTTGGAAGCATCCGAGTATTCATTCAGCCTTAAACAAAAGTTTTGCAACAATAACAGTTACCCCTTGATTTTTATAACACTTTATGCTGAGTAATTTCCAGCACATTGGGAATTACATTCTTAAGAGAGAAGAGCAGTTCTGTTCTAGAAAGAAAGATTAAGCACATGGACATCCCTGCATACTTAGAGTAGTTTCTATTTTCCTTAGACTACAAAGTTAAATTATTGACACTTTCATTTACAGGCTAATCAGGGAAATGATACCACCAGTACCAAGATGTTATTCAGAGAAAGACAAGATTTTAGTTACAGGATACCACAAAAAGAATAATAAAAAAAAAAAGTAGTGTACATAGAGACTCAGAATGAGTAAAAAAAAAATCTCACAATGTAGCCAAGTAGGCAAATTTTACTCTGGGTTGCATTCACACAGGAGCTGACAAAGATGTGGGAGGTAATTATTCCTTCTACTTGATCCCAGTAAGATGAAAAACATTTTTCTCCCTTCCCTTCCTATAAAATGTTATTGTAAAGAAGATGATGATAAGCAATCCTTCTGGGCCAATGGGATAAGAACAAACATAAATTAGCTTAAATTATACCAGAATTATCTCACTGGGTATAAGAGAAGACTTCTTTTTGGCTGTTAAAGCACTGAAATTGTTCTCCTATGGAAGTTGTGAAGTATCCTTCACCAGAGGTTTTTAGGATGGGTTAGACAAAAAGCTCTCAGAATGATCTTAGTGTAGACCATTGACCAGCTTCATTCCAAAGGACTGGAGCACATGGTCTTCCAAGGCTCTGTATTTCTGCTCCTCTATGAATCTGATTGAGTTTACCACCAGCTGGATCTCTTCTTGTTGTGCTTCCCATTGCATAAATTTCTTTCTTGCTGTACAAACTTCATGTTTGTTATACTGTGAGTGTACAGGGATTCAGTGAACTTCCTGTTATTTGAGTAATCTTCTCAATGTTGCATTTCTGGGGACAAATTTTCAGTGCCCCTCTGTAATTGCACGCAACAACTCTGAACAGAGTTAAAGCCAAAGAAAGCAACAACTTAGAGCCCTAATGTCCAGTGCAAGTGCTGACTCTTCCCTTTCTTCTGGCTGTGCTCCTATTGACAAAACCAGAAGCTTTCTGCTGCCAGATATCCCATCTCTTCTTTTGGCAGTAGGATCAAAAAAAGCTGTGCTATTTTCAGAATTTCTCTTGTAATACAATCATGACAGGGTATGAAACTGCTCGTTAAACTCCTCAAGTCATGTGAGGAAAGGTTCTTGGAAGAGTCAGTGTTTCTTTAAATGTTACTGGGCCACGGTGGCTCCTCCTGGTACAGTTTGCCACAGTCGGAGGGGTGCCTGCAGGGCCTCCTACCAGGCTGCCTCGCACGGCATGGGAGGGACAGCCCCACACATCTGCCCTATGTCCTAACATGTGCCTTACACTGGAGGTGCAGGCTTGACAGCTCAGAGCAATCTGTGGTAGTTCCATGGAGGGGTGACACCAGGGACGCTCTCCCTTGCTGTCTGCACACAATCCCTGGCATGTCACTGCAATGCTGAGCACAAGAAAGCTTAAGGACTTAGGACCCTCAGGGTGAAAAGCACAGAAGAAATTAACTGGGACTTTGGTTTGAGCAGTCTTTGCTACTTAAATATTCAAAATGCAACATTTTGCTTTGCCTTATTTTAGAGTTGTCCGAGTCTGCAGTCACTTATGTGCTCATTAGCAAAATCTCTAAAGTTTTACTCTTAAGTATGTTGGAAATACCTCAGTTTTAACAATACCCCATTCCAAGGAGCCAGATGATGCATAGCTCGCTCAAGCTTTGCAGATGAGGTTCTTTCTGTCTCTCTTGCTCAATTAAGAAGCAGTTTAGACCACATCTATTAGAAAAGGCCCTGCACTTTATATAGAGGCTGCTGGTAGTTACAGTACCTCAGATCTATGACATAAGGACCTTTAATGGTTTAAGCATTCACAGAAGGGGGAACAAGGCCCACAATACATTTTCCAAAAGAGTACCTGATAGTAGGCTGGAGTGGAATTCTCTTAACTTCCACTTTCCAGGGAATAATTAAATATTTATTAGGTCAGAGGAAGGAAAGAAAATAATATGAGAACACTAAGGGGCTAAGCCTCAGGCTTCTTGTGGAACAGAGCACTTCTTTTCAAATATTTAAATTTTGAATTGGAAGAGCGTGCAGAAAGTGAGATTATTCTCTTCTCCCAGATGAGAATCATAAGAAAACAGTGAGCTATAGTGACATGTTCACTCATGTCTTTTTTTCTAGGGCACAGTGAATATTTAATGCCTCTACGAGGATGGAAATAGCTTCCACAACAGTGACTAAAAAGAATCTTTTCCACCTGAGTACCACTGGCAAAGTAATTTGGGTATGGAAAACATAGGTTCAACCTCCTTATGGCACAGGAATGAATCTATTCTAGTTGTACTTTTTTCTATAAATACCCAGCTAAGTCCACCATTGAAACAGAGCCAGTGTTTAGGCCATACTTGGTGAGAAGGGCTGAGAGAAGGGACTCACATCGAGGTGAAATCTGGTTTGAAACCAATACGGTAGTAAGGGACTCCACACAGGCTAGAGATATGATCTAAATCTCCCCAGTTTCTGTGGGCTAACATGTGCCACCTGCCCAGCTTGCTAGATTTGGGGATATCATATGTCTAGAGCCTGCATTTTTCCGTATATTGCATGTGAAGCAACGCATGGAGTTATCTACGTAACTCAGAGCTGAGGTATCCTAACAATTGAGTCTTTTAATAGTGCGTTAAAACTTCCTTGTAAACTTAGATCTGGATTTTGCATTTTCGGTCTGCACTGCAAATGTCTGCGTTTCAGGAAGGAAAGACAGAATAATCGTTGCTATTTTATACTGTTGCTAAGAAGTCAAGTTTTCTGGACGTTTTCCAGAGGTGAGTGTTAGCTCAGTGGGTCAGTTGCCAAGAAAACTCTGCTTCTTGCACATACAGGTTTTACTTTTGTGATTCACGGTGTTGCTGTTTCAATGGATGCAGCTGTCATGAGAGATTATGGCCAGACTTGCACCGCCCTTCAGGTAACAAGAATCCAGGGGCCTGCAGCCTTCAGTGGGAGGTGGTAGTTAGAACCTAGTGAAATACACCTTAGGCACCAGTGAAGTTCCAGGTGAGCCCTCTCAGTGGATGTTATATGCAATTGAATGGTTAACCATTCAAGGTGGTGACTTCAGGGTTATATATAGAAGACTTTTCTCAACAGTTGCAAAATGGTTTGGCCACAAATGGACCACAAGTCCACACCGGAGGTGACTGCAGTCATGCACATGAAAGGAGCTCTTTCCTCACTGTGAGCCTTTGAGTATTTAGACACAGAGCTAGACAATTTCATTGTTTATTCAGCTTTTCAGGAGAAGAGAGAAACAGGTCCTTGTAAAAACAACAAAAAAAAAATTGGAAGAAAAGAATATTTTTTTTAAAAAGGACTCTTTAGAAAATGAGCTGGAACAAAACATTTCGGCTCTTCACAACTGTGAGTGATTCAGTTCCACATGAAAATATTGTATCAAAGAGGAGAATATTATCTTTAACTGGTCCTCCACCATGCCATTTGTGACTCCTCTCCCGAGTTTGAGAAACAGTCAGCATCAGCAGGGTGAATCATCCATGCTGCACACAGCCCTGCTTGGCAAACTGCAAGCATTCGTCTCCTGGGACTCTGCTCCGGTTTGCACGTTTATCCCCACTGGAGGCCCTAGCTAAAATAAGGAACACCACATCTGCAATGTGCATTTATTCTGCTTCCTGACAAAATAAGTGTAGATGGACATAAAATAATCTTTGTGAGGTGGAAGGCAGGATGTTTGGTGAAGGAGGCTATCTGAAGAATCTTTAAAACTTTCTGAAGGCTGGTAAAGAGCATGAGGTAAAAGTGTGGTCAGCAGAGGAGTTTACTTGGAAACTTGTTGGACTCCTTGCAGGAAACACAAAAGGGTTTATATATTTGGAGTCAAAGGTTATATTAAAGGTGAACCCACTCTAGCAGTGTTTATTCCTCACTTCTAATTTGGGTAGTTTACTCAGTTCTCATGTAAGTCACATGGGAAAGTTTATCCACACTTCATTTTTCATTATTCAGTTGTTTGCAGAGTCACTAACTTTTCATTGTTTCTTCCTTAAGGATATAGAATTTATCCCAGGACTAGAAGCTGACATTCTAGGAGTTTTATAGTATAAAATATGCCAGCTACTAAGTGAGGTAACTGTAGTGGAAAAAAAATATGTTTTCTAAGAGGCTGTGGAGCAGTGTGCGGCTAAATCTGGCAAAGAACTGAATGCTTGCATTTTCCATTGATGTCAGCTCTCAGGACATCATCTTATAAATGGGAAGCTGTCTGAAGAAGTATTGCAGTCTGACAGTGAGTGGGTAGATTTAAAATAGATTAAGAAATTAGTGACATAAGGAAACACATAGCCTGAAAGGATGATGTCTTCAATGCATCTTGATGCTTTGCTGTGCATTCAGAGCCACTCTAGTAAGTGTATTGGGTGTTTTTGCAACATTTATAACCAAAAAGCTCTGCTTCATCAATCCTACAACCCAGAATTATTTTAATTGTGCTGTCAGGCAGGTAATTTTGAGGGGCTTTTTCCCTTTAAAAGTCCTAACCAATGGATAATCAATGCACAGCCATCTCTAATCACTCTTCTGTGACTATCTGAGATTATCGGCCTTCCTGGACCTAAAGGGTATGTGGTGATAGGAAAGGGGGGGATGACTTCAAACTGAAAGAGAGTAGGTTTAGATCAGATATTAGGAAGAAATTCTTTACTGCGGAGTGGTGAGGCACTGGAACAGGTTGTCCAGAGAAGGTTGCCCAGGGAGCCTCCTCCCTGGAAGTGTTCAACACCAGGTTGGATGGGGTCCTGAGCAACCTGTCTAGTGGAAGGTGCCTGTGCCTATGACAGGAGGGTGGGAACTGGATGATTTTAAGGTCTCTTCCAAAATATTCTATGGTTCTGTGATCTAGAGAGATGGAATTATATTAATTCTGTTGCTTCCAAGAGTGTCTCACTGAATCACTCTGTTCCCTTCTTGACATGTTGCTTTCTATACCCCCTACAACTGAAGACACTGCACTTTGAACTGCCAACTCTATCTAAAATCACATGATATTTTTGCTGTTACATGGAATCGGTTCATTCACTAAGCGAAAGTCACCTTGAAATGCTCTGAATGTCCTTGATTCCCTCAAATGTGCATTTGATTCCCTAGTTCAGTGATTATTGCTTGTAATAACACCAAGGGAAATACACAAGAAGATGAAAAGTGTTAATGATGGCTCACAAGAGGAGGTTTCCAGCAGCAGTTTGATCAAAAGGACCCAAGTCAGATCCCATTTAAGATCAAGAATAAATTGTAGAGCTCTTTTTAGCTATTCCAGCTTGTGACTCACTGTGCAAAGCAGTGTTGCTTCTAAGATATCTTTCTGTTTCACCCAGCAATAGAACTAGCTCAGGAAGTAAAGGGCAGCAGGATGCAGGGAATTAACAGCTATGAAAAATCTCACAATTAATGAAACTTTTTAAAATAATAAACCGAAGCACTTAAAGATTTCACTTTTGTCAATTTTATTTTTTGAAAGAGGCTTCTGTTTTTCTTTAATTTCTTATCCAAAGGAAATTCACTGCAGAAAATAAAGCCTTTTTTCAGTTTGTTGTAGGTTGACAAAAATGTGCTTATTTATTCACTGCTTTGCCTAAGTGCTTCTTTTCTTTCATTCTGTAGAGGGCTCAGACATTTCATTCCCCAAAGGAAGGATTCTGGATCAGCTAGGACAAGATGTTCTCATGGAAATACTCAAATATGCAATTATTATTTGATATGTCCTCACATGTTCTTGGAGCTCACTAATCATATGATACTCTGTTCTCCTGTGGAAAAGTCAGCCTACAATCTTCCCTTTCCCTGTTTCATGGGCGATTCTAAGGAGTGGTCTGGGTCTAATGTTAGCTCCGTCGGTTAGAGCAGGGTAATAACAACACAGTTGTGGGCTTGACCCCCATGTGGGCGATTCACTTCACGGTTGGACTCGAGGATCCTTGTGGATGCCTTCAACTCAGAGTATTCTGTGAAATCTGTGTGGGTGAGGTGGATGGCTCTCCTGAGAAGAGGGGTATATTGTTGCTGTTTCTGTAAGTTCCATGACAAAGCAGAGACTTTGAGTTTCTTCATCAGGGCTGGTCACTTTTTAAATATCACCTCCTAAGGGCACAGGAGTAGGCAATTCCCAAATGTCAGAAGTGAAGCAGGAGAGGCAGAACAGGAATCTTCTCTTGAAAATAAGGCAAAAAAGAAAGGTGCATCCCCAGTGGACATGGGAGGAATACAGAGATGTTGCTTGCCACTGTAGGGAGAAAATTCACGTGGCCAGAGCTCAACTGGAGTTAAAACTGGCCAGAAATGTGGGGGATAATAAAAATAATATTTTCAAATATATTAATGGCAAAAGGCAGCATAAAAATAACATCAGCCCATTACAGGGTGAGGATGGTCACCTCAAAAACAGGAACATACACAAAGCAGAGGTGTTTAACTCATTCTTTGTCTTCAACACAGAAGACAGACCAAGGGGGTCTCGGTGCCCTGACCTGGAGGACCATGACTGCAAGAATGATCAACTCCCTGTCTACCCTGAAGCTGCTGCTCCAGATGGATGCCTACAAATCTATCGGGCCTGATGGCATTTATTTGAGAATCCTCAAAGAGCTGGCTGATGTCATTACAAAACCTCTCTTGATGATTTTTGAGTGGTCTTCGGAATCCAGAGAGGTCTGAGCTGACTGGAAGCTGACTAACCTTGCCCAAGTTTTTGAGAACAGCAAGAAGGAGGACCCTGGAAACTACAGGCCTGCCAGTCTCACTTCAGTGCCTGGTAAAGTCATGGAGAAGATTATTCTGAGAGGTGTTGAAAAACACCTGAAAGACAACACAGCCATTGATCACAGCCAGCACAGCTTCATGAGAGGAAAGTCCTGCTTGTCACACCTGATTTCCTCTTATGACAAGGTAACCCACCTGGCTGATCAAGGGGAGCCAGTTGATGTGATCTTTTTGAATTTCAGTAAAGCTTTGAATGCTGTCTCTCACAGAATCCTTCTGAATAAAATATCCAGCCTACCGCTGGATTAACACAGCATGTGATGGGTGAGCTACTGGCTCATGGGTCAGGCACAAAGGGTTACAGTGAATGGGGTGGCATCAGACTGGGGACCTGTCACTAGTGAGGTTCCATAGTGCTCCATCTTAGGCCCTGTGCTCTTTACATCTTCATAAATGACTTGGATGCAGGACTGGAAGGGACGCTAAGCAAGTCTGCAGACAATATGAAACTGGGAGGAGCTGTTGACTCCCTTGAGGGCAGGGAGGCCCTGCAGAGAGACCTTGATGAATTAGAGGGCTGGGCAATCACCAACCATATGAAGTTCAGCAAGGAAAAGCACCGGATTCTGCACCTGGGATGGGGCAACCCTGGATGTACAGACAGACTGGGGAATGAGACACTGGAAAGCAGTGCCAAGGAACAGGACCTGGGGGTCCTGGTTGATGGAAAGTTGAATGTGAGTCAGCAGCATCCTGGAAGTCAAGAGGGCCAAGCATGTCCTGGGGGCATCAGGCACAGCATCGCCAGCTGGTCAGGCCCCTGAAAGGAACAAGTTTTCACCATCCCTGAAACCTTTTGTCTTTATATGAGAGCAGGAGGGAGAAGAGGCTCCTCGAGATCAACTGCATATGTGCGTGTATATCCCTCATCTCTACTGTGAAAAGCATGCACCAAGACCTTCCTCTTCCTGGAAATGCATGGATTTAACAACTTTTTGACACCCTTACCTGCAAAATCAGAAAAAAATCTGCCTCTTGTGTGTTAGTAACAGGAATTCCTCATGTCATTCTTCCACAAATTTCAAACTTTAGGATTATTCTGCCCTACAAGATCCAGATGGGAAGGTAATTGTCATCATCCATTGTAATGTCAGTGTAATTGCTTCCTTTATCTCTTTGTGCTGTACAAGTGAGAGGAGAAAGGCCAAGACAGAAAGTCTTAGCTTGTCCTTCTGAATTCCTCAGGGAGGGAAGCCAGACTTGCAACCGTGCTTTGCCAATGACGTATTGTATTCTTTGCTCCATTTTACTGCTTAAAAAAGTGGCCACTGAGTCTATTTTTTTTTTTTCAAAATACATAATTCAAAGTCAAAAGCATATAAATTGAAGATTTATTAAGGTCTAGGTGGTCTAATCTTAACATTTCTTCAAGAAATATTCCATGCTTTGGTCTCTGAGTCTTCTGGTTTGTACAATAGATAACACAAAATGCAACTGATCACATTGATTATCACTAAACTCAAGAGGATTTTTGTCACAGGACTGACAACCAAGAAATTTCAACAAGAAAACTTTTCCAGGCAAATGTTATACAGATATCTCATGAAGGAGTATCAGCCCGGAAGGATATGCCCATGTTGTCCATAAACTTTCAGCTAAGAATTATTATCCAGACTGCACAGAGAACACATTAACTAGGAAAACTAATTTTGGTGGGTTTGCACCATTAGTTCCTGACAGTTGCATGATAACAGGACTCTTTATAAACCCTCTTATTAACTGCTTCATTAAGTTAGTGGCAGTATTCCAGTATATAACTCTCTTATTTCACACCACCTGTCTTCTAAGAATTTTTTTTTCCTGAGGGGAAAAAACTCCACAAGAACTCATAGAAATGTGTTTGAAAAGTAGTTGCTAATCCTATCTTAAGTGCACTTCTAAGTTCCACTGAATAAAGACAGATATGACCAGAGTGTCTTTCTGTTTGTTTGTAAAATGTCCATGGAGATATGCACAGTGAATGTAACACAACAGCAAGGCCAAAATGGTGTCATTCTGCTGAAAGAATTGACTTGGAGTTCTAAATGGCTATCAGGGGGAAAAATCTGATTAAAAGTAATTGTAAAAGTCTATTTAACAACAGAAATATTTTCAGTTTCTACTGCAAGAGAAATATATCTCCAGCAATGATTGTCAAAAAGTTGTTACCATGAAACTGCAGGCCAAGAAGTAAATAAAAATCTCTGTGGCTTGGTTTACAGAGCCATGCAAGGCAAAAGAATGCACCAGGCACATTTTTACTCTCTGTATTGCCTGTGCCTCTACGAGATGACAGCCCAACGTGAAAGAGGCTTCTTAGAAGTCGCGTTCAAAAGGAGCAAGAATGTTGTTGACCCTCGACTGCAATCATCCCCATTACCCCATGGCCAAGCTGAAGGGGCTATTATATACTGGCAGCAGCTGGCCTGGGAAAAAACTCCCCTCAGATGGCTCATTAATACTGGGATTTGGTAAACTCTTGTCTGTAAACATGTCCATAATCTACATGGTGCTCCCAGAGGTGAGTACAGTGGGTTCAGGAGCAACAGATTTGGAAGGGGCTGTACAAGTGGTAGAGAAGGGCCTGGGACTGTGGCAGTGGCTCAGCAGGGAAGAGCGAAGGCTGGTCCGCACTGAGAGGCTGGAGAGTGAACGTTCTCCAGTGAGGATATTCTTAGCCTACACCTGATGCTCTTCCTGTCGGAAAGTCCACCAACTTCCGATGGGTTAGGGATGACCTACAGATGGTTTACTACTCTGCATTGAAGGTGAACTTTCTGGCCATTAAAAAAATGTTTTTAGTAGAGTGTAAGATCAGACGGGAGAGGGAGTTCATCTGTGTTAGACAGTATGCCTTGAGGTTGTTCTCACAGTGGGAGAGCATTGAAAGGAGATAGCCCACTTGAGAATTCGCCTTCTCCATTAATTCTCAGCGACCTACCTCTGTATTAGAGGCATTCCTCAATGAAACTGATAATCAAAGTGGATTTTTTGGGGAAAAAAAAAAGAATTTATTTGGGTTTTTTCTGAAACATAAACCTGTTTTTGTCTTGGAAATCCCTATTAATTGCTTCTTCTAAACATATGTGCCTTTCTCGGGGGTACTGGTCCCCTTCTCCATATCAGAATGTGAACTTTCTTTAACCCAGGCCTTCCCATTCACTAAAATGTCTCTTTGACCTGAGCTGTAAAGCAGTTGACCTTCTCACCTCCACCTCCCTCATTCATATGCACTTCTTCCAAGATATCTACATGACACAGGCCATCTTTATGGGCGAATATAAAGAGCAGTCAGACTTAACTACCTAACAACAATGCCTAGGTTTTAAAAGTCCTCAACGTCTGAAAAGTATCATTATATCTTGTGTAATATATGACATTGCAGAGCACCTCTGATTCTCTAAATTATGAGGCTTACAGGGACAACCATTCTCAGCTCTGGATATGTGAAAGCTTTGGAGCAAGAGTGCAGAATTGTGACAAATATTGCTCCTAAAGAAGCTAACTTAAAAACCAGAAAGTAGGCAAAGCATCCTCTGTACTTGTATTCTGTAAGCTTTGTCCCTTGGTACAATAAAGAAGCCTAAGAGACTATAATTACATTTAGTTTCCTTACAGTGTCTCCAGATGGAGAGCTATGGGCACAGTGCAAACCTGTCTTCCGAGCGGGAGGCACGTCTTGCAGTTTTATGTCATGTCAAGCTTAATGGAACCTCTAATACTCCCTGCTGCTTTTGGAAAGACTTTTGGAAAGGGCTTCATTTCTTCAAGGTCATATAACCCACGGACAAACACTACTTCTAAAAAACAAAATCTCAATATGTCTGTTTTGTGAGTGAAATACACTTGCTTTGCACAGATATAAATAGCAGCAAATATACAATAGAAGAGAAGATGCTACTTAAACACCTTTTATTTTGAGCAATATCAAATTTGTTGCTACCAGCCACCACAAAACATGCATGTTTCCTATGTCTTACACAGAAAAATCTACAGCATGAAATAGGCCAGCAAATAGCATTAGTTCTCCTTTTGGCATCTGAAATTTGGTGCCACCATATGTTGATCCTGCATGCTGAGATTTGTTTCCTTCATCTAATATTACCATTTTCCCCCACAGCTGGTTTTGTAGAAGATGAGAGATCTTAGTGCAGTGGCTGCTTCCATTTGCCCTGCCAGGCTCTGCTTGCTGCAATGGAATCATTATACATCTCATTAAATAGTCAAGGTCAAACCAGCAGCTAAGATCTCCTGTATGTGGTTCTCTGTGGGTGGCTAAATAAATGAAGATTTCAATAAATATTTGATGTCTTCTGAGAGATGAGAAGTAGCTTTCTTTGTCCTTACAGAAGGTCCTTGGCTAGTACCGATTTTTAAGGGAACAACCAGCCTGTAATGCATGCTGAAAGGCAATTGCCTCGGATCCTGAAGCTACAATATTGGCAGACCTTCACGTAAGGATAATGTCTTTGCTCATATGATTTATAGGGCCCGATGCATGAATTCAGCTGGCATGGCTGAGCATCAGTTCCTGTTAGAGCTTGTGTCTAAGTATCTTAGATATCCTGTTAGAGCTTGTATCTGACTAATTACCTGCAAAGAGTGGCTGACCTCTCTCCAGCTAAAATCCTGCAAAGACATTTTCATGGTTATGACATTCCCTTTCTGTCCTCTACGGTCCCAAGAGGACCAATCAGTTATTTGTGAAATCCCTTGAGAGAGTTGACAGATAGCAGAGGCGTGGCAAACTCCTCTCTTTGCACCCAGTGACACATTTTTCTCTGAGTAGAAGCCACTGTGGCCATGCCTGAGGAGTGATTCTGCCTGGAGTCTTGTCATATGCTAAGGTTTCTTGTTGTTATATTTCCCAGAAGGATTAATTGTTGGGTGACAGAAACCTGGAGCTATTTGGAACTATCTGGATGCAGGTGTTGAATAAACCACATGCCAAGGAAGTGAATTGTCAGTAACACAGTGACCTGGAATTTTTAGGGGAGTGTTCCTCCATTCTTCCCCAAAATGCTTTGTCCAGTCTCACAGACCAGATCTCAGAGATCAGTGGTTTTTGACCATGTCAAAACATGGCCCTGGTGTAGGATCTGGATCAGAGATCAGTTTAGCTTAGTGACAACCACAAACCAGGTAACCAGGGGAAAAGGCTTTGCCATCAAATGTATCATCACAGAGAGATGAACTGATTACATCAATGAAAAATTGTGTGATCAGATGTGCAACCAAGCTGTCAGACATCTGCTTCTGTTCTGCTTGATAGCCGGTGGCAAGCTATGGCTCATACTGTGTGTATGAGAGGCTCAGGTAGAATAAGTCTCTGGCAAGCAAATAACTTCCCTTCCACCCTTCACAACCCCCAAAGATAATGGCTGTAGAGGGTCTGTTCACTGGCAGATTAGCTCAGGATAGCTGTCTTTAGGATGTAAATGTTCTGCTTTTCAAAACAGGACAAAAGAAGTTAATTTGATTGTGAGGCTGAACTTTGTAGAGCCTGCCTGAAGGAGATAATAGGCTTCCCCGAGGTAAATAATAAGAATAATTAAAACTCAGGACTAGGCCCCCAAAAACATAACTCATAATCTAATACACATGGAAAAATTTCAAAATATCTGAGGCATATTTATATGAATGCCCATTACATCAGGATTTTAAAAAAACAAATGTGATGAGAGACACTAGAAAACCTTGTACTTATTTAATGCCCTCTTTGCTTGAGCTGAAATCTGTAGGGCTGTTCATTTCCTTCCCTGATTATTCCATTTCTAGAAGTAGAATAGTAGAATTTTGTGCTGATTTACATAAGATTTACAATTATATGGTGAGCAAGTGTAGACAGGATGGGCATGTATATCTTCTTTTATGTGCTAAGTCAAAGAAGAAAAGTTGCATTGACAGTATCACGAAACGTAGGTATGCAGTAATTGTCAGTTTTGGTAAAAGAATATAATACTGTGAGCGTTATTCTCTTGAAAATTGCAATAGCAGTTCTGTTTCATTCTGAAGCTGAATACAATCCCTGTCATTAAAACACTGCAGCTCTCTCTCCCTCCTGTGACTAGCTGAAGTTTTTTACTCCATGGAGTCAGTGTCTCAGTCCCCACTCTGGCATAACCCACATAAGCTTCCGAAAATATTGCATGTCTGTCCATCTGGCAGAACCAAAACGAAACATTAGCACAATCAAACAAATAGGTACTTCCAGAATGTTATGGATAAATGCATCCCTGTAAATTCACAGTAATCCATTGAGGGATTCTTTTGTTTATAACCAGACCAAAATGGCTCCAAGTGTTTTATATTCATTCATTTTGCCCAAAATCAGACAATCTTCTTTGTTTGAAGCATCCAGAGAACATATTTTTCTCTTGTTCTTAAAACAAGTGAAAGCATTATGATCATTGCAGAGCTGATTGCCTGGACTGATAAAATGTCCCACATATTTAGCTCCTATGCAATGGCTTCTATTTTGGAATTTTACTTGCAAAAATATTGACAGAGAAAAAGAAACTTACAAATTAAGTTTCATTTACTACTACACTTTGCTACTGTGAGTAAAGCTGCTGTACCTTGAGATAGTTAGTCAGGGCTCATCCTCATGGTTGTGGTTTCTGGAGTAACTAGTTCTAACAATCATTCTCACCACTGCTGCATGTGAAAGATAAATAGAGAATAATACAGGCAAATTCAGGCTGGTTGACTTTGTATTACTTGGTTGGGGGTTGGTTTTGGTTTGTTGGGATTTTTTCTATAGTACAAGGAAGCAAATCCTAGGTGATATACCTGAGATTTTTTATAATTTCTGCAGTAATACATTCCTGAAAATTGCCACTAGACTTCATATCTCAGAGACTGAGTGAATTGAAGTTGTTTCACCGCCTCCCTGGTGTGTAGGTTGGAAGAAAACCTGTCTGCAGAAAGGAGGCTGAATCA
>VZTA01026519.1:49513-77621 GCA_013398855.1 Mohoua ochrocephala
GCAACAGACCTTTAAAAACGAGACGTCTTGTACCATTTGCCAAACAGTGGGGAAAGTGTGAAGATGACTGAGATGATTCAAAGCCCTTTTAAAAGCCCTCACATGCCTCATCATGTTCAATTTTACAGAGAGTAATTTACTCCCACCACAACATTTTGCTATATGCAAATGAAAACCTGGAAACTGGTGTTAAGTTAGTGTAGTACTAGGGGAAGGTACCAGACCTCATCTTAGAGAGCTTTGCTCTCTGTAGGGTCTGAATGGGATTCTGGGGGGAAAGGGTAATGTAAGAAATTGATTTTATGTTCACTGCAAGAAAGCAGGAGCTAAACTGCTCTCCGTGTTCGTGTGGGGTGAGGACATGAGCCTGCTTACTCTAATGAATTCCTGATTAGAATCTCAGGCCCCATCCCGCCTCGGGAATTGCCACCATAAACCTGAATTAACGTTGAATGCTATTATAGATACTGGTCTACAGTGATAAAAAAGAGACTGCAAGACAGTGAGATGAGAATGAAGGGTTTTTACTGTCTGTTTGGGCATCAAATAATATTTTTTCTCACCTCACTCTTTTTATATTTTTGTTGGATTTAAGTTAGCAAATTTCTGCACAGGCTACAAGACTCCACTGCTCTTGATCAAACTCCAGGGCAGCAGTTACTCCAGCTCACACATTTTTTAAAAGATAAGACCAAGAACCACAGAAAAAAAGAAGTTCCTTTCAGTACTAAATTACCTATTTTGTTATCAGCTCAACACAATGGGCAATCTACTGCTGTTTGGTCTCAGAAGAGATTTCCTACTTGAGTCAAAGGCTACCTCTTAAAAATTGATAGCATATTAACTTCATTTGTATTTTTATTTTTGATTTCTGGGATAAATACCTTCAAGTAGTGGGAAACTGTTGAAAGTTAGTGTCCTGATAGTGTTTTATCTATAAGGCCAAAAAGAATAATCCCAGAATAGAAAATTTCCTGTCAGTTACCTCGAGAAAGTAAGGCTGTTACTGACATCTCTTTTTCTCTAGTTTGCTTCTCTGTGCACGGTTTGCTGTATTCAAGAGCTTTCATGGTATAACTGACAAATTTAGGCATTTCTATTTGTCTCTCTTTAATGTATGTTGCTTTTGTATTGCTTTCTGTGTGGTGATGATGAAACCATGGCCTAGCCCATAATAAATCCAGGTGAGGAACATTAAACTGAAAAGAAAAAAGACGTAAGATGCATATTATCCCTTTAAAGGCCAATAATAATAATAATTAATAAATGTCAAGCTTTCTTCAACAGGTGTTTAAAGATGAACACTTAAAATATTTTTGGCATAAGAAACTGATTGACACTGTAATAGAGCCCCAATTAAAACAAGCCATTCAGTTTGAAAAGATTAAAATATGAATGACTGGGTTTTCACTGGGTGCTGCAAATCTGTTGAAAAAAGCTTGAGTTTTTTCCAAAGAGAGTGATAACATGACTTGTGACATTTCATTTCTGTGAAATGAAACAAAGAGCACATAAACAGTGACAGAAGACTTGCTGGTGCACAGTTGCAGCTGCTGGCATCCAAAATGTGCAGCACTTATCAGAGGCAATGGTTGCTTCAGTTCCAGGGTCTGTCTTTACTTGTTGTAAGTAATCACAAAGTAGACCATCATCTTCTTACACAGCACCTGATTATGTGCCTTACAACAGGAAGTGATTCTTGTGCTTACACCATCTGGGTGATGTTTGTCTCGTGGTTACTTTGCCCTCAGTGAACTTTCCACAGATATTCTCTCTCCAGAACAACTAAGAACAAAATCTCAGGTAAATATACTCCTGCCTGCCATCCCCTTGGGAAACAGGTTTGAAGTACCTGCAGAATACTTCTTTTTTTCCTTTTTTTTCTTGATGCTGTGGTTGTAGGAGAAGATTTAACTAAGTTGTCTGGATGTAAGACTCACAGATGACCATGAAAGCAGGTGGAAAAAAGCGCAGAAAAAAATACTGCCAGACATTGTTGACAGCACAGCTTCTATGAGAGCACCAGAAGGATTCAGAGTAGTCACAGAGCCACAGCCATAAAATGGATTTGAAGGTGCATGGATTTACAGGACCACATTTTAAAGCTCAAACTCCGTGGCACTGGTTTAGTTTATGGTCATGAGAAAAAGCCTAGCTTTTGTGTGCAAAAAAGCCCCTGCAGAACTGGGGGAAGGGCTAAATAAAGGACCTTTGATTGAGACATGGGAACAGAGGTAGACAGGCTCTAATTTGGTCGTAGCATTTTTATCTGGTGAAATTCCATTGCTACAAAGTCTCGTGGTATGCCAGTTTTTGCTGTTAAGTCTATTTTTATTAACATGGAAAATGAAATAATCTCAAGGCTCTGGAGTAATCTGCCCAGCGTTTCACATACACGTGCAATATTTTCAGTTCTGCTGAAAGAAAAATAGTATGTGCTTATTTGGAACGCTTTCTTGCCTAGCTCCATCCTGCAGTGATTAATTACAGTTGCACTTCAGTCCCTTGGAACAGAGGATTTATAGCAGAAATACTGTGCAGCGTGCCACTTTTTCCAGCCCTGCGTATCCAGACTGGGCTTGTTGCAGGAGGTTTTGCATACATCTTAAAAAGCCTCGCAAGAGCTGAAGCTGTGGAGGATATTTTCAACCGTCTAAGTCTGCGGAGATCTTGCGTCACAGTCTTCATGAGGCTGGTGGCATGTACAGCAGCATGCAGAAGGAAAGCTCCGTGGTGCAAAGCTGCTTAGGCACAGGCTGCATGACTGGTGGTGCTACTGTCTAACCCAGATTCCCTTGACTGCTTCAAAGGGCTGAGAGCCCTCATTCTCTCAAGCACATCTCTATTGCTCTTCCAATCAGTGGCTCATTTCTTACTGCTGGGAAGTAAAAATAGTCTCGTTAGTTAATGTATGAGCCTTGGGCTTTTTTCTGATTGTACGGAGGATGACTTTGGAGATCGCTTTTATTTCTGTGTTTACTTTTATTTTCTTCATTGCAAAATGCCAGTAATAGTTCTAAATGCTTTGCTTTTAGCCACACTGCTGTCCAAAGCACCAAAGAAATTCAGTTGGACACAGAACCAGAAAACCACAGCCAAGCAGACAGGAGAATCCTAATCTGTTAACCACAAGAAAGGAGCCAGTTGCCATAAGTCAGCCACTCAGTAGGTTATCACTATATTATTTTAGCAGCAACTTTTTTCCTGTCAGAGTGTGACTCCTGTTTCACAGTGCCCTGGTTATCCCAGGCTCTGTATTTGTAAGACAGGGAACATGAAATGGGAATCTGCACTGAGAGCATGCGGTAGTCTAGACCACTGTAGTGTGGTCCTAGCTGAGGAAGCAGGTAAGTGATGGATGCTGTGGGAGTTGAGAAAGTGAGGGTTGAATATGACACCTGAAGTAAGGTGCAGGGAGGCAATCATCAGTGGTACCTGCTGAATGGATTCTGCACTACATTTCAGAGACTGAAGGACCAAAGCATTCAGAAAGGCCTGAAAAGTGTGATGATTATCTGTCTCCTGAACACAACACATCCCTGCTGGAACCTTGGCATACCTAGCAGCTTAGATATGCCTCAGCAAGTTTTCCTTGCTAAAGCAAAAGGAACATGCTCAAGGGTTTTCGGAGTTCAGGAAGGACTGATACCTTGATGGTGTCACTGCAGGTTGTGCATACCAATATAGTTTTCCCTTCGTGACATTTTGCAATGCTGCAAACATACACAAATCATTTCTTATTGAAAAATAATGCATCTAAGAACCACCTCTTGAAAGTAAATTGTCATTCTTCCCTATCTCAAAGAAAATATTATTAGAATTACAAAGAATGATGTCCTAATCTTTTCGTATTTGATCAGTTTTCTTTCTTCACATTTACTTTTATGTTTTCAGCACTCAGACCAATATAGGTCAAAATCCTCTCACTGATCTCTGTGAATACACACTAATAATACTGGGGCTCCATGGAGGCATAAATATCTGTCTGCCTACACTGCACTGCAGAAATAACAGGTTTAGTCAGTTTTCCTTTTACTTTCATTATTTTCTAGCTTCTGCTTTCATGGTAGCATAAATTTTAACGACATGCTAGATCTTATCTGGCAGAATAAACAGACAACAAATTCTGAAACTGGATGGAAGAAGTGTAATAACTTTTTTAGAAACCCATAATTAGCTAGGTCACAAGATAAGCATAGAGCATGTACCTAATTCTGTCAACACCCTGCTACCATAAAGTTAGGCTCTAAAAGTTATTCCTGAATCATTCATTAAATGCAGATTAGACTTGCTGTGTTACCTAATCAAGCTTGCAGGCACTGAATTTCCTAAGAGTCTGGTGTCATTAGCTCTTCAGTCACCAGGAATGCAATGACTAGGAGTGATGGCTGCCTATGTCAGACCTACTTTTTTCTCGTCTCCCTATCCCTCTTGGGCAATTAGCTTCATTTGAGTCCTTGAAACATCTTTTATTAAAGCTTTTTTTCAACCCTAGCGGGAATATCTAGTTTCTTTAAGCAACCATAAGCAAATCTGTGGCGTCTGAAATACACAGTATGTTTTACTGGAGCAGACATATGACCCAGTTTTTCCCTATTATGAGTAGTGAGCACTCCAAAAGGTACAGTTTTGATCAAAGTGCAAAGGGCTGAAGACAAAGATAAAGCGACTACTTCCCAAGTACAAAATATTGGATTGGCATGATGAGGATTATTTGTTTTGGGTGATAATTGGTATATTGCTTTTCTATTTCATATCCACTCTAAGACAAACGGTCTCTGAATGACAAAAATAAACACTTTTTCAAAGGTTTATATTACTGAGAACATAACATGCTGAAGGAGGGCAGACTTTTCCTTCTCATGAATTGGGATTGACATTTATCATGCAGTCAGATATATTGCAGTAGTTAGATATGAGGCCTAAGGTCTAGCAAAACATTTTTCATATACTTTGTTATTATCATATAACTTTATTAAACACAGTATGGTGATAGATGACAGACCAGGTCAATTGCTCTGACATTGTTCCTCAAAATGAAAATAACCTCAATACTCCACAAGTTTAGATTTTTTTTCCTGTTTCCTATTTCTCTTTCTGAAAGGCAGAGATACTTTCACAGTCTCCTCTCCTTAACCTAGATAGCTGCCCAGTTGCAATATCCTCTGAGAAATAGTAACAGATTTTCATAGGGGAAAGAGCTGACATTTCCATTTACCTGGAGAGTTTACAAGGACTGGATAACTAGATGGGAATAGAATTTTACTCAACAGAAATTAGGAGCTGGATCCTGCAAGTCACGTATGAGCATGCTCAGCTTTCTTCACATGAACAGTCCCAATAGTCCAGCTCACCCCAGTTCTTCCATCCTATCCCCTTTCCACTATTCCTCAGGATAGATCCCTAAACTGAAATCAAAAGGAGCGGGACACCTGACCTTTCGAGTATTCAGCCTCCTACCTCTACTACTCACAGAAGGAGAATGGCCTTTCCTGTGCAATCAGAGTGGGAAACCAATTAAACTTCAATTAATGGATAGGATTACTCATGTAAGTGATTAGTCACATCAGAGTTTTCATGATCAGGCCTTAACTTCTGGTGTTTCTTCCCCCATACCCTTGATGATGTGACGAGTTCTTCTCCAGTGAGAGAGAACCTTAGGAAATGCAGAGCAGAAGGTGGCATTTAAGAGCTCACAGCAGGGACATTTTACTCATGCTGGGACTACTGTATTTTGTATTTGTAGGCATTATCATTAATTGAACACTTGTTTACGTCTCTAAATATAATTTATAATACTTTGGTTTCAAAATGCAGTCTGGGCATGACTTCTATTACTAGTCAGAAAGTATTTAAGAGAGCCTGATGCACTTCTACAGAGAGTAGGAGGAAATTATATTTACCACCCTCTTTTAAGCTGATCTGCAAAATGCTGTCCTTTTAAATGTCTCCCAAGAAGAGATTCTGAGTAAGGATGGTGTATTTTCAAGCCTTGTTTTCCTCTTTTGTTCCAGCAAAATGCTGCTTTTTTTTTCTATGCTACTTCCACCTTCCTTCTTGGAGCACGATTATTAATCTCTAAAACAACCAAAACACATGCTCACTGCAAGTATCTAGAGGCATTTAGGTATTGATTTTGATTCAAGGACTATATTATTTAAGATTGTCATTTGAGAATAACACAATTAGACTATTTATAGTAACTTTTGATATAACTTTTCATACAGCTAATAAAGCGAAGAGATGCACCATCCAAATTACAATATCCTGCATCACCTGATGTATCAGCCTATTAAATAGACTCACGCTCCTCTTCTTGAATCAAGCTCAAGTCAGCTGACTGAAGAGGGATTTAAGCAAACAAAAAGCTCTTCCCTGACCTTTGAGTAGTTCCAACAAAGTATTCTGCTGCTACACAGTTTTACAAACCCAGGATCATTTGGTGTACTTCCCTCCTTTGCTTTGGAAAGGGTGCTCCATTTCCCTGCTTAGGTGCACTGGACTCCTGAAGGCCCAGCCGTGGAGCAGAGAGGGAGAGAAGATCCCAAGAGTCATTACACCAGCCTGCTTTTTCCTCTGTAGGTAGGGTGGCACAGGATGAGCAAAGAGGATCCTTCAATGGTCACAGGCTCCAGTTTTCACAATGATGAACCTTGCAGGTGGAGTCCTCCCACCTCACTGGAGCGAGGATCCTTACACTTTGGGCTTCCCAAGACAGAAGGACATCAATACTTTACAGCAAATTTTCCAGGTCTTTGACCACTGAGTAATATTACAAGCCTCATTAAACCCTGTTCCTTAGGAAAAAAATGTAGTTAATAGCCACTTGTTACTTGTTTATCGTACATTGTGTCAATGCATTTCTTCCCTCTTTCAGGGTGTGAGTTCAAAAGAGCAGTGACAGCCTCTATACATACATAGAATGCCTCACACCATGCAAGATTACAAAGACAAGGCTTACATGTTGCCTTTTCCCAAATGTCCTGAGGGTATCTTTTTACTGTTTAATATGCTGGAGTGCATTGACATCCTCACTGGACCAAATGGACTAATCAGGGATTAGGAGCAACACAGCTACTCCATGTTAGCACCAAGCCTGCTGAACGTCTGGGTCCGTCAGCTCAGGCAACAGAGCTCTGTTGCTTTGAGCTCCAAACAAAGTGAGCGTTCTGAAGAGCTCCTTGTTAGGGTGAACATGAGAATCACTGCACTGTAATCCGCACTGCGCTGGGGACGTACCCAAAACGGCTTTGGTTTGCGACTCGGATAAAAACAAGAGCGAAATGTGGTCTAAAATTAGTTAGGGATCCCTGAAAAGTTTTGTGCGTCTGCTTTTAGGAAGCTGGTGGCTGGGGAGCCTCGTGGCCTAAGTGAACCATCGATGGCATTAAGGCAGCACAGCTGTTTACCATCATACAGAAAGAGGAAGTGCACAGCAGCGAGATGTCCAGTTCCCAAATAGACTCAAAATATACCAAACGCTCAGTGTAAGCAACTGTCACCAGGTGCTATGGGAATGTATGGGGTGCTGCGGTCTGGAAGTGGGGGATGTCAGAGGGTCCATGGGAGTTTTTCAATAAAGCTACTGCTTGTACTTTCATCACTCCTTGTTTCTATGGTACTAGATTTGACACAGCTGTTGCTTGCACGGCTTTTCTTTGAAGAGTCAGAAAATCCTAAAGCTGTCATTTAGTGAGTGATACTCTTCTATAAACTATCTGGACTTCTATAAATATTGCTGACTCCGTGCAGGGCATCATTATCTTATCTTCCAGGGAACATCTCTAATCACAGTCTACCCGCCCATGTCAATCTAGGACACATCCAAGCCTTAGAAATAGCACTGGAAAAATCATAAAATGTTCTAACACATGGAGTTGGCAGACAAGTGCCAGACAAGATCACAAACCGTGCAAAATGAACAGTTTGCAAGTGAATGTGCTTCCCTCTTTCCCCCATCCAAGTGCTGGCTGAGTATCCTATGATGATTTCAAATTAATGCACTAGCCTTTTTTTTTTTCCTTCTACATTAATGTCCCTTTATTCAGAGCTGCCTACTTGACAGTAACCTAATTACATGTAGAGGAACATCTTTGGTTCCATGACCAAAGTGGTCTCTTAATTTCCATCAGAATTCAGTAACAGTTTTCCAGTTCAAACAGGATGATGTTAGAACGGGTGCTAAGTCTGTTGTGCAACAACGGCAAGACCTAATTACAAACTCTTCATATGAGCAAGTAGTAAATAAGAATAAAGGTCAGAAAGAAGAACTGGATGCTTCTATTCACCATTATCTTAATTGAACTCACCATTCAGGAAATGAATCATGAATGCCAGGGAAATTGCTTTCTTTATTTCCGGTCTGGACTTAATGTATGTCTCCCTTGGAAAAGGTTATGCATTGCACTAGAGTCTACCTGCAAAATGTGAATTTGGGATAAGTTCATGTATCATTTTATGCTGGAGAGGGGCTGGAAAGGGTTTTTTGGCGAGGATTTTGAGGTGTGGTTCTGTAATCTGGCTTACTTACAGAAAAAGAAAAAAGAAGAAAAAGACCAGCGTTCCCTGGTAGACCACACAGGTAAGACATGCCACAGGCTCTTCCAGTACACCACACATGACCTAGAACACCAGCTTGCACTGTCTGGCTGCATACAGAAGTACTTCATCCTCAGCAAAGGCAAACATATGGCACTGGCACCATTCCAGGTACACAGACTCACACAAACAAGATGATAAATATATGGCTGATGTTGATTGTCTTTGCTGTTAATTATTATTTATGGAGCAACCTTGAAGTGTGATGGAATATGAGATATGAGACCCTTTATTGCAGCCATAGTTAGCACCTCAAGGGCAGTTCCAGGTTTTTACCCCAGACATTAGTTCACATTCTCTGTCATGTACCAGCCTATACCATGTACCAATTACCATGTACCAGTAATTTTTCAGCTGTTCAGGTACCAATGAAATTACCACTCCTCAGAAAGGAGTATACCCTAGTATTCAGGGTATCATAGTTGTCAAGGTATGGATTTAGAGTTTTAAAATCCAGGGCTCTTATATTTTATTTTTTAATCATCCTTAGAGATATTCAGATGCTATTTTGGCACGGTCCTGGGCAACGTGCTGTTGGTAGCCCAGCATCAACAGAAGCAGTAGAACCAGGTAAGTCCCAGAGATCTCATCCAACCTCAGCCATCCTGTGAGCCTGTATCTCCTCTGAGCTTGCTTCAGCAGCTTTAAGCCACGATGAATTTGATCTATAATTCCCATTATAGAGGCGTAACCTCTCTTGCATTGCTTAGAAAGAATGCATAGCACTCAGGCCTGGGGGTGAAGCTTAGAGTCAGAGTGGTACTGAAGTCACTCAACAGGAACTTGAATTCGACAGCTTAGTTGTTGTAGCAAGAGAAAAGTACCTTTGTAGCTCCATGAAAAAAAAAAAGAACTTAGAACAACCAACCTGTGTCAAAATAACATTTGTTTTTTCTGTTTTGGGTTTGGTTTTTTTTTAGTGGAGAGTATGATGGTGGGCATTTTAAATGTGGAAGCTTTACAAAGGTTGAGATTTGACAGAGTTTTCTGAAGATCTTTGTATGCATTTTGAGATGGCTTCATTTCCATCTCACACATTTCAGGATCCAGGTGCTTCGGAACATAGCCTGCCCCATTGATATCTTATAAATTACAAAGTATTCCTGATGGAATAGCAAACTCCTAATAAACTAATTTAAAAACTAGGACCAGAATCTAATGAGCCCATTCTTCAGTGTGATTTTGTTCAGGTTTTGTGAGGGCATCTTTCATTATACATTCAACTTTGATGATAATTTGTATTGATTGCTCAGTATTAACACTTTCTTCTGCTATCACAGAGAAGACACTTACTTAGAGAAAACTTCTGAACATATCCATATAGTCTTGCATTCATGTTCAGCATCACTCAAGTCAATTCCCAATGTATATGTTTAGTAATTATGTTTAATATGCAACCATGTGAACAGAGTAGTGACTCCTTACCGGAATTAAAATAACAGCAGGGAAACAAAAATAGAAGTATAGATTTATTAGAGAAATTATCTAAAATACAATATTATTTTCCTTTTTAAATTAGAACATATATTATTTCAATGAAAAGATATTTTGTATTATTTCTATGGTAATAACAACTTTTAAAGATAGCATTTAATTTAGAACATTTTTAATTAAAAAACTCAACACTATCATTAAGACATAACTAAGGTTGTTGACAGCATGGGTAAAAATGCAAAACAGTCTCAAAAATATTTACATGTCAGTTTCTTAAAATCTAAGAAGTCTAATTCTAAATATTCATTTTGCTTAACTTTCTCAAAATACTTTTTTGTCCTAAATAATAGCTAGATTCTGTATTCCTGTGCTTCTTACAAAGCTTCAAGTTATCGTTAGTTACGTGTACTATCACACCAGTGGATGAGGTTTCTTAAAATGGCTTATTTTGCTACCACCATATCCTCTCCCAAGTAGCCAACATACTGCTATACCAAAGTGTCAGTCGCAGAAATGGTCACCAAAATGCACACAGCCACCCACCCCCTGCCTCCCCCAACCCCACACCTTAAGAACCCTTTCCCATTTGGCCAAGAGCCTTTCACATTTCATTAGCTGGCATTTCAGATGCAGAGCGAAAGAAAGAATGGATCCGGGAGACGAGATGTTGCCTGGGCACACATGGCAAAGTTTGATTTGGGCTTAGCAAAAGGGGCTCCTCACAAACACAGCAATTCCTAACACCCTCAGCACTGAGGTTACTGGAAGGAGGCTCTGACTTCTCTGCTCTTCAAAGGCTGGCACGGGCGCCAGTTGTCCACCATATGGCACACAGGCTCGTTCTCAGCATTGAAGCAAAGGCCACGGAGTTTGCACATCTGTGGAAAAAGGCACAAATATCCTCAAGTGTATCCTCTCGTTTCAGCAGGACTACTTGAAACCACACATCTTGGCCTAAACCCAGAGCTCCAACTCAAAGTTTTGCCAGCACTAGTAGTCTAGAGATGGCATCAGCACCCACATGTCTGTATTTCATCCACATCATTTCCTGCCTCGACATAGGCTCTCCTGTCCACAATATCCTTGCAAGAACTATGAAAGCACAGAAAACAAGGATGTGGGCAGACATTTTCTGAACTCCACAAGCAAAGAGCTGTTTGTCCTTGATCCAGATCTGAATTGAAATCCTTTCAGAATCCTCTGCAAGCTGTACAGTTTTGGCTCTCTTTTTTTTTAGTTCACTTGAAATAATAATAATTATTACAAAAGGCCTTGGGTCAAAATAAAGCTGTTGAATAAACTCAAGTTATCCTGATTTTCAAATGCTGTGAGAGAGGAAAACTGCTTCACATCAATAGGAGCATACCGTATAGTTGTGGTACTTGTTCCTAAAGTACAATTGGTGTTTGCACAATCTGATGTAACAAAAGCATCTTTATGTCTAAATAGGCATCTTCAAAACTCATAAAAAGACTGTGCCAAAATAATAACCCACCCCAAACATGATCTCACACAGACAGGTGCAAGCGCTGATAAACATACGTAGGTGGGACACGGGATTTCCTACAAGTCAGGTTTTTCCTCATTCAAGGAAAAATGCCCTCAGCAGTGACCTGTCTCTGCTGGACTTTACTTTCAGGACCAACTAGAACAAAGTTCAGAGCTCAGCCTCTGCCAGGAACTGCTATGTCACTACAACAAATGATAACAGGCTTGCTACACCCTGCTGTTATATCCAGCTTTTATCTATCTTTGGAAAACTTATCCATCTTAAACCTTGCATCAATACTCTGATATACGGTTTCTTGTTTTGATCCGTTTGGGAACGAAAAGGCAAACTGCCAGACAGTGTGGAAACGTTGATGCTAATAGGGAGGGATGAGTGGGGGAGAAACAAGTGGTGTCTTTTACCACTTGTAGGTGGTTGAAGTAGGTATAGTAGAAAAAAACCCACTGTTTTGCTGAGTGTGCTCCTGCCTTATAATAAAACTGTATTTGCAAACTTTAAATTATTAACAGCAATAGGAATAGTCTGAAGTATGTAAATAGTGTCAACATTAATGCTCCCTTGCAGTTTACTAATGGCAATCAATCACTGCTATAGTTATTACTTCCAACAGTTCTTCCTCATCACGTATTCTGTCTTTTATTATGTTAAGTTCCACAACAGCTCAGCTGCATTTTCTTTCACATCAGCTGAACAAACCCCCTAGAATTAGGTGCAGATTGTTAGCATCTCTGTCATCAATAACAGAGACTTAAGAATTTGAAGGTTAAACTAAAGCCCTTCAGGGCGGCTAGTTTGTATTTATAGGCTCGAGAATCTATTTATATCTCTCAAGCACACAGATCTGAACCCAAGAATGGAAACTTGCCTATACGTAACTTCATTAATGGATGGCACAGAAAGCTAGGGCCAAGAGGGATTTAATCTGCACAAGCTTCTTCCTACGAGGAAGACTATCCTTCTCAGGCTGGTCACCAGTGTATTTTCTTAGGCAGCAGACTTCTGGAATCTGCAAGTTTTGCCTCTTCCAAACAATGGGAGCTTTGTTAGCATCATCACAATTCTGCGTAGGATTTCCCAGTCTGTAACAAACAGACCTTGCAAAAAGAGCTCTGTGTCCTGGAAGTGCTGGAAAATCAATGGACCAACTACAGCTCCGCATGTGAGACCGTGGATGCAGCACACACGCTCCCCAGGTGCTTGGTAAGCCTGGCCTTTTCAGGGCAAGTACATCCAGAGAGGTAATTGCGTGTACAGCGAACCTGCTGATGCTCACAATACATGCTAGACTAACTCTGCATGTGCGAATGGTCCTTTCATGCATGCCTCAATCTTCTGAATTTTTACCACATGACAGCACTAACCATGTATCTGGAAAATATCTGATACAGTTTTTGAAACTTCCCTCCCCTATCCTCCTCAGAGTGTCCAAATAGAGCGGACAGCCCTACATTCTACAGCACACTCTACATCCACAGGCAGAAGCAGAGTCCTGCCAGAAGAGGATTACCACTTCAGATAGGTATTTTTGACATGTGGTGCTAGGTTACTGCACAGCTCTGCAGTAACACTGCCACTTCATACATCACCTGGTGGGCTGAACTGAAGCCATCAGTGTAACTCCAGTACACATCTACTGGCACCATCCATTAGAAACCTACCTGCTCAGAGCTCACAGTGATAGGCTCCTTCAGAACGTGCCAGATCACACATTCAAGCAGCGGTGGAGTGGTCAGTGAGCCAGGGTATGTCCAGTAGTCTCTGCATGCAGGAAGGAGTCCAGTGGGGTCAAAATTTGTGAAGGAAGCTTGTTTTCCCTACAATAAAGTAAGCAGACGGGCTGACGTCAGGGAGAGACCACGTACACACACTGGGATTGCAGTAGTGAAGTCTCCTAGGAAAGCTCCATGTTTGGAGGAAGGCAGAAATGGAATTTGGCATCAAGTGTTGCATGCCAACTACAGTACATTTGGGATTAAATACTCTCAGCAATATATTTCTTACAAGATTTTCAAGATACTGTTTCTCATATCAAACGCTGCATTTATATTCCTTGGTCTTAAGAGATAAGATTTGACCTCGCTTGAAAAACAGTGAGATTTCAGATGCCACATGCACTGATTGCACTGGAAACACAGAACCTGCGAGACCTCTCGGAAAGTCCATTGCAGAAAACAGCAATATCCATTTACTTCAAAGGGAGCCTGATGAGAAAGATGACAGCATAGTCTCATTTTTCACCTTTCCTGTCCACATTTCTCATTGGTACAGGCCTTTACCCACTAGGAAGGTACCTAATTATTAACTAGGTACTTTTAGTTTCTCATTACTCAGCACACTAAGATCACACACACACTGCATACAATATTAAAAATACAGAAAGCCTTTTTTTCCCTAAATTATATATCCTGATCAAGCTGTTTATCTGAACTCTCTTTAGATATAGCCAAGAGAAGCATGCCCTCTTGGAAAAAGGAAATTTAGGCCACAGATGCATAGATGAGGGGAAATGCCCTTTCCATCAGTTACCACTGACTAGAAAGGGAACCTAGGAAAGTAGTTTAGATTAGGAAGATGAATCCTACCCCACGGGTTTAAACACAGTTAAAAGACAGAGAAATGTAGTCACGAAGATAGGAAATGATCACCATTTCTAGTATTTCATGCTCTCTACCTCAACTTCATTCCAATCTGTTTCGCTTTCAGGATTATAGGAGCACCTGCACTGATGGCAGGAAGGTTTGTTTTACTTTCATACATGCAGCAGGCTGGGAAGAAGTAAAAAAATCTACTCTCCAAAAGATAACACAGCACAGTTGTGATGGGTGTCAATCAACACAGACAGCAAATATTACCTTGGTTTGAATGGAGCTCAGAGCATCAACAACCTTCTGCATCTCAGGCTTGGCATTTCCCACCTGTAACACAAACCATATGAAAGTAAAAATCACCAGGCATTCTCATGACACCTTCAGTTTTCTGTTGCAGTTCTCAAGGAAACTTTTTTCCAGCCGCATTTCATTACATAATAGGAGTATTACAGCATGAGTGACTAAAACAGTCTCTGTAAAATCCCGCCAGTTGACAGTGAGCACAACCGGGTCAGCCAAGGACATTGGACAGAACAAAGCTATTTTCATTTACAGTGTGTGGATTTATTTTTAGACCTAAGCTGTTCTTCTTTTATGGAAGTCACCCTCCTAATAAAACAGTCACCCTCAGTGAGGCCAGGATGGAGTACTACGTACTGCTGGAGCACAACAGCACCTCCTCCAGCTAGCTGTGAAGGCAATTCAGCTAAGACAAAACACTCTGGCCATTTCACAATGACAAGAAAAGGAAAATAGGTGTTAATTAGGCTGGTCACACTGCAGATTCATACACACATAACTTGGTCAGTTATGCACATCACTTTCCACTTGTAAGAGTTGTGGTAGCATTACTGCCTTGCTGAAGGCATGAATACTGCTACAGGGCTGCCACACTGATGGATGGCAGTCATAGTCCATGGCTAGTGTACAACTTTTATAGGTAAAGGAACATAAGAATTTGGAGCACCACCTAGTTTGCTAAGGATTTAGGCAGTGTAACACAATGCTGCCTTATTCTCTATTTTCTGCTCTTAGGTTCCCCCCGGCAACACAATGAACGTGCTGGACAAATAATACAAAAGAAAAAGTTTAACAAACCTTCATGAAGATGCCCACCACAGCTAAACCATCAGGGTGCTTCACAGCTTCAGCAAATTTACCATATTTTACATTCCAGTGAACAATGTGGAGCTAGGAGCAAGAAAACAAGAAGCACTGTGAAGATGATATTCCATCCAGAATACTTCAAAAATGAAGAGGCAGGCAAGTAATTTATTAAGAGCAAGATGGTGTTTTACTGCTAAGGTTTGAAAGCTTTTGTGAACAGTTAAGAATTTGCTGAATTTTTAATCTACGTTAAAGTTTCATTTATTCAAAGAGATTTCTGTAATGTATTTTATTTTGCTTCTCACTCCTATTTCCAGATGAGTTTTAAAGATTCTGATGTAGTATTTTAATGCTATATATCCTGGAGTTCTTACCACACTGACATACATTTTCAGTGCCAGAAGAAGCAGAGAAGACACATTAACTACAGATTTGACTCACAATTTGAAAGTTTTTTTTTTTTTAAAAAACAGTCCTGTCCTTTTCTGGAAAGACTTGGAAAAGAATATGAAATAAGTCTCCAGGTCATGTTAGCCAGGATGTTATTTTCTTTTTAATTACCAAGTTATTTCTAATTTAAGTTCATCAGGCTGTTTCCCCACATCTGCAAGTCAAGTTGAACAACTAATTATGGTACTGTGCAAGACAGAAGGCAATTGCAAGTTTCTCAGGCAAGTCAAAAGCTACTTCTATCTCATGAGAAAGCAGCAGAGCCAATGAATTTGTGGGACCATTTCTTTTATCTGTCAATGCAGACCGGAGGCATGTCCAGCAAATATGTATTTATGAATATATTTTAGAAGTCTGTCACAACACCCAGAGGCAGATTTCTAAACAGGGGACAAGGAAAGGTGGGATGCAAGGCACTAAAGTCATTCAGTTTCTGTAGTCAGACTGTAATATGGAGTCTTAAGTGGTCTGAGGGACATCTGGAGTCTCAAGGGTATCACAAAGAGTGCCTGTAAGTTCTCACTTTGCTGTCTGCCCTCTTCATAGCTCCCCTTGATTCTTTGCTACCAAAACATGAAAATATCTGCCCCAAAATTATTCTGCTGCTTTTATAAATACCTCTAATGTTAAAAATTGAAGCCAGGAAAGGGGGATGCATATGTACAGAGGTGCTGCAATTCTATTTCTTCATAATTTCCAAGAGTCACTGAGAATGCAGGGAAAAAACAGGTATTATTAATGTGGGGTTTTCTGCTTCTCTTTGACATGAAGTAGCTGAGAAAAGTATTGCAATTCTAATCTCTGTTCTTGCCAGAAGTATGTTCTAAGGTGGCATCATACCAAAATCTTCTATGGTAACCTCCTCCCATGAAGATCTGTAGAGAAGGTGCTACTGTGGTGGAATACTTCAAAAAACCCCACCTCATTATACAAAGAAGACTGGAGAAGGTAAAGCATGTCCTACCTCTGCATCATACTTCACACCATCCACAGTGTGCTCAGACCCCTGGCCTTCACAGGATCCCCAGTGAATGTGAAACTGCACCAGCCTGTAGACTCCATCCAGCGCTCCTCCTTGCAGCACTGCAAAGCAAAGAGCCTTTATTAGCAACTTGTCTAACTTCTGTTATCAAGTCTCCCTTCAAACTGAAACAACTATCTCAAATCTTCCACGTGATCTACAGCTCATTGCATGCTGCCATGCTACTCCAGATCATCCTCAATGGTACATTACTGCAATACACCAAAATCAATAATAAATGCATAAAAACATAAGTGAGTTTACAGTGAGCATCTCATCAGCAATTTAACAGGCATGCTAGTATTACAAGTGATGAGGGAAGATGTAACTTTTCTGTCACCAAATAGATAAAAAAAGCCCTTTGTAAGAGGCCCACAGAGAATTATTCTAAGGAAGTACATTTGAAGACCGAATCATCTTTCGTCTACTAATGTACTCTGTCCTTTCATTTCAGACACTTCATCCATTTAGACCTTAATCCTGCAAATCCTGTGGCAGATTGGATTGAGTGAAATGTTTTTGGTTCCGAATTAAACCTGAACACCTGTTAGCCATGGGTTGCAGCAAGGCAAAGCACCAGGCACAGGACAAGACAGTGCAGAGATGTGAATTCGAACCTCTTGACCTTCCCATTGTGGTAAAAATGGCATGGGCAGGTTTTTTAAAACATGGATTGGAAATGAGTTGTTTGTTTATGCTCTCCATTATCTGGCATTACCCGTGCTATGGGACTGCTCTAAGTGAAGTGCCCAGCCACACTTTGAATTACACAAGAGCAAGCTCCCTTATTCTGTTAGTTAGTTTTACCCTTCTACTCAAACTGTGACCAATCACCATTATGATACGCAGGATCAAGCCTTACTGTTGCAAAATGCTCAGGGCACAGACAATGTCTCCCCCAGTGCAGCATAAAGCACTGAATAATAACAAATAGTTCTATTAAATAGAGCTATTTATCTAAGTCATCAGAGCAAGGTTTCACACTAGTTTGTGGTTTGGTTGGGGATTTTTTTCCTTTTTTTTTTTACCCTTGAGCATCTCAAATCCAAATTCAAAATTAAATCTTTAATTTGTTAATATTTAACAATTTAAAAGCAAAAAGTAATTTAAAAACAAAAAGTAATTTAAAGTGTTAGCTATTTGAAGAGACCAATTTCTCTCTATAAATGTATATATAATAAAGTGACAGAAGAGTGCTGACATCAGATATTACATGTAAGTGTGCTCTGTGTATGTGCCACAAAATGATTCTGTGGAGTAAAGATGCTTTCCCCTCAGTCTGCAATTAGTTTAGACACTAGTACAACACGTGCATGTGTGAAAACATACATCAAATGCTGATTGGAAAAGGTGGCTGCATGTTCAGGTTTGAAAAAGTCCTGTCATACAAGCATGGACAACGTCAGCCGTGGATATAAACAATAAGGTGAGAAGGATTTCACTAAAAATTTGCAATACATGAAAATGAAATCAGATTTCTTAAAAATACATTAGTTTCCACCAGTGCTCTCTACGCATGCAAAATTTGGGTTCAGTGGACAAATCTTGCATTTGCCTGGGGCTCCTTTGGTAGATATATTTAGAAGTCTCCCAACATGTATTTCTATTTGAAAATAACGAATATATGTTCCACTGCAATCTTCTTAATTTCCAATACTGTAGCCAACAGACCAGGACTTGCCCTACCTACTCCAAGCTATGTGATCCAAAGAAGAATGGCTACACTTAAAGTAATCAAATAGGAACATATCTTGTTCTACTTTTACATTTCTGCATGTGCTAGTCACCAAGAAGCATAACTGTTTCAAGCACAAGACTACAAATCTGAGTACTTTTTTCAGAACGGCAGCTGTAAACGGGCATTCGTTCCTTTTGGAAATGAAGCAACTGGTTGCCATGTCTTTACAGATGCAAAATCATTTAATCCATACAATACTGTGTCTCATTTTAAAATGATGCCATGGAGTTGCAATGTTTCAGTTTCAGTTCCTTTAGCTCACGGTCTCACTGGTCATTGCAGGTACAAATGGACTGAGGTTCCACCACTCCTTCACCTCAAAAAGCACTAGCACAGCACAAGTTAATCTGCCATTATTAATCAATGGAAAGCATGCTGAAAAGCAGAACCATGCAATGTTCTTGAATTCATTTGCAGTGTTATTTCTCTACACAAAGTTTGCTATAGTCTCAAAACCCCAAAAGATGCAGAAAAATCTCTTTGCAGTTTTTGCTTACTTTTCTCATTCTGTGGTTCTCAAATCCAGCACTAGCTTATTTTGACTCACAGCAGAGCATTCAAAGAAAGTAATAATTAGATTAGTGTGAATGAATACAAATTCAGCAGGCTTAATTACAGAACAGCCCTCTTGTTCTAGCCTATGTTAAGTAGTTATTTTATTTTTAATACTTCTCAGCCTTTCTAAGGAAGTAAAACTTAAAACTAAATTTAAAAGGCAAAGTAGAAATGACAGAACTGCTTTTTTCTTTGGAATAAGCTTTTAAACCATAAATAAATGCTACCAGCTTTTGCAACATAAAAGTTAACAGAGAATCGGAACAACATCCACACCAGGAACTTGCCTTTGTTCCACGTGGCAGGAATATCAACTCGAGGCTACACTGAAAAGAAGTCCAACCTTTCTATCCCCTTTTTAAAAAGGATGGGGAAGTTCTGACCCATATTTGAGCTCCCTGACTTTGAAATTAGTATGAGTGCAAACCATCCTGAAAATACATATGTAGCTGTGATCCCTTCTGTTTTATAGCACAGCTTCAAATGCAATGCTGTCTGAAGACAGCACAAGATGAGCTGAAAACACTTTCTTTTCTCACTGATTTAATCTACTCAAGACAGTCTACATCATAACCTGGTCTTGTGTTACAGCCCAAGAGGTGACAGTTTGACAGTGCTCTTTCTTATTTTCCACTATTAGACACTTGTTAGACAAATTAGGAGCTACTTTCCTTAGATTAAGAAATGGTAACTTTTTTCCCTTACTATTCTATCATCTACCCTTTACTGGAAAAGTTATACTAGTAACATCCAGTAATTATATTTCACTGTTAAATCATCTCCTAACGTGGTCTAAATCAGGTGAACATAAGTATTAGCAGGACTAATTCAGAAAGTCAAATAACCACACAAACTCTTCCATTTATGTGACTTATACCAGCTGTGGGATTTCTTGGGTACAGAAGGTGAAGTTGACTTGACTGCATTACACTTTCTTGGGATATCTGAAAACACACAGAAATCAAAAGGCATCTGGTACAGCTGTTTACTGAGGCTACACACCTTCAGTGCTCTATTTAAAGGCAAGTCAGTGGACAGTTATCCTTCCAATGTAAAACAGAACAGCCTTGTAAAAAAATACTGTGGACCACTTCATACCTTTTTCCAGAAAGTGGCAGCATCCACATCTAACTTTTTGCAGGAATACTGTGGGAATTACTGTTATTTAGTTAACTCCTACAGAATGTTCTCTCTTCTAGAGAAGAAGACTAGTAAATCTCATCAAGTCAATAAACATGTCAAAGGAATAATCAAAATGGAGGATCTACAAGATTGTTTAATGAGTTAGATTGAATTCCTTCTTCTCATACAAATTAGTGTGACAAGAAAAAATACTACTGTAAAATTTGTTAATCTGAGAAAATGCAGAATGAGAAAATGTTCTTCAAATGACAATCACTGACAACGAAGCTCCTTCCAGTAGCTGAAATAATGGGTCCACTAGAGCACAGTAGATGCCCAGAGCTCCAAACTCTGGAGAATTAATTCTAATTGAGATTCCACCAAACAAAAACCCAGTAGTAGCAGGACATTTCAAGCATCTACCTTTGAGAACAGCCCTCTTGCACACACATTGCTTTAGCACAAAGAAAACCATGATTTTTATCAGCCTACAGTAGATGTGCATGTATAAATAACACTCTACGTATATGTTTACGTAAACATATGCATAGTACATACATTAATGTAAATATTTTGTAAGCTTTTGCGTATACACAGACATCTGTACAACGGAAACGGGACTGGAAGAGACAAAGCAGATGAAGCATTACTTGAGGAAAGAAAAAAAAAACCAACTTGAGCGCCATGTACTATTAATGACATGAAAAAAGCTCTTATGAGGATGCTCCGGAATTAGCCCTGTGTTCTTATGCAAGGATGGGCTTTCCCATCTGACAGACTAGAGTTCAGTTAGGGTGAGCTGTCACTTCTGAGAAACATGGAGTACAAAGAGTCACATTTTGCGAGATGTTTCCTTCTTTATGTTATCTCTTTCAGACATTCCTCCTAGGATGTTGTATCATGACAAGTAAGAAGAGCAAGACAGCATTGAAGCATAACTGTAGGGCTCATATTTGCAGAAAACATCTGTAATGGGTTTCACTATGAGAAAAAAAAATTGGTATATCATGAGGGAAAAAAAACCAAAACAAACCTATTTCTGACCTTGCTAGAAGTTTAGCCTGATAAGGCTACAGGGATGTTCCACAGAGATAGACCCAAATGAAACAGCTGCCAAAACACAGCAAGTCTGAAGACGTGTGTATCTGCAGCAGGTCAGTGGTTCCAATTCACCTCAGTTGAACTATTTCAATCCAGACTGGGCAGCAGCCAGAAACACTCTGACCTGCTTCAGGATACCAAGTCATTTAGGTTCTTAACATTCCTCCAACTCCCTGGGACAAGGAGAGCTTATTTCTCATGTAGTCTCTTAAACATAGATTCTCTGAAAATCATAAGATGCTGCACTGAGCCTCTGACCAGCCTTCAGCCCTCATATTTCACACTATATAAGCTGACAACAATTTTAAGAACTGAGTTGGAAGCATTAAAATTCTCTTCAAAGTAACAATTGGTTTAATTTCTGATAGTAATACTTAAATACTAATCCAGTGGCTGCTTACTCTACTGAAAATTGTGTATTGGACAGTGTTTATACTATGTTGAGATCTAATGAAGGACTAACAAACTCAAGGTGTGGAGCACTGCCTCTAAGTACGCAGCAGTCCTTCATGCCTGTAAGTAAATAAACAAATTATCAGCTGGGAAGAGTGGTAATCGTGACATCTGGCACACAGCTTCATTACATCTTAAAAATAAACTTTTCCAAGTGGCCCCAGCTGATAACAGCTGACTAGTTTCTCCTGGTTTTGCATTAAAAGCACCTCTAGAGGACGGATTTGGCAAAAGGGAAGGAAGTTTCCATGATTCCTAAAGGCATAATCCAGGTCAAACTTCTGCTCAGAAGTTATGTATGCTAACATAAAAAAAAAAAAACAACCAAACAAAAAACCCTACCAGCAAACAAAACATGCACACAAAAACCCCCCCAAAACACAAAAAACCCCCCAAAACACAAAAAACCCCCCAAAACACAAAAAAACCCCCACCAACCAACCAACTCTGCCCCAGTGTAAATGAAGAAGGGCACTTTTGTGTTCTGTAAAGAAACGAAAACCTGAAACATGCAGGACTGATCTCAAGCCCTCTCATCTTCCTTTCCAGTTCCTGGAAATACTGGAGCTATTCGAGTCACTTGTTTACACAGACTTTGCAGCTTCTGGTGATCCCAGTTCACAGGAAAAATGACTTAAAGATCACACGCCCTTGAAACCTCTGACTTTTTAGCCAAGCCATGCACAACATTACTTGTGACATAAGCAGGTGTCTGAATACAGTCCCCTAAACCTACAATCGATCAGTTCTCTGATTTCTGATTCCCAAGGATCAACACATTCATTGCTTAAGCTATACAGCACTGTGGACCTTCAATCCATGACCCTATACTGATGACATGCAATATTATTCTGGCATGGCTAATATTATATCTTTGGATCTGGGAAGCCTAAATATAGACGAGCAGCAGTGACTTTGATTAAGAGTTGTGCCTTAAAGACAGCAGACCTACATGTTTCTTCTTCCATTTAGCAGCTGAGGTGGCGAGCGTAGGAAAAGAGCAAGAGTGGCACAACTTTCAAAGAACATCACTGCCAACTGAGCAGTGCTAATGCACTGGCTCTTCAATAACCACTGTAACAAAATAGATTAGTTTACTTACAGTGAGCCATAATCTAAGACAGCTGAAATATACACATTAATATTTACAATTACAGAAAGAATCAAGTGATATATTGGATTACAACGACTGAAAGACTCTGAAGGGGAGCTAGCATCAAGGCCAATACAGTATTTTCATTTTCATTTTCAAGATCTTAAAATAATTTTTAAGTTCTACTATGACTTAATACTTGCAAAAATGTCAGAGTTACTTGGGACACTGACTTGAACTTCAACAGTCTCTCCAGCTCAGCAGCAAGGAGAAGGAAACAATTAAGAGACTTACCCACAAGCATGAACTACCAGCACGTTTTGTAATGTCTCTAGAGTTTTACACCATAGCTGCGATTCACTTCTGTCAGGTTCTGCAGCTAAAATACGATATTCTAACATTCTTGTTATAAAATAAATTCATGGCTGATTGACTTCTTTCTTTTATAAGCTCATCAAGCACTTGATCAGAAAATACAGAATACATAGTCTACTGTTGTGAACATGTCTCATTTGAATTTCAGAATTTAGATAAATTCTCAAACATTTTCTGGGAAAACTCGCACACAGAACACATTCTATGCACGTTACAAGATCTTTCAGGCTCTTGAGGGTTTTTTGAGCAAAGTCATGTCCTGTGGTTTTACGGCTCTGAGAAGTCACTGTTTACTTCTGTCTTTTAAAGTGAGGGAAACAATATGCAAGTCCTTACAGAAGACTAGAATATGCAATGTTTAATATGACAAAAGAAGAACCCTTAATGACACTCCTTTGCTATAAAATTCCTAGATTATAGTAACACACCTTATTTAAGAATTATCGTCACCACTTGCTTCACTCATACATGTAAGGCCTGGTCCCATCATGAGAGTGGATGAACCTGAATTCAAAGTTTTATTCCTAGTGACACTTTGATCATAACGAATTTTTGCTGTCAAAGTTAAGAAGAAATTTTAAAAATTAAAGAATTTTTAAGATGAATGCCTATAAATACTTTACCTTCCACTACTATTAAAAGACAGTGGACATGTACATTAAGAAAGCAACTGCAAGAACTGAAGGAGAAGACTGACTAAGTAACAACTGAAAGGGGAAGCTGACAGTTCAGTTTCTACATACAAACCCAAGAAAGCATTCCAAAAGGCTCCAAGGATACAAGATAGAAAATACTATTTTACGTAAAGGAAAAACATGGAAGTTTTCCAAACAAAAAATGTTCATAAACATGGCAAAGTTGTTTTGTGAATATCCTTTCCATACACCATTTCTACCAACTTGTAACTGAGAAATATGAAGGGGATTCACTCTGGGAATTAACAGAGCCTTTACAAGTATATTCTGGAGTGTAACAGCTGTCACACAGCCCAAGACAGCTGCTACAAGAACTGGAATCAAAGATTTGGAGGTAACTGCTTAGGAAGAGGGTTTTTCTAAGCATTGTTAGTAACATCTAGGCACATCTAAAAAAATTAACATGAAAGTAAAATAAAGGTTCTAAAGCTATCACAAAAAATTGATATAATTTCTGTGTTAGAAATTCATTGTAAGAGAAAACTGTATAGGTCATAAGCATAATTACAACCTGAATCAAGAGTTACGTCTTTAAAGTTCCACTGATTAATAAAGAAATCTTCTGAGAGCAAACGAGAAAGCATCTTCTTCTGTGAAGTTACATCAGTCACATAAATTGCACGAGGTTATTTTTGTTGAAAAAGGTGAGCTTTTATTTTTCTTTCTTACTCAAAGTAGTATAGATATCATTTTAAGGAATCTAAATTTTTCTTTTTCACAGAAATGGGCAGAAGCTTCATAAGACTTTCCTGATGCATACAGGTAATGTAACAAATATACATTCTGCAGGAAAAATACCAAAATTTTTATTATTCTTATATCTACTTGTTCTCAATCATGATCAACATTATCCGCATTACATATTTTGTGAATCAAACAAGCAAGTAACAGCTTCTTTCACAGAGTTTTAGCCAAACATGCATTTTAGCTTTCTTACCTATTTTTACAATGCTATTACTAGCTGTTTGGGGTTTTTTTTAATTGCAAGAACTCATTTTGTATACTCGGAAGAGCAGGAGTGATCAAAAACACATTAAGACCTAGAACTGCTGTTCAGTTTGCTTCAGTGTCATTAGTTATGAGGCTGAAGATTCTTAATGAAATGGATCTACTTTGCGTGCAGTTACTCATCTTGAAGATTATTCACAAACAATGATCTTATTACTTCATCCTGCGCCTACTACTACACATAATTCATTACCACACATGGGACAGCTCACAGAAACTAGCAATCCAGCCTGTGGGAAGTATTTACAGGATATTATTCCATTGTCTTCTGTAAAACATACCAGCACATCACATAGCTTCTCCTTGTGACTGTCGTGTGATGTCTAACCAAGAACTGGGGATGCACATTTGAGTCTCAAATTCAGAATCAAGCAGATACAAGTCAAAGACAGCTCTATTTTGTGTAAGGAAAGTAGGTTACCTAGTTAACCGCATACAAATGAAGCCATTAAGTGTGCTGCCAGGTAGATTCTATGCACTGTAAATTTCAATAGGAAGTCTAGTACTGAATGATCCACCTTTACCTAGCTTCACGGAAATCTGTTTAGTGGTTTTTGTTTCTAAAGAATAATAATTTTCTGATTCACTAATAGAGATACTGAGAATATTTCTACTTGCATCTCCTATCCTCCCACTCTGAAAGCTGTGTCACTGCATATTTGTCAAAGGATCCCTGTCACAGATGTTCTGGTTCTGCACTGACTTCTCATAAAAAGCATTCTTCCTACAGGCGTTTCTTTAAATTATTTTATGTTCCTGCCATTTTTTCCTCATAACCTGATTTTCACAGTTCTTTCCAGACTTAGGTACGCACAAAGTGAACACAGTAGTTTTTTATACTGTGGAGACCTGAACCTGATGGCAGCAAGAGCAGACTTGCATGTATCTGGTAAGAAAAGAATACCTTTTTCTGTACTCTGGATCATTTACCTTATTCTCCATGACACTGTTAAACTGAACGTGATGCAGGTCCTTTAGCTCCCCAGTGTTTCAGAAAAATAAACACTAAGAGGTCAGAATACCTTTTTCCTGTCTTTTTTAAATCCATACAAATATTAATGTTCATGCTCTTTGTATGTTATATATGAACCTATGTGCATTTATACAACTGTTAACACTTACACTGTTCAGCATAAAGACTATAATTAAAATACAAAGTCAAATTCTTAGAGCACTGCTGAATGTCTGTTATACTGCTGGATTACATTAGTTACAAAAATCTCGTATTTTTAGTAGGCACAGATCATTTGGTTTCAGCACCAGTCTCTAAATGACATGGCCAACAAAACACTTAGGAAAAATAGGACACTTGCTCAAGCAAGTTAAATCAGGCACTGTCTATAGAGAAGGCAGTGACTTACAACATGATTGTTTTTGTTGTCCAAATTAAAAATAAAGGCACATTCATTGTGGCAGGGTGATGATTTCTGCAAATGCAGCCAGATGAAAAACTTACAATCAAGCTACAAAACCCTTGTTGCAAGGAGAGCTTGGATTCAGTCTGTCCGTCAGAAAGGCCATTCCTTTCAGTAAGGATTACTTATGGCTTGCAGGATTCAGTGCTTTATTTCACCATACAGCACAATGAACAGCAAGACACTGTGGACCGACTGCCTGTTAGCAAACTTTGTAGGAATGCGTCAGGCACTTTATCTTTATCTAGAACGCCCAGCATCAAGAAATTTCAGCGATAATGCTTTTTTACATTACAAAAGAACAGAGGTATTTTCTAATCATTCCTCTGTTTCTGTACTAACCTGAGAGCATACTGGCTTCACAAATATGAAATAATATTTTGATAACCAAAGAAACTATTTCCGAACTATTTCCACTTCAAGTTGTTAACTGTAATCCTTCGCTATTCTAAGGCCAATTTTTTCCTACAATGTATTTTGCCTCTTCTTTTAACCATTTGATCAGTAGCTCATGATAACCTATGCCTAAAATTATTCTTGTCAAATATTTTTAAATTTTTTTTTTCTTTCCACAGCCAAGCTCTTATCCAGATCCTTCAGATTTATACAAAAATAAAACAGTTCACTTCCCTGGAGTTTAGCTGCTCAGATAGCCTTAGTTTTCTTCTAACGGGATCTCAGTTTCCTGTTTGCTGAATCCTCACCTTATAGAAGCCAGAACATTATGGTATGTTTTCATCCTTAAAAAACCCTTATGGATGTAGTGTATGTTTTAGTAGGAGTGTTAGTAGCAATTTCTGCCATTCCCCTCCTGCACACGAAGGCGAGGTCTCACCTGACTTGTCGGAAGAATCATCAAACTCCACGTTGAAGGAGTGCCCGTTGTTGACGATGTTTCTGGCCGTGCTGGCATCATAACTGAAGCTGAGAGGCTTCAGAGAGGAGTCGTACTTGGTGGACTTGCTGCTGATGTCAATAGGGGACTGGCGCTCTCCATTGGCGATGGGAAAGTGCTCATGCCAGTGAGCGGGTCCTGCAAGACAGCGGAAAGCAACTCAGTGGGAAAAGACACAAAGTTCGGGGGATACAATCGATAACCCTCCCTCTGGGAATCGGGATATTCGAACACCAGCCTCAGCCTTTAACTGCGTGCCACTTGTGCGGGCTGGCGGTAGCGGCGGCATAGGCGAGCGAGGATCCCACCTGGGCACCGAGGCACCCGGCAGCCCCACAGCCTCGGCGGCTGAGGCGGGGATTGTACTGGGGAGTCCTCGAGGCCACCCCGTCCTGTGGAGTAGCGCCCGTCGTCCCCTTCCCGAAGTAAAGGAATGTCAGCAGGGAAGCAGGAGATGCTCCGGCACAGCGGAGCGCCGGACGGGCTGCCCGGGCGCAGGTGCATTTCAAGGTTACGAGAAAAAAGCGCCACCGAGCTCACTGCCGCTTCGGGCAAGGGCTCCGCCGGGCAGCAGCGGGCACGTCCCGGGCGCGCCTGCCGGGGACCTGCCGGCAGGTGTCCTGCACCGCCGGGCACGGGCACTCGCACTCACCGTCGTGGCTGCCGTATCCCCAGTGGTGGGACATGGTGCGCGGCCCTGCTGTGCCTACGGAGGCTGTCACAGCGCCGTGGCCCCAGCACGCTCTCAGGGGCTTTTATAGGCTCCCGCCAACTCCATACCCTTCTCTGCGGCCGGAGGAGGGGTGGGGAGTGAGGGCGAGGGCGGAGGGAGACTCCGCTGGGGGCGGAGAGAGCGGTCCCTTATAATCCGCGGTCGGCCGGGGAGCTGTGGCGGGTCCGGCGAACAGCGCCTCTCGCAGGCGGCAGGCGCCAGGCGGGCCGGCGCGGCC
>VZTA01026519.1:77805-95261 GCA_013398855.1 Mohoua ochrocephala
TGGGAGAGAGGGAGCGGGTGTGCGCCCGTGTGTCCCTCGGTGTGTGTGTGTGTGTGTGTGTGTGTCTGTGTGTGTGTGTACGTGCGCGGCGCGCTAGGGCGGTCGGGTGCTGCTCCCTGCCGGGAGCGGAGGGAAAGGAGGGAAGAGGGCAGCCCGGCAGGGCAGTTCGGCCGTGCGGGAGCCGTGCCGGAGGGTCTTGCAGCCAGGGTTTGCCATAGGTGCCAGATATTGGAGGCGGAGATCGGCGGAGTTGCGGAGAGGAGCTGTGGTGGGGCTTCGGAAGAACGGGGACGTCACCGCTTATTGCTCCGTGGTGCGTTTTTCCTCATCGCCTCCGGAGAAGCTGCAGGTCGAGCTGGGCTTACGTTCAATTCTTACCATTTAGGCAGTACACTCTTAACTGTGAGTGCGGCTCAGCTCCCGCTCTCGAGGCTGGATTAGCGAGAACAAAACTGAGCAATGCATATTTTAGATGTTTTCCTATTGCGCAACGCTCCGGTGTTCTGTGGCAGGACAGGAGGGATCGGACCTTGGCAGCCCTTTCAGCGGCGGCTCCGTTCCGTGCCGTGCCGGCTTGCCTCGGCCCGGCGCTGCGGTGGGGCGGGCTGGCCCCGAGGGGCAGCTCCTACCCGAGTGCGTTTGCAGATGGTCCTGTTTGAAGGCTTTTCTGTGTCTTGCTCTGAGCAGTTTTCGGTATGGAAATGACATTGTAACTTAACCCCCTTTTCTTATTAAGATGGTTTATTCAAATGTGGTTTTAATATCGTTTTGTTGTGATTTAACCACAGGGGTCTAAATTCTGTTTTCAGTGAGGTCATTGTAAATCTAGAATAACAACACCAGAATGACTTCATCATTTACATTCAGCATTGTAAAATCTGTGTCTTTTGTTTGTATTTGTAAGAGGAGAGAGAAAAGTCTATTTGTCTAATGGGTACTGTTGGTAACAGCAAACGTAACCAGCTGGAAATCACTTACAAAAATTAAAGGTATTTCTCAGACCCTTTCAAGTATAAGCAGAAAATATTTAAAGCTTATTAGTGATTAACACAGTGTGTGTCCTCACATTTGCATTCCTCAGTATGGTTTAGCGACCACAAAATGGAAATGTGATGGCAAAACTGTATACACAGAAGTTACTTAGAAATGGCTGTGGCGTGTGATGTAGAACAACAAATGGAAATGCATATTACACATTTATTAGGCATTCCTTATTTGCTCCTTGTTTATACTTTGCATCAATCACTTTCAAATCTGCCGGGCGTTCTATCCAGTATATCAACAGTCTCGTAAATGCACAGATACACAAATCCATATCGGTAAGAACCCTTGAAGAACATAGCAAAAAACATCCCTTTTTGCTGTAAGAAGGAATAAGATTTTCGGTACTTTTCAGAAGGTTTCCTTCCGTTCAATTTTACTATTGAAAAAATCCATTCAGCCTGATTAGTCTGCACTCTCACAAGTCAAGTTTCCACTGACGTCAACAAGAGTACCACATAAAGGACAAGTACAGGATTAAACACGACACAATGTTTGGCATGGTAGGCTTCCTAAAAGATCTTAGGGCTCTTACCAGGGAAATGAAGTCAGTCACAAGCATCACCAAGGGACTGGGATTTTTAATTACTTGAATCTTCATTTTCTTGTCAGTAGACATGTGGTACATGCTAAGCACACAGACATACATCCACAAATAAGAAGATCCAGTGCTCTTAAAATCAAATACCTATTTTCCTTGATCATGCAGCAGTACTTGCAGGCTTGAGCCCATGCCAAGGGACTCTTGAGAGCCTGGCATTGACTTGGGCTTGTTGATTCCAGCCTCCTTCTTTTCTGTCTCCCACCTGCATCAGACTCGTAATCTGTGACTGTGGTTTTATGGGAGAATGCAGTGCCTCAGAGAAAGCCATAAGCTCGCCCTGGGAGGAAGGTGGATACTAGAGATTGATAATACTGCCCATGGGTGAAACTGCAAGGCGTGTTAGCAATGGCAAAAGGACACGATGCACAGCAGCTCAGTGCCTGCAGCAGTTCAGGCTTCTCACAGAAATCCAAACTATGCTCCATGAGGCTGCTCCTCTCTGCCACAGTTGTGATGAAGTCGGTGGAATGACGCACACCAGTGAGGCCTACTTGCATGTACAGAATGTGTAGGAGCAGTTCCTAAAGCACATGTTCATAAATCCTGTGGCAGCAGAAGCATTATAAATATATTTCAAGCAATACAAATACAGGGAACAGATTAGATAATTACTGTAGCCATTTGATTACTCATGATTGACATTAACATTTTGGGTAGAAAAGATGCCAGTGTAATCTTGCCTCCCTTTTTTGTCACTACCGGTACCACATACTGGGAAGGCTTTTAGAAACTAATAAAACCAGATGCTATTCTTCATCTCTCCTCAATTTCTTAGAGTCAGATCACATCTGAATGTTGTAAACAAATTGGTGGTTTTAGATTTGATGGTACTTTTGAATCATGTTACTAAATACAAATAGAAGCAGCATCAACAGCTTCAGTAAGTGCAAACTCTTCGCTCACTGAGATACCTCCATGTTGTTTATGATGCTCATTCGCGGGCAAAGGGCAGTACAAAGCCTATATATCACTTAGGCCCCACTTGAGTTCTGCTTTGAAGCTTTACATGTCACAGAACATTTGTTGACTCTGTGCACAGGAAGGGCACATCCTGTTTGTGTATGTTTTATGAAATTTCCTGAAATATATTTTTATTGTCATTATTATTACTCGTGAAGCAGGGAAAATGTCAGTGCGGATGGAAAATGGCACAGATTCTTCCATATCAAAGTCTTTTTTTTCTCCTTAGTAAATCAGCTACTTTTAGTAGTATTCTGGCTGCAGGAGTGATGACACGTCACACAGGTTTTGACCTGCTAGACAGTTTCAGCAGAAGTGCATTCAATGATTATGTTGTAAATCTACCTTTTAATTTTCATGGTAGATTTTCAACTCAGAATCTATTTGTGGGCTTTTTTTAACATTAACAGTCATGTTACTGTTCAGTGCTGAGCAAGATGCAGAAGAACTCTGCAGTATTCTGATTCACTCCAGCAATTCTGTGAAAGTTAAATGCAATTATGAAAATAAAAATAATTTTTGGTCCTTCAGTGATGTCAGGTTACAGTCCTTTCTTAAATTACAAAAATCATGATTTACTACTAACTTCTAATGAGAGACTAATGTAACTACTAGCAAGGCAAGCTTCATGACATGCCAGTGTAGTGGAAAGAGCCTGATTGCCTCTCTTGTTGATTTCTGATACGTGCTGCTTTAATGCATTTTGATACGCTTTGAAATAGACCATATTTAAGTAATCTCTGTTGTAAAAATGAACAAGCTTGACTACATGAATAAACTTTAGTTTCCAGACACAAGCTATTTGTCATGATTCAGTGAAATTACATCCACATGATAAAGCCCTGTGCAGTGTAAAATTAATGTCAATAAGGACATTTTAGTTAAGTCCTGCATCTTTAGGGAAATCTCTGTGCATGTGCCTTCTCATACCAGGCTAATGTATTGGTTTACTAGCTGCCATGATGTTTTGAACTGTCTGACAACCTGGCCTTTAGTTATCTGGTCTTTACAGTTCCAGGTGCTATTTCCTTGTTCATGTGATATAGTGTGCCTTCCTCCTCACACGTGAATGTGTCCGTGGTCATCATCCTGACTTCTCACTATGCAGCTTTTTGCAAATACACTCTATAATGTTTTGAAAACCTCTGCCTCCTGCAATTGGCATGGTGCATGTGGTAAACTTACATCAACTCCCACTGGAAGTCTATACGCACATGAGCATATTGCAAGGCAGCGGCAGCAACGGCAGCACCAGCAGCTCACCAGTCTGACACAGTACAACACTGCACATGCAAAGGATTTAAAACTGGTTTATAAAATAATCAAAGCCATCAGCTTCCAGCTGATCGTGGGGAGGTCACTTACTATTCCTCTGACAAGAGGTGCCAGCACCATTTGGAAGATAGAGGAGATAATGTCAACTCTAGAGTTCCTGCCTACCAAGGTCAGCAAGTTATAGATTCCTCTTTTCAAAAGTTACTAGCATCCAAAAGGTTCTTGCTTCTGAAATCCTCAGTAAGTTCTGGAACCAAAAAGTTACATTTGCTAGAACATAAAATATTTTTCTCGTACTGGTACACTGACTGATGAAAATGAAAGGCTTTCCTCTGCTGTAGTGAAAAACAGTTGATGTAACACATACTCACATGTGGACTAACCAAATATTACAGCTTTAGGAACACTAAAATGAGTGCAGTGTGAGTGAGAAGGCAATTCTCAAAAGCCAGAACAGGGAGTTCCAAAGTAAACTTGTATCTTTCCAAAAGCAAAAGAAAAGTTAGGGAATCAGTTTATGAAATTGAACTACGGAAGAGAGAAATGGAAACAAAAAGAGAGGAGTACCTAATTATACAAGCTAAGAGATAGATATGGGAAAAGGATCAACCCTTACTTCTAAGTACAGCTGAAAGAAATAACAGAAAATAGATTTGTGAGAAATTTAGTATTTACCTTGGTGTCAGCCATTACCATACAAATGTTCATATACATAAATAATTGTATGTATAGAATTCTGCTGGGTTCTCTGGTGAGTTTATTAATGCTATGTGTACTGCTGAATGTAGATCAATTAAATCACCTGAACTTCACCCACCAAAACCAAACAACCATATTGCTTTCACCTTCATTGCAGGTAAAAATGTAAAATTTAGGAAGAGATGAGATTTGAACGTCTGTGACACCTTCTTACTTTTATTTCAAATTAAACAAAACAAACAAAAGCACACAGCACACACTGTGAGGTATTCTATTTTTGTTATTAGAGACCATGCCATACTCTGCTTTTGTTTGCTGAATATGTAAAGTGAAGGCACTGAAAATAGTATTCAACCAGATACCACTGTAATGGGTATTCCAAGATTTACTTTACATGAGATTCTATACAAAGCTCTTACTTTGAACACAGGAATGCTGCTTCTCAGGGTACAAGAGAATGATGACAAGCTCCTCTTTTACCCTTTGAAAGAACTTTCTACTCCAGCTATAGACAGTGCCATGAAAATGCTCATGGGTTGGGAAAAACAGTGCTAAGAACACAGAGGGACTGTGAGCTGTGTGCAGAGCAGTGACCAAGGAGAGCTTCCACAGGAGCTCTCTGAGTTGCCCCCAGGATGGGAGGGAGTGAGATGGTGGCTGAACTCCAATGACTGCACTGTGCAAAGCTGTCATGTCGCAAGGGAATAAATATTGATTTTTTTCTTTAGTTTCTCTTGCTCAGGTTTCACATCCAAACGAGCCTGAAATAGCAGAGCAAACCCTCTTAATAACAAAAGACCTTCACCTAGCTTTGCCCAAAAGCCCTTCACATGAATCTGTGTCTTTTTCCATCAGTGGGTGTAAAGAAGAAGGATGGATACAAACCCTGACTTTTGATCCAAAGCCTACACCTGAGGCCTCTAGTTCTAATGAAATACTGCAAATTGAACTGGACAATCCCAGCAGCTGTGTGAATCTGTCACTGAATTGGAGGTAGTCTAAAAGTAGCAATGAAACCTTCCAAGGTTTGCAAATACTTAATAAATCGATGAAATAGCCACATAATGCGTACCTCTTTTTTTGGTTCTTAGGAAAATAGTTGAGTTTTATTTTGACAAAATATCTGTTTGTTTGTTTAAGTTTCTGTCTAGGAAAAACTTACAGTAAGATATCGAGAAATCTCTTTTGCTATATATTTCTACATCAAGCTGCCACTAAATGAAAGCTTCTGCATTCCCTATGAAATTCTGTGATAGGCTGACATATTGGGCAAAGGACCTTCAGGTTTTCTGGGGTTAAGTATAAGTCCGAATTGTAACAAGCTTGCGTCTCAGAACTAATGTTTCTTTCTCTACACTATTAACTGCTCACTCATTCTTTTCTACCTGGGTAAAAAATTAACATTATTGTCCTACTTGTGTCAGCATTAGATGCCTTACTTAGTGATAAGGAAACAACCTCGTGACTTCAGAAAGAATGCTTTGTAACCTTTCCTATTCTTATATGCATACACTGATTTTTGGACTTTAAAGGCTACAGAAAACCAACAGGAAGTGCACACACTCTCGTAGGCTGGTTTCGTTTACATTTCCTCTCATCCACTTTATCTTCCTTTCTCTTATTCCAGAGAGGTATGAGACATGCACACACATACACAAAGACATAATTTTCCAGATTGTTGCATGATTCCAAAGCTAGGCTTTTTAAAACTTTGTTTTAGGGAGGAGAGAGCTGTACGGCATTCAGCAGTGATGAACAGTAACTTCACTCATGAAAAATGAAAATAAATTCACCTGCTTTATTTTTGGTTCTTTTTTTTTTTTTTTTTTTTTTTTNTGTAAGATACTTCAGTATCTGGCAATGGAAAATTTGGTATTGGAAAACCTGGCAGTAAAATATTGTTGATTGAAAAATAAATTCTATTCACAGAAGTTGAAAGAGGAAAGCTCATTACGGGTACTATGGATGGTTAAGGCTTTGTATTTACTCAGCCAAGGTTTAAGCGCAAATTGGTGGGTTTAAACAGCTTAGTACAACAGCTGCTATCCATCTCACAAAGTTCAAATCAGTTCAACCTTTTCACTGGCATATGCAATCGAAGCAAACTGTAAAGCCAGCCTTGTAGGACTAGCTAAACTGTTTTCAGCACAGACTGAAAAAATAAAGAAAAGGTTCTTTCACGTCGGTTTTCTGAATGTTGACCCGCGGAGTTGCTGATAGCTTCCTCACCCCTTGACATGAAGTACCGGGATAACTATTTCAGATATGTTATCTCTCAAACACTTTAAACTGAGGATAATACTTCATCTCCTACTCATGTCGGAGCTTGACCCCAGAATGTCCTCTGCAGATTAAGGCCTGAGGTGGTGTGAAAAGGAAAAGCAGTACAGAGCTGGCTGAACCAGTTTTTAGTCAGAAAGTCATTGAAAAATTCAGCCCTGTCAGGGGATAACATCACTGGTTATCCCAGCCACGTTTAAGGCTTTGTGTTGGAATGGATATTGTCTGCTCTCCACTCTATTCCTTTCTGTGAAAATCTTCTACAAGCTTTTCCATCCTGGAGTGATGTGGGTTTCATGGAACATCTCTTCTACTTGCCGAGGATGCAGCTACCTTGCAAATAGCCAGGCTAACTGAAAATATTAGTGTCACCCTGCAACACGCCCCACAGATTATGAAAACGCATCAGTGACAGAAGTTAGCTTCGCCATAGGTTTTCTTTGGAAAAGACAGTTTTAGGTAAAGTGAAATCGGCTACCTGCTGCTATTAGAGGAAAATGGTAGTTATCTTCAGAAACAAACAGTGGGGTGACAGTATTTTCAAAAAGCATAGGAAAATGTAGAAAAAAATAACAGTTCACGACTTTTTATGTTTTTAGCATTTTAAGATGCTTACTTTGGACTGATGTAAGTTAGCACCCATTGAAAATAAAGATTACTGTTAGAAGCGTATCAGAGTTTTGGACACTTTACAAAGTCATGGACTGTAAAATGCTTCTACAAAGTTCCTTTTGTTCTTCATATCTGTCCAAGCTGTATGTTTTTATTTTTCCAAAAAAGTAGAAAATGGAGGAAAATTAAGAATCCAATTTCATCTCTACTTTACAGCTAGAGGAAGACCCTACTTGCAGGTGGAATGCAGGACTTGATCTTCAACAAGAATGAATACAAAGTAGATGCTTTGAATTTGGATTGCTCTAAACTAATCAAAATTGAAAATTACAGTGTTACCCGAATACTTCTAATTTATCATATTCTGATTAATTACATAGCTCACAAAGTCAACTTTTGCACTCAGAAAGCAAAGTTCAGTAATGTAACTACTATTTTCATATTTCTCCATTTTTTGTGGTGTTTCCCGCATGCAACTCTGAAAACTTCTATTCAGTAAGCATTAGTATTAGTCAGACTTCTTAAGGATTCTGATTGGATTAGTATTTTCCCAGGATTGATATACTACACAAAACTGGTTTATATTATGCAGCTCATTGTGAAAAGCCTTTCAAAATGTACAAATAACTGTACATTGTGTTCCAAATTGTCTGCTGTTACAGGTAACAACTGCAAATAATGATGAGCAGCTACCACCTCTTTTTATATAAAACCATTACAGAAATTATGTTTGCCTTTAAATTCTAAATGGCTTTCTATATTGGACTGGCAGCAGGATATAATCTCTTTCCCACCACTTGTTTTGAGCTGAATATTCTTCAAAGAATGGAACTCAAACTGCATTTAGACATAGAAATTAATTACATCTCATTGCCAGAGTTCAGAGGAGAAGGAGTTGCTTACATAAGCTGATTTTACCAAGAACATGATTTTGGTAGTCATGATTTTGTCTGTCAACAATTCCCTGGGAAACAGGCTTGGCTGACCAGTTAAACTATGAATGTGGCTTTGTCAGAATGCACAGCTGACATTTTTTGAACAAGTTTAATTTTAACATGCAAATTGTTGGCTACAAAAATGGTAAAAACCCCTAAATAATAAGTTCACAAAAGTGGAGACACTTAGCATAGTGATGTATTGACCCAGAAAAAGACCCATGATGGTGCTGTATAAGCTGTTACAGCTCCTTCACTGTCAGTGATGCGTTGCAGTTGCCAGCGCTGGGGACAAATCCTGCAGAAAGGGATGCAGGCATAAGGGTGGCAATGTGAGGATAAAGCTGTGTACAGCCAACCTGGAATACAGGGTGCTGTAAAAAAAATTAATAACAAGGCAGCAGCGCTCTTCTCTGCTTGTACAGATAACTCCCAATTGAGAATTAAGAATACTAGGTAAAATTCTTAAAATGCCATGTTTTCCTAAAAGTCATCACATGCTGTGTCTGCTGAACACTGGTTTTTTGCTGTGGTCAAAACCAAGCATTATGGCAGTTGGTTACAGATACCGTCTGAAATTTCTATGCACAGAGGGAAAAATGATGAAACTTCCTTCCAGAATGCAAAGTAACGCTGAAGGGCAACTGGCATAGCTGCTGTGCTGAATAAAAATAGCTACTGAGGTTGACTGTGCAAAGTCAGAGAGACTATGCTTTATTTGAAGAAATAGCTCAGATGGGGCTTGTCATTTGACACAGGGATGGTTTGACAGTATGAAGCGGAAGCATCCAAGCTGATTTGCCAGCAGTAATAAGGCCAGTCAGCTTCTGTTTGAAAAGGAAACAAGCCCTTCTCAGATTTGTTATGTTGGTCAGACATACCTGCTGACAAACTGGATTAAAGGCCGTTTGTCACTGAATCTAGATCGAGTTGTAGGCCACGAAAGACTTCTGTGGTAGAGCACCAGTGTTACAGTATTCATACACTGCCAATACTTATTTTAAGAAATCAAAAAGCAGTTTTCAGGCAAACAATAGGAATTTTTTTATAGCAGTTATCACCATAGAAAGACAGGAAAAGGAAGAAGTAAAACTTAGGACATTTACATTGCTTCAATGAGTTTATTAAAACCTCTGATGCAATCAGAAACCCAGACTTTGAAGATTCCTGGAAAGTTTCTCCTGTCCTAGAGCAGTTCTTAATTTTGAAGTATCTCCACGATGAGATGCAAGGTAGAGTAAAGGTCAATCAATTCTTTTTGAGCACTTTGTTGTTACAAGGAACATTAAAACAGGATGCATCTTGAAGCACATCCTGCTTGTCTTGCTTAGGCCATGAGGCATGATGATCTGTAACCTCCAAAATAGGTTCTCAGACTCAATTTAGACTGCAAAAGTCTGGGTTTTTTCACAGACCTTTGTAGAGGGCTTAATAGGAACTGTTCGTGCTAATGATTCACTTACTGAACAACTCTGAACAAATTGCTAAGACTGTTTATCAGAAAGTTCTGGAAAAAGTGTAACTTTCATTTTGTATCCATCAATAGAACCGAGTTTTAAGTCATTAATGAATTTGCTTAATTTAGAAGCACCTTGTCATTAGAGACACACAGGTGATCGCCTAAAAAAGGAAAGAGCTATCATTTCTGATTAATTTTCACAGTGACTGTATGGTCAACACAGGATCAAGCTCTCTTCTACAGTAAAGCTGTACCAAGCTCTTGTACCTACCTTTCTGCCAGACAAGCAGAAAACCTGGTTGTTTAACAGAAGATGACTTCTCACAACCAACACAGGCTAATTTATAAGGTGATACAACAAGGTGATCTATGATGAAGCCTTGCAGCACACTGACTGCATTATCGTCAAGACATTGATAATAGTTTCACCACGATGGGCAGAACTCATAACACAGTTTGAGGTGTGAAGGACTAAGCAGCTCTTGATAGGGAAAGAAAGAACGTGAAAAGAAGACCTGTAGCTGATAAGAACGAGAGCCAGGAACTGGTGAGCCACAACCCAAAGCTTCATTTGACTGGTCATGAGACACGTACCAGATCCTTTGAGAAGCTGAGGGAAGGAAGAACTCTGGGGATGGTGCACACATGACAGCAGCTTCTCACTGTGAGCAGGGCCAAGCTGTGACTGCTGCATGTACACCAAGTGCTGGTGTGACTCGCTGGATTCATCAGTTTGTACCAGCTCACTTCTTCCCACAGCTAGGGGTTACTCATGAGATCCTACATTAGCACAGACTCCCTGTCAGTCAAATGGCACACTCCTCTAGCGTGGGAGCTGTGCCTGAATGTCTGGCAAGTTACAGGGAAATTACATGCCAAATTACAGCCATCTCTATCCCAAAAGACACAATTGACTAGGTGTGGTTAACATCAATTCATATCAATTATTTGCTGTACAGAATAATGGAGACTGAGACAAGGCAAAAGCCCCTCTGGGCAGGAATAGCTTTATTTTGGACTGGAGTGCACACAAGGCAAAGGACTGATCAATAGTGTTGGCAGAAACAACAGCTGCAAATGGAAGAGCTCTGAACACCACTGCAAGTTGTGCAATACAGGGTGTTTATTGCATAGAGACTGGCACAGCCAGTTGTACACTCCCTGACCTTGTTATCTCACCCTCTCTGCCTCATGATTGTCCTTTACAAGTGATGTACAGCAACAGTCTGACACTTCCCCACAATAAGGGTTCTGGGGAAAAGGTAACTCAGGATCCACCTGTAGTAAAACTATTTCAGACTCAGACTACAAAACCGAAAGTCACTCTGGCCAGTAACCATATGGCACTTTACAAGCAAATTACTATTTTTTCAATTATATAATTTGTCCAGTTACAATAACATTCCAGAGGCAGCCTCAGACACACACAAATAATCAACTGTCTTTATAATTACTTTTACAAGAATCTGTAATTGTTCCTAGCAAAAAATTGCAAGAGAGCCAAGTTCAGAATCTATGGATTTTTTTAATATGACTATTACATAATGAAAACTCGGTCTAAACTGTATTAAGGGCAAAAACATAGAGTGACATTTCAAAATTTAAACTGTCTTATAAACAAGGTGTTTTAAGATTTTAAGACAACTCTTAAAATAGTTTTATCAGAGAAAAGTAAATTTAAATGAGGCTTAATTCAACATTTTTTGTACTTTCTGCTCGACAACATTTTTATGCATTAGCTGTATAGTTTTTGGCAATAAACTTCTTTAACTGATAAACAAACTGACTCTTCTCTGAAAAATATCACCCATCTCCTTTCCAGGTGAACAACAACCAACATCACTCTTAAATCCCTCCCACTTCTCATCACACTTTACCTTATAAAAGAATAAGGTAGTAGGTATGGATAGCTCAGAATTATTTATGTGGGATAATCATATCTTGATCTTTGTTAAAATTCTAAGCACTGAATGATGGCAGACTTGAAAAGTAGATTTTATAAAATGGCTTCAGTGTAGGCCTTTCATATCAGTTTGTGTCCTCTTGCTTGGCAGTATTGGTAAAAATGACCCTAACTTATCTGCCTTAGGTTTGGTCAGAACTGAGACAGAACTCAGGAAAGGAATTTTCATTATCAAAGTCTATCACCTCTACCTGCTCTACAGCCTGCATATTAATAAATCCCTGCCAGCATCAAACCTCCTTAAATGCTATGCTGTATTTATCCATCATGATATACCAGGAAGAGTCTGTATAATAGCAGCAGCACATGACTGCAATGACCTAATTTAAAAGGAATTATTTTTTCTTGAGAAGACAGATAAGAGATAACAGGGTGTCCTTTAGTGTTAATAAAACATGAAATAAACTTGACTGCATGGGATTTGGCTTTGAAACAACCTAAATATTTTGTTTGATTACAAGGTATTTAATGGCTCGTGGATGTGGTATTGATCTGAGACATCTATTTTATGCTAATATTTGTACAGGAGATGAACAGGTTTTTTTAGCTTAAGTGTTCTTAACATAAAAGTCAGGCTGATTAAGGTAATAGTGTAGACACACAATATAACACTATTTACCTTTTCTCCTAACTGGCTCCTACTTTCGTTTCCAGGATTCACGAACTAAATGCTAGTATTATTAATATGTAATTTTTTCTATGAGTATTATTTTGTAATCCAAGTTTCTTCTCTTCATAAATTATGGTTATTTCAGTAAACACTATTTCCCCCCCAAAATACCCACATTTCTTTTGAAGCATCTCAGTCTCTGTCTTGGTCCACTCTTGAGCCAATCTTTCTGATGTGCCTTATCATCATTCTACTATCTAGAAGGGTCAGTTTTGGAGCTGGCATTTTCCTTTCTCCAAATTCTCCGCTATATTGTTATCTCTGTCCTTTAAGAATGCCTCTCTTTTCTTTCTCACTTTGAGTCTACTTCTGTGGCTAATTCATGGAAATTATCCAGGCCTTTTGTCTCTCTTTTTCTGCAAATATTCAGCCATTCAGCTGGCTCTGTTTTTCACTGTGACTTGATGGATTTCTGACAATATCAGTTCATGCCTTATTTTTCAAGCATCTTAGCTTATTTTTTGATCCTCCTGACTGTTTCCTAAAGAGCTCTGTTTGAACCAAATGCACCATTTCTACCTCTTTTCTCCCTTACATTTTCTATAGTGCCCATGCAATATTTGACTCTTCTGGAGGACATCTAAACTCTTCCAATAAAAGACTTGTCTACATCACAAGCACTTTTATTGTTAATGACATCTATGCTCCAATCCCACAACTACGATTTCAATGCCTTTATATGTCTGCAATGATAGCAGCCTGAGTTAGCAGACTTACCTTATGGGATAACAAGGTCTGAATTAGCAAAATAATCTTATCAGAATTTAACTGAGTTAGAAAACTAGAGCTTACCTCCTTTTTTTCCTCATAATATCTCACGTAAAGTGTAGCAGAGAGAGAAGTAACCAGGACCAGGCAGACTATTCACGTCTGTGTCTTCCAGTGCTTCTACAAACTGGATATTCATTTCCCCTGACACTCCTGTTTTCTGAAAACTGTATAGACATACCACACTGCTGGTTAATTTTCATTTTTTCCTCAAAAGGCTTTCATCATTAATATTAATTTTTGCTCTCTCAAATCAAGGAACAGTCCCTGAAACTCCTTGATGGTGGAAGCATACTAGATTTCTCGCAGGCTGGTGGAAAGAATAGCCCTGGAAGGGTGACGTTAGCAGAAGCTCCAGGTGTCATCGTGTCATCGTCTTGCAACATCAGGTGCAGCTGGGTATCTACAGGTTGCTCCATTAATGACCTTAGCAGATCAGCATGCAGCAGGGCGAGGCTAAGGATGTCAATCAAAAGCGTGTCTCTTACACACACCACGAGCCCCTTCAACACCTTTTCCATAAGGCCCTACCCAAAGCATGGAGCCTTAGACTCCCTCATAATCAGTCTCTGGAAAATCTGATTTCAAGAAGAGGATGTTTCTGAACAGCAGCATCCAATCACGTGAGATCACTATACATCGAGCCAGGAACAATATGCTTAATAAGTTTTTTCCCAACATTATGCTCCAAAATGGACATCTTACAATTTTTGGAGGGCAGGACTGAAATTCGAGATGATTGGGAGAGGAAGAACCACAAGACTCTGAAAGCTCCATAAACTGTAGTATTAATAGAACCAACTCTCCTGCTTTCACAAAATGTGTCTATATTTCTGTACAAAGAGTTGTGACACCAAAGAGATGACAGCATAGTTAATGGCTATTGTCATGAAGGTTGTTGTTTCCCAAATGGAACACTTAGTTTAACTATGAGGAAAAGACAGCTTAAGTACCTTCCCATGCTGTGTTTCCTTTCCTAACCACACTGATGCCCCCCTAATCTACATACTTTCCTACCAGAAAGGGAAAAAAATTTCAGCAGCCAAGCCCTTCCTGCATTATGCTACCACTGCATTATAATACCACTGTTGCAATTTTACATGAATAAGCCCTGTGTAGATGAAGGCAATAATTTTCTAAAACTGGTGAGAGACGGTGGGTGCAGAAAAACTTAGACCATGATAAGTCTGTTTAATATATCAGTTTTCATTCCTACAGTTATCAGGGATCACAGTCTTAGGTGGCATGGAAAATGTCCAGGAAGACAGGATAAATAGAAGCAAGACAGAGTCGATAAGGTGGTTCCACATTCATAAATCACCATGTCTGAAATGCTCCCTGTGACCCACTCTTATGAAATTCAGATACTACAGTCTGCAGGTTTCACTCCTTGTTCTTTTTTGCAGGTTGAAGTACCATGAGTTTTCAGCCCTAAACCCACTCCAGATCATACAGACATTATTGCATAGTGCAAAATGCAGGATTTGGACGACTCTGGGGCTGCTGGGGAACCAGAAATTCCAGGCATTTGGGGAAGGGAGGTATAAACAGTGAAACAATAAGCTCATGTGCTCAAGCCCCTGCGGCAGGGTACAAGGTGTGCTAAACATTTTATCAGGGCAGAGAAGGGGGGTAAGAAGGGCTCTGCAGAAAGGCAACAAATTATTGCTATTATATAACTGCTGCTAGGCAGGCTGCCTGCAAGCCTTTGTTGAACCTCAGTTTCATGAACTTAGGGTTAATTATTTCACTATGTCCTGCTGTACTTGTATTATTTTGCTGGCTACTTTTCCTCTATTTATTTAATATCTTCTGTTTTCTTGCACAGTTTTAAGCTTACAAGGAAATAAATATCAATGCTTGAGCATAAAAGTTTCATGAAAATTCAATGAAACATCAGTGCCTTTGAATACAAACCTAGTTTTATTACACAAAATCTAGAAGAGAATTCAACACAAATTGATGCTAGCAGAAGAAAAACCCACAATATGCAGATACAAAGAGAAAGTATTTTCTCCATAAAATGCAAGGACAGTGCAAAGAATGCAAAGACATACCTAGTCACAGTTACAGCAGCTCCGTTTTCTAGGCCTCCTACATAACTTGGAAACTAAGCAACACATAGATAAAATAATGCATCAGATGACCTCTGTCAATACAAACATATATGTGTTCACATTCAGTCACTCACAGACTTCACCTTGACTTCAGCAAGTATTAATTATCTTGGGTGCACTTTCAAAAACTATTGGTGTACAGAGCAGATCAGATCAGATAAACCAAACATAACACAGCATACTTTCTATTTTGATAAACAAAGGAGAAACAGTAATAATAAACTCACTGAGGCACAAAACCACAGATTTAAGGGAGGTAGGGAAGACACTGTACAGGGTAAAAAAGGGTAAAAAGTCATAAGTTCTCAATCATGCTTAATAATTGTCATTAAATGCAACAGTTCTAGAAAAAAGCTCCAACTCTTGAGTTTTATGGCAATGTTAATGCTTACCTCTGATGACAGCAAAAACCAGTGGCTCGGCCAGTGCCAGGTGCAGCCTAGCTCTCTCTGGTTTTCTCTCTGCCCACCCTGAGAGACCTGGCAAATGAAAGCAGATTGGAACGTTTCTTCTGTGGCTGTGCAGAGGTCCCATGAAGAAAACTTCTGTAATCATCTGCCACTGCTGCTGGGGTCTGCCAAGGAGCAACTGCAGAGAAGCACTTCCTACAGCTTTTACTAGGGCCACTCCTCAGTTCAGATAAATTTTGAATCAATCAATATTGTGCCAAGGGGATGTTGACTCAGAATTATTCCCAAAGTCAGAGAAAATATGACTTAGCTAATAGAAATAGTTCCTTCAATGTTTGGCAGTTCATCTTTATTACCTTTTTCTTTCCTCAGATAAAAGGACTTAAATATGTGTGAGAGATAAAACTGTCTCTGATTTACTCCTTGAAACACAGCAGAGGACATGCCATACCAGATCTGGAAGCCTGGCCCTGCTAGACCTTAAGCAGGAGTTTCAGAATCCCAAGTCCATGACTTTAGTTCTCCAACCTGTAGCAGAAAACCTTTGCAAGCTCCTCTGCTGATTTAGGCTTTATATTTTAAACCCTGCCATCTCACACCAGTGAGTCTTTCTTCTGCCTCTGACAAGGTTTAGAAGATTTGTTTCTGTTTGCATCATGGAAATTTAACTACTTGGATGCAGTGTGCCAAGCACAGGGCATACTGATAAGGAGAGAGCATCTGAAGGGCTACAGGAAAATGGCACAATAGGGTTGACCCAAGAAGACTCCAAAAACAATGGAGCTGAAAACCACAGCATATTCAGAAGGCACAATCTCAGCTACGTTTGTCTGTGTCTGCCTGCATTATTACTGTCGTTCAGATGTGCAAATAAATGCGGTTTATGTTCCGTCTTTACTGCACTGGGTCTTGTGACTGCATGGAGCTGTATCAGTGACAACACCTCTGTAGTGATGAGAAGTTCCTCTGAAAGGCGAAGGCAAAGGTCTACATTTGTGCTGTTAAATCCAACGTGCATATGCAGGGGAGGAAAGCTTATACCAAATATAAACACATTGCAAACGCCCGAACACATCCCCTCCAATTCCCTCCACTGGGAGTTCAAATCCCCATTAATCTGCTCCCTGCTTGCAGCTCACAACCCGATTACATTTCCCTGCACCCCACATCTCAGCCCACACGCTTGGCTGTTCCATGGGGTATGCTCAGCCCAGTACGACCAGGGCTACCCAGGCTGCTCCCCAAATCCCAGACTGCTCCCTGGAACAAGCTGCCCTCCCCCGCTTCCCAGGCTGGGCCGGTTGGAGAGAGCAGAGCCTGCGCCTCGGCAGAGGCCGGGCTTACCCCTCGTTCAGCGCCACAGTTCGCACCGGGTAACCGGGGACATGTATTGGGGACCGTCAGAGCGGGACACGAGCTGACAGTGCCTCAATCTGCCTATCCTCGCATTCGCCTCTCCGTATGATGGACTACATTGTCACAGCAGGCGGCCGGTGCTGTTCACAGGCCGTCGGGAGCGCTGCCCGGCGGGCTGGCATCGGGGCTCCCGGCAACTCCTACGTTAAGACTGGCCGTGAGCAGGGAGGAATGTGGTGCCAGCCACAGCGGAGCGCCGCAGCGGGCAGCGAGCTCGGCCCATCCCATCCCGGCCCAGCCGAGGCGG
>VZTA01026519.1:95296-158696 GCA_013398855.1 Mohoua ochrocephala
GGCGCTGCCCGGCGGGACGCGGGCGGGACCCGGCGCGGGGGGCTCGTCCCGGCCGGGCTCCTGTCGAGACGCTGGCACTGGGCATTCATCGGCACAAACGGGACGCCACGGGAGCCGTCCCCCGATTTCATCTCGTTCTGGGAAAGTGCGGGCTGCCCAGCGCCCGTTCGTGGGTGACTCTGCTGTGAGCTCAGTCTGTAGCAAGTTCGGCCTCTCACAGGTGCCCACGTTAGGAAATGCAAGGCCTGTTCAGAAACTCAAGTCGTCAAGCACATAAAACACGTAGAAATTAACTGTCACGAACGACTTCACAAATCAAAGGACTTGCTCAAAGCTGTCCTGTCCACCTGTGTGGGTCAGGCTTCCTGAGAGAGGCTGAACTTTGCTGATAAACACCAGGCCCTGCCACCCAATCCCTGTGCCCACACTGGCTGGAATAATGCTCCTTCGGACACACTCCATCCCCATATGTTTATGCGGAGAGTGGCAGAGCACTGGAACAAGCTGCCCAGGAGATCGTGGAGTCTTTTTCTCTGGAGACATTCAAAACCCACATAGGTGTATTCACGTGTTGCCTGCTCTAGGTGACCCTGTCTTGGCAGGGGGATTGAACTAGACCTCCAGAGGTCCCTTCCAACCCTAACAGTTCTCTGATTCTATGATCTTGTTCAGAAAGATGCAGATAGAATCATAAAATCACTCAGGTTTGAAAAGACCACTATGGTCACCAAGTCCAACCAACCCGCTTCATAAGTATTTTCCTCTGAAAATAAGAGAGCAAAGTTTATTTAAAATGTGACATTTCACACTAAAAGTGAGATATCAGAGGGCTGGAAATTTGCTGACCATGACCAAGAATATTTCTTCACACCTGTTTGTGTTGAATGCTGCTGCAAACATTTATATTTTTTATGCTTACCCACCTCTAGTACACCCCTACTTTTATCTACTCTCTTCAGTTTCATCAACTACAGGCAGCTATTCTACACATCCCTACAACAGGGAAGGCATAATTTTATTCTCTAAGGCAAAGTCCTAAACACTGAAAAACTTACTAGAATGTCTGCTACTAAAAAGCAGCCAGGGCCAAGTAGTATGTCCTTTGAGGGCAAGAACTGTATATTTATTTTATGTGAACCCAGTACCTAAATGCCTACTACAGCTGGGTAATGCCATGTGATTGAAGGTGTTGCCACCATACACACAGCTAAATATAAGAATGAACACCGAATCCCAATATACGGGGGAGTCTTAGGCTGAAGTTAACACAAGCTTTCGCACAGCTGTGTTTAAATACTAGTATTGACCAGCTCATCTGAATGTAGAGCTGCCTGGAAGGCATTTCTCAATTTCTTATTCATGGTACTAAAGTTATTTGATATTTTGAAACTTATCCTTGCATGCTGGTGTGATCTCATCAGCTTGTGGCTGCAAAATACAGAGCCTTATTTCTGACTCAGCTATCTACGTTGCATAGCATCAGCTACAGATTTATCTGTGCCTCAGACGAAAGCAGGGTCATTCCTGAGTCACTGTTCCCTCAGGGACAAAAATGCCAAGATCCTGTTATTTTGCCCACCTGAGTATGTTTGTTTTAGTATGAAATTAATTTAGAATATAAAAGGTAAGTGCTGACTCACTGGTCCAATTTTTTGCAGCATGTTTTTGATCTCAGCTGGGATTCAGGTTCTTTTTTCAGTATTACCATCACTAGCTTTGAGAGAGGAATGGATCGTTCATCTGATAGCTGGACAGATCTGTGCATACTGTTCAGAAGAACATTTGGCCTGATATAGAGATGAAAATGCCCACTTTGATGGATATTTAATTAAAGTGGAAGTATCACATTGATTTGGGGTTTCATTATTTCAGAGATAATTATTTGTCACTCATAAACTCACCTACATGTATGGTGGCAACACCTTCAATCATGAGACATTACTCAGCAATAGTAGGTACTTGAGTACTGCAGACACATGAAATAAATAAATGGCCCTTGCCCTCAGAGGATTTACCACCTAATGCCAGGTGCTGGCTGATTTTTAGTAGCAGACATTCTAGTAAGACTTTTAAGTGCTCAGGACTTTGCCTTAGAGACTAAAACAATGCCCTCCCCTTTGTAGGGCAGGGACACTGGGGAAGATTTTCAGGACCGTGCAACAGGTGCTCTGGGAATAATGTCTTCCCACCAGCTGGTGGGTCAGTGCCACACAGTAACACAACCTTCAGGCTGGCTTTGCAATTCCACCTCCGTGTGTGGCATTGGTGGCAACGGCAGGCACGCACGCAAGGATACAGAGACATGTGGCTGCATGTAGGTAAAACAGGCGTGGACTGCGCTGAAAATCAGGCTTGGGAAAAATACTCCAAGAATCCTAAGAGACAGATGCAAAATGCTACCTGTGGTTTCCATCACACCAGCTAGAGAATTTTAAGCTTTCTCATAACAATGAAATAAGCTGGTATCTCTGTTTATAGCTGCTCAAAGGGTAGATGAAATCATCATTTTGCTTTAATGTTGTAGTCAGTAATCATGGATATATGTGCTACCTTGTAATAGAATAAATTTTCTGTCTTTGCGTACCGCTGAAGTGGAGGACTTGCTAGGTAACAGCCTTACCTCTTCTCTTGTGGGAACATTGGTTTTTCTCTTCTCCTGTTTCCTTATGTCTTGGTTTTGGGTGGGGAAAGCATATAGCTAAGACACTGCTGCCAATTCTATCTTTGGTTTCAGAGATGTGAGCCCTAACTGAGTCATTAAGGCTTGTGTATTCCAAGGATGTTCTCGAACAGATTCCTGTTCTCTAGGACGTCAGCAAGGCTGATCTCACATTGTATTTTTATCCCGATTTCTGGGACCAATAATTATTCTATCACAAATCATGAATTTTCAGGCAGATGTGATTAGAATTGGTCCATTGGGTCAGACATTTAGCCTGTACTAAATGATGAATGGTAGATGAGAAGCAGAACAGGAGACAGTTGTAATGGGTTTGACTGTGCAGAATCCAAGAAGCATAGAATAGGCTGCATTGGAAGGGACCCACAAGAATCTAGAGATTGTTAAACTAAAAGAAAAAATAATCTTTGCAGCAGCAATCAGCATAAAAACAAGTATGGAGAAGCATTTTTGGTCATAGTCCGTGAATTTCCATCCCACTGATCTCATACTCCTAGTGTGGTATGTCACATTTTAAATAAACTTTGCTCTCTTATTTTCAGAAGGAAATACTTATGAAGTGTCAAAGACTTTTCATTTCTCCAAGTTTAATGTCCAGATAAAGAGCAGACTCATTGCCATGTGCAGATCAGTAAAAGAAATCCTCCCTACGAAATGCCAGGGGGATGAGTGTCATACGGCTCATGGCAGGTCCTGCACTGTACACGAAATGAGTGTCTCCAGAGTCTCGGGGCCACTTTTAATCACAAAATTTCATCTGTTTTGAAAATGCCATTAGTCTTGGTCAGGGATTAATAAGGGGCCTGAAAGAACTTGAAAATTATTGCTCCTGGTTTTTAATTATATGTCGTTGGTTTAACTTAGGTAGACGATGCAAAGTAGGTCTTGTAAACTGGCATCTGTTTATAAACGCACAACATGGAAGACCTTGAAACACACTGTCCTGCATGTATTTTTAGGCATTTTCAGATGAATGGCTGTTATGATTCAATGTTAAAGTCCTCTGCCCAACTTAAGGTACAGGTGAGACCAAATGGTGGTTCAACAATACCAGCTTTATTTTGTAAAATTATTTGTATAGAGAAACAAGAGAGAAAGACAAAAAGAGCAAGAGAAAGGGAGTAGGAGACAGACACTGCAAACATAATCAGCACCGTGGATCCAGTAGCATCCCATTGGTCCTTCAGTGTCCTGGGCTTCTTGCTGCTGGGGTCCTACCCAGTTAATTCCCTGAGTTCTTTATACAGTCCCTCATTAGCATGAGAGGCGAGCGAATGTGGTTTTTACCACCCTGCTTGCTCGGGTCTCAGTTTGGTGGTTGTGGGGGGTCTGCTCTGGGGGTCGCAATGCAAGGTTGTGATGAAAGTACCAGTTTTGCTCCTGCCTCAGCAAGGCCAGATCTGAGACTTTGTTCCATTTGCAGCTTGTGCATGGGCACCCATGATGTTTTCTGCAACAGATTTCGCCACCCAGTGCTTGTTTAAGGCATATACTGCAAATGTCATTAACCCTTTACTTCCAGTGGCCCCCATCATATACTGGTGCAGAGAGTTGTTCCTCCCCAGGTGCAGCACTTCATATTTCTCCTTGTTGAACTTCATGATATTCCTGTTGGCCCATTTCTCCAGCTTGCCAAGGTCCCTCTGGATGGCAGCACGACCCTCAGATGTTTCAGCCACTCCTCCCAGTTTTGAGGCATCAGCAGAATTGCTGTTGCTATGCTGCTCCATCATCCAGATCATTAATAAAGATGTTAAACAGGACTGAAATGCAGTATTGACTCCCAGGATACACCACTAGCTACTGGCTTCCAGCTAGGTGCCACACTTCTCAAGACCACCCTCTGGACCTGGCCATTCAGCCAGTTTTTGGTCCACCTCAGTGTCTGCTCGTCCAGCCTGTATATCAACAGCTTTTCTATGAGGCTCTTATGGGAGACATTGTCAAAGGCCTCACGGAAGTCCAGGTAGACAATATCCGCAGCACTCCCCTCATCTGTCAGGTCACTCATGTCATTGTAGAACTTTATCAAGTTGGTCAATCAAGACTTCCCCTTGGTGAAGCCATGCTGACTACTCCTGATTATTTTCTTGTCCCTAATGTGCCTAGAAATGGCTTTCAGAATTTGTTGCTTCAGAAGTAGTCAGAAGCTGACGAGATCACACCAGCAATGCAAGGACAATGCAAATTGTTTTCTGAGCACCTGGAGGAAGCACTTGAGGTAGCAGAAAATAATGTTTCCAAAAGAAGGGTTAATTAAGGTGAAACAAGAAAGGATTCCTTAGTGGCCTTCTATACTGAATATTTGGCAGTGGGAGAAGGATGTCAGGCACAGATGTGAAAACCAGTATCTGTCCTTATGAGAAAGCGTTAAAACTTCCAGCAGACACTGGTTCTGCAGACTGGGGTGATAACTCACAGTTTGAATTAAACATCTCAATTATTCAATGTATTAAATGTTGTCTTTTTGCTGTTCCTTTACAATATGAAAAAGAAGCTGCGGAGCTAAAAAAAAATTACTCAGTACAATTAAATTGTAGAAATGAATAAGGTTTTGTCTCATCATAATCCTGGTGTAATAATGAGCACTGAGCAGGCACTTAGTCTCACAAAGTCATTATAAAAATTTCATAGTAAAGATAAAGTAACTAGAAAAGTTAAAGGAGCTACCAAATGCAATTCTACACGTTTCCCCTTGTTCAGTGTGGCCCTGGCTGCATTGGGATCATAAGTAATCAGAGCAGGAACAAAAACAAATGACCGTAATACACTTTTTCACTGAAACGAACACGTGACCTTGTGTCCTGTGATAATGGGGTAATTTTTTGCCACTGATCACATGCAAGCAAATGATAGAAAGGACTAGTTGGATGTAAATTTTACTGCTGATAAGAAGTGCAAAGAATGATACTAATCATCTTGCGTATGTGTTTACTCCCTCTTTGTGAGCACCTATTTACTTTGTTTCCAGACAGAAGCAATAAAGGTTTACTGAGCACTTTGTGACCTGTTTTCGAGAGTAATGCTTTTCTTGGCTGTAAACCACAAAAATTCCTTATTACAAACTTGACTTTGGTGTTATATTATGTTGTCCAGTTTTATAGCTTTATAGTGATTGTTTCACAGGTTATTACATTGCATACAGATTCAAAATAGTTCAAACTGATGCACTCAGGAGACAACACCGGAAATTGTTTGTGTCTCACCAAAACACTGGTGATTCAGCAAACCTGTCATCACATCCCCAGATGTGCCCCATTTCTGACATATGAGGGGGAAAAAGACAAAAATATAATACCTATTCAACAGATCCAAATAGTGTGGTCTACAGGATGTCTCCATCTCTTCTGGGGGTTTTGGTTTTTTTTCCTGAAGAAAAAAGATCAATTGCCCACATCTAGCTGGAAGGTACTGCTCCTGCCTCAGAGAGATGAGGCTGAAGAGTTACTTTCTTCCACAGTTCTTTCAACTGTAGCCCATGAGGAAGATATTGCAACCATCAATGATGAAAACACCTCATTAATTAAGCCCAGAATTTAAAAGAAAAAAACTAAACCCCCTCTCAAAAAACCAAAACAAAACCAAAATGAAACAAAACAAACCCAAAAAACTCAAAAAACCAAAAAAAACCCCAAACACCCAAATAAATTATTCTAGTTCCCAAAGGCACAATGATGAATTTCTGCACTAAAATTCTTCATCTCAGTTATGTGCTTAGTACAAAACTCAAAAGAAAACCATGAAATCAAAAAAAGACGTTAAAAGCCTCCGCATACTTCACCAGGTCTAAGGCTAAAAGGAGTGTCTTAAAAATATACAAGCATGCGCAAGAAGTCAAAGGCATCTACAAACATACAAATGCTGCTATAGATTTGTTCAAGCAAATGGCATTATAGAAATTATTTTTAATAAATGTTGATAAATTTAGCCATGCTTAAGCCCAGGAATCATTTAGGTTGGATGTGATCTCTTCAGATCATCTAGTCCAATCCCCCTGCTCAAGCAGTACAAGCCAGTGCAGGTTGTCCAGGACCACGTCCACTCAGGTTCTTGAATGCCTTCAAGGATGGAGACTCCACAATCCTCCGGGGCCAGCGTCCATAGCACCCTTCCGAGGTTCATAGCAGTGCACCCTGGGCTCTGCTGCGAGGCCTCCTGATGTTTCTAGCGCCTTGTCCCGGCGCGGAGCCCCAGGGAGTGTGTGGCTCAACGGGAAAGGGAGGCACAGGAGCCACAGGCCGGCACTAGAGGGCAGGACAGGCTGCGGGGAGCGGGGGCAGCGAGCTGGGCAGGCACCGACTGATTCACCGTCACAGCAACACTCAGGATACCAGCTGGGCTCCCTTCACGCACTACTCGTGGCTCTTTTTCAAGGTCTGGTCATATTTCTGAAGTGAAGCTCCTCCAGAAGAAGGAGATGGGTGTCTGTCGTCGCTGATGTCACAGAGAGTGAGGCAGAAAATGAGCATTTACAGTGACAGAAGGAGGTGCTGAATGGCCCAAACTTGTGCCTTCAGAACAGAAACAAAACAGAAGAGTATGGACTGGGAAGTCGGAGTGCCATGTTAATAAAAAACAGGCCAGAAACAGTCTGTCCTTTGCAGAGACAGTGCTTTGCACTTGTGCGTGTTAAGGACAGAGTTCATTCTTGCTGACCAAACAAGGCTGTCGGTCTGCAGCTCTGCAGAGGTTCAGAGTAAGGCTCATGGAGGTTTGCCTCTGCACTTTGTGCCACGGTCCCGATAGAGCTGTGCTGTTCACAGCTGCCCACCAGAAACATGGAGCTGAAATCCTACTTCATCAGAGCTTCAAGAAGTCTATTCTGGGACAGGGGACTGTGCGAAATGATGATAATGCAAACCAGTCCAAGTGATCCGCTTTTAAGAGCTAAGGTAGGAGTTTGGCAAGCAGAATTGTACTTGTCCAGGGAAGTCTTTGCCACCTGCTGACTTCTACATTTTTCTTTTAAGTCCCGGTAGCTTTACCTGGGGTCACTGCAGAAGGCATGGCAGACTCCCTCACATGTCTTGAGCCAAATTGTTTATCAGCAGAAAGAGGGTAAAATGAACCAGCTTTGATTAAAATAAGAACTGATTGAGGTTTACCATGGCTTTATGTATCTAACAATGCTGTTGAAAGGCCTGCAGGCTCTTTTCAGGAAGGTGGAAACCACAGAAACAGAAAGATAAAACAGAGGGGACTGAATAGAAACCTGGGAAATGAAGAGGAGAAAAAGAGAAAGTATCTTTCAGGGATCAGCAATCAAAATTGAAAGGGCAAAAGGATCACGCTTATTCCTGCCTTTATGGTTCCATTGGTACTTTGTGACTCTTATCACTGTAGGTGCCAATTTATTTTTATTGGCTGGATTTCCTGCTGACCTGTGACTCCTGGGCTACCAGGGACATGATATGGACCAGGCACCGCTTTTGGCAGAGGTGAGGAAAGGTGAGGTGTCCATGACCTGCTGCTCTTGCCAGCAGATTTCATTCACACAAGACAGATGAAATGATAAAGGGCACCACTGGCCACAGCAGCTGAGAACTTCTGCCATTCCAGGGCAGCCCAGACCAGCCTCAGATCCACCCACGGGCAAAAGACAAAAAGTCCCTCATTCAGCACTTCATGAGTGAAGCCTGTGCTGCTTGTCCTCTGCCTAGTACGAGGGGTGCAGGGGGTGCAAAAAGCATCCCAGCACTGGCAGGAAGCTTAGCTGCTGGATCATCAACTCCACGAACAGGTCAGAGATAGCGGAATGACTGAACTGCAGCTTCCCAAAGTCCGGGTTAATAATGCCCTGCCAAAGATAGTATGATTTCTTCACCTCACGATCATGTTTCAACATAAAAAAAGCGATAAAAATTAAGAAATGAAATTTATACTAAGAATACTAATGAAGAAAGCTTTCCATAAGATAATAGGAATTTCTCCAGTCTATATCAGGGCCTGCGAACTAATTTATGATGGAAGAATAATTTTTCATGTGCTAAACTATTTTTTTACTAATCTTATTTTAAGAAAAGTAACATAATAAGGATTTATTTGGTGTTCTTTATGTACTTTTCTTAAAACTAGGCAAAAAGGAAATGTGGTACTTGTTCTGTTTCTACTGTAGCACTTTGTCTGGCAGCTGGACATGAGAGCAGACATGAGAGTATAGGTCATTTGTCTGTGTATAAGATACTCATTGTAAAAGATGACAAAACAATTTCATTTTCCAAATTATCAAGCATGGTCTAATTGGCCAACATTGATCTTGTGTCTAAAACCAGTTTGGACATGCTGTTCTTGTAGCAGGGCAACACTTTTCCCCCGGAATCTACTTCTAAGTGTTTATTTATTAGCTAGCTGTTTTGTTTTGTTTTGTTTTGTTTTGTTTTGTTTTACAGCTTGTTCAATGAATCTTTGAAAACTTTCAATCCTTAGATTCTATCTCCTGACAATGAATTCTGGAACAGAGACCTAGGAAAAGCAGTAAGGCGTTTAAGCAAGCTGTTGTCCTCGAAGAATAAGTGCTTTATGAGTGTATCTCACAATCTTGTAGCCAGGTATTTAGATAAACTATTGGAAACAGTGAGTGGACAGTGCCCTATGGGGTTTCTGGAACACCTCTGCATATCATACCATAGCCCCTATCACAGGCTGGATCAGGCGAAGGGCTGGGAGGGAGTGCATGCTCCGACATTCAGTTGGAGCATTCTGACATATATAAGATATGTGAAATACCTTTCTGAATTCAGTGAGATAACTTATGACAATTAATATGTTTTAACTTGTGATGACAATATTCAAAACCTTGTGAGTGCTGTGGCTAAAGTACACTTTTCTTCATCTCTTCCCAGACATGCACCAGAAGAAAAAAATCCAAGTGTAGATACTAGGCCACTGAAAGGATCATAAAAATGCTGCAGTGTCAAGGAATTTATTAAAAAACAAGTTTTGTATTTTGACAAAAATTTCACTGATTGTATTTTGCTGTTTTATCTGAAATCTCTTTTAGATGTCAGGCACTAGGTAGGTTTCCTGAAGCCCCAGAATAAATTGTCAGATTTCTCCTTCATTTTGTGTTCGCAGAAGGGTGTTTTTCCCAGTTGATCTCCACTAGTTACTGGTTTCTTTGGTTTGAGCTCCTTTAGTTTGACTCCTATGGAGTGTTTCTCTAGTTCTGTAGTATGGTAATGAATTGTTTAGGGCTTTTGCTTTTTTAAAAACAGATTTATTGAGGAGATACTACCCCTGCAACCGTAGGGTTTTTTCCCTGATGCCCCAGTGTACTGCTGACATTCCAGACAGTCTGCATGTGTTGCCCAGTCTTGGCATCTTGACCCCCTGTGCCAGACACTTCTGCCTGCCAGGGGCAGCGAAAAGGCTGTCCCAGTCTGAGACATGGTCGTGGCACCTTCTCCTCACCACCAGCTTCCCCAGCTCGCAGCATCCTCATGCCTGGCTCTGTGGGAATGTGTCTGGGTGGATGTGTGAAAGTGGGAAGAGCTGGAGAGACTGGGGGTGCAGAAAATGGAAAATATTGGGACAAATTAATGAGCAGTTGCTACAAGTGAGTCACCAAAGGAGGCTATCACAGAGTGGGATCTGTATTCCATTGGGGAGCTGACTATCTGAAGTGCAATGTCTAAGCTTTTGCAGTGACATCCCTTGGCCGGCCTTACTTGTCCTGTACCAATCTGCTTGTCTCCTCCAGACAGCTCTGTGGAAAACTGTGATCATCAGGGAAGTTGTGCACAGCCCTCAGGCTTAGTCCAGATTTTCCTGAAGTCAATGAGAGTCACTCCATGAACCTGCCTGGCCACATACCCCTGTGACAATGGGGGTCCCAATGGGCTGCTTGCATGGCAGTACCAACTCATGGCAGTGCCAACTCATGGCAGTGCCAACTCATGGCAGTGCCAACTGCTTTTGCTCTGTTGCTACTAAATTTTAGTGCAAAGGATTCTGAGAGACACATACAGCCTATCTGGATCTCTCTAGGTCTGCAAGAGTACTTTTTGAATGGCAACTCCTTCCCTGAGTATGGACAAGAGCAATAGCCTTGACATTACCTTACAATTCAGTTTCCCATTCAGCAGATGGAATTTTCTTGTTTGAGACGCGATTTTGTGTCAGAGAAATGAGAGATGGCATAAACTCAACCAAAATACTGGAGGCAAGCAGGCATGAAAGTTGCCTCCTGGATCCAAGTGTTAAGAGACCTGTGGTAGGCCCACCTATTGCAGAAAAAGATGTAATTAACAACCAACTCAAGCTAGCTGTCTCATCCTAGATAAAAGGCTTGACTATTAATCACAGTCTGAATCACTTTTTTTTTTTTAACCTGACTTGTAGTGAGATTTCTGCCACATGTGGCAGGAATATCAGGACTGTGATATGCAAAGAAACTGTATGGGGGGGATATCTCAGTGCCTGAAGTGTTTGGTGCTGGGGCTGGTAATGATGAGCACTAAACATGGTGCAACAACAGAGCTGTGCACATAAAAAAGGAGCTGCCAAGCAATAGATTTCAGACGAGCAGCGAAGGAACCTGGTAAGCCCAGTGGTTCCCTCTGTCTCCATGTGTAAAGAAGCAGCACTGGATCCCATCTGCACAATTGTCCTTCCAGCCAGGTCAGAGAGCTGAACCTGCTCTGCTTCTCTGCTGGATTTTCCTTGAGTTTTGAATGTAACAGGGAAATGAAAACCATTACTTTCTTTTTCGTACTCTATTTTCTGGCCCAGCTACACCAGGTCCTTGAAAATCATCCAAGGGAATTCAATCCTTCAGCTTACATGTTGTTATAATTATCTGAGTTTGAATCTCCTTGCCTCCTTCCATCTCTTCTTCTTTCTCTGGATATGGGATCTATAAATTAGAAAGAAAGGCAGGTGTAACTGTTGCTCAATAGTTTGCTGTGACCTTAAACAAGTAAATAAAATTATTATAAAAGATACTTGAGACTTATCTTTTAAAAATCATGGATTTCAATGAGACTACCTATGTATTATGCTTTAATACACGTTTGTGTTTATATATATGATTGTATTCACTTTTTTAATTGCAATCCATGTGACTCACATGAGCTGAGATAATAAATGTTGCCATCCCAATGTGGCAAGTGTGCTGGCAATAACATGATCTCTCATTGCTATGTTGATAAGCGTCTGAGAAGAAAATTTATGTCTGGGCTTTGTTATGCCATGCACTACATAAATCGCTGCACATGTCAGTACCAGGTAACCCCCCTAAAGACCCAAATTATAGTTAAACATTTATTCAATCTCATTCTCTTTCATGGGGGTCATTGACCCCTAACCTTTCTATAAAAAAGTGTTGCACTCCAGTTGTAATTGCTTCCTTTAAAACAAAAGCATGCAGGGCTCGTGCACAGTGCATACTCTCGTTCCTTAGGTGTTTATTGCCATGCTTTCATATGAACTCACTTGAATGATGTGCTTACTGAAACTCAAGGCTCCAGTCAAGAATGAAAATCTGATCTGATCTGTCTGCACAAATGTGCTCTAGCACAGCTTACTTGGAGTAATCCAGGATTGAAAGTTTGACCTAAGCTTATTTATCAACTCCAGACTCACTGTGGAATGCTAGCAGATTGGTGAGTTTCCCAAGGCAAAGTTTAACTTCCCTTGAAGTCTGAAGAGAATACGGAGTGACACTGGAATAGCTCAAAAAAAGAAAATAGGATATGAGTGATGCAAAGAACTGGGATGAAACTTCAAGGCTAGTAGTGCAAGCAAGGCTATAATTTCTTCACAAGCCTTAAAACCAATTGATTTGTCAGAACAGGCTTGAGACCGTGCTACTTGCTGAGACTAATAGAAGAATAACTTCTTCTAAACTTAAGAAATTATCAGAAATTTTAATCTATTTCTATAATTTGCCAGTATCCATATTTTTATCAGAAGGAGTATAGCTGGTGATCTTCAGTGCAAGATCTGTTAGGAGACACATGGAATTTATATGCAAATGTAAAAGCCACCTTTCCCAGAAAAGCACACCAATTCCTGTGTCTTCCCTACTGTTTTTTTGAATGCAGAAGGCTGTAATATATCAGATTTGAGACAGTTCTAGCCTAGCTGGTAACAAGAAAGTGAATCCCCATTCCTTACTTGCTGTGGAAAACCACTCAATGTAGTGCACCCCTGAAGAAACTAAGAACAGAAAAGCTAAACCCCAGTATTTCTAGAGGTGAAAATGTCTGCTGTTTGTATTATTGCTATGGAGAAACCATTTTCAACAAATGATCGCAGCGTGGAGGTGTTTGAAATTCATTGCACATTCAGAGCTCACCACTGGAGAGTGGAGCTGGAGGACACTCCTGGAAACCCTGAAACAGCTTTTCTGCTTAAAGACTTTCAGTGGGGCTGTGCTCAGAAGACGGGGGTTGTACCTAAACAATGGGTGCTAATATCTCTACTTCATTCATGTGGCAAACAATTTTAAATGCACAACTTGCCTAGACATATGGAACATAAAATCCATTAACTAAAAGCTTTTAATACCTTGAAAAAATAAAATTGCAATTCTAGTAGGTGAGGAGAGATTATTTGCTATCAGATGATAGCATAACAGATAGATAAATTTTCTTCTTATATATTTGCTGTTTATAGCTAAACATCCAACAGATCTTAGCCAAATATAGCTGCAGAAGTACAAAATTTAAATAAAAAGAATTCTGCAAAGCAAATAGAGAAGCCTTCATATCTGGACTGACAGCTACCCTGGCACCTAATGTTTCGACGGCATGCAAATTAATAAACATACCCTAGGCTCAGAATTTTGCTGTATTTCTTGATAGACCCAAGAAGCAGCCACATAGTAAGCCCTTTTTTTTCAAGCAAAACTAATACAAAATGCAGAAAAAACCTTCTCTAAAGCAGTTTTTGCCACTGTTCTTTAAAAAGTTTTGCTGGGACACTCTGCATGCGTGAGACCTTGCAGCTGTCCAGCCAAAGAGTGCTCAGACACAAGACTTTTTCCAGCCAAGGTTCATATGCTATTAACTAGGCCCTGGAGATTTTCTGTCCTCCACAAGTTGAAGCTGGTGAGTTCCTGAAGAAAAATTTGAAGTATTCAGGGGTCTAGAGAGAGAGGGAGAAAAAAGGATGCTCAGCTCCCTTACCAGGACGGTTAGGATTTTCACATGGATACGACATCCATCTCCCAGTCCCCAGAGATGCTGCATTCACTATGCTCAGTGACTGCTTATCATAAGTCATTGCTCGGGCCAAGCACTGGCCGGACTCTACAAGCCTTCTCCTAGGACTAGTTTCTGTATTCCAGTGTAAAGATGAATAGAAGAACTTGCCAAAGGCCATGAAGTACCTTAGTGGCTTGAGCCACTGGGCTGCACTCATTGACTGAGTACTTTTGCAAGGCAAGACTAGTACCAGTGTTAGCCTCAGGGCTATGTTACACTCCATAGAGACACTCTGGGAAACTCATCCTGGCCTGGCTGGACAGAACAAGACACCAGGGAAGCAGTGAAGTATCTGAGGTGAAACCCATCTACATCTCTTCCTACATCTGCCAGAATAAACAAAGGTATATATGTCAGTTATGTGACTTGTATGTAGGGCAAATATACACTTAATCTTCTAGTGAATCACCTTTTTTCACACAAAGATCATCAGTGATCCCTAGAAGAACAGCTGCTCAGACACATGGGGCTCTGGCCTCAGAAACCTCCCACACCGATGTCATGAGTAAAAAGCTATAAAAGAGCTGGTCTGCCAGATTGGAGGGTCAAATAGCAGCCTGGAAGTGCTTGTAATAGGGAAGAGTATAGCTACTGATATTCATTCCTCTTTCTTAATGGCCTCGTGCAGATGCCAATAGAATTTTTTTAATGAAAAAGTAAAAAAAAGGTGACCTTCACAAAAAATTAATCATTTCAATCACACTTTCTCTTTCATATTGCTGAAGTATGTGCTTCAGCTAAGAATTTGCCCACATTTTATTATTTTTTATTATTAAATATATATATAGAGGAAAGTGTAATCTCCTGAAACACTGATCTAGAGAGATCTGCCTATTATCACTCTCTTATAAAGAACCTCATTGTTTTTATTTCCTCACAAGAGAACCAGGCAGGGGGGAAATGAGAATGATTTCAAATCTCAGTAACAAAGAACAGGAATTTACCAGTTTCAAGCAACAATCACTAAGCAAAACAAGCTCATTCTTTATTATATGCCATCAATTAAATGCATTATCTCAAGCTTTGTCTTCAGCTCATACCTACAGAAGTTATATTATTACAGTTTTTATTCATAAATTTTAGCAAAACAGTAAGCCCAGAGAAACAGTGTCTTTATCATCTTATAAGAGAAATATTTTTGCAATCATGAAATTTCAGGTGGGCAGGCTCATATTCTTCTGTTCTTCATGAAGGCCATTTTGATTTCTAAGGGACAAGTCAAGTCGTTTTGCTTACCCAAACAAAATGTTCTTTTGTATATTCATATGTGCATGTGTCTGGCAGTTGGCCCCTCCATGTTTGAATCTATTGGCCAAGTTTGATAGAGCAAGAAATTGTCTGGAAGTTTTTCTCTCCTGCAGATTGCATGGATTAGTCAAGAAGATGGGAAGAGACCCATCCAGGCCCCCTCTGGGGAAGGGCTACGACCTTCCTTGGGTTTGCTGCACAGCCATTTCAAAGACAGGACAGAGCAATCATTCCCACTGACAATTCTCACAGGTCACAGAGGCTTCTGAAATTTGTGTCATTGATTTTCCCCTGATTCACTGCAAAATGAATTACTTACGAATAGCCCAATTCATGTGAGCTTTCATTGGAGAGGTACAGAAAGCTAATCAATACCTAAGCAGTACAAAGTGCATAAGGGTTGGTTGGTCACCATGAGCAGCACTGACAGAGTGTTTATCAGTTTGTCTGTCTCTGGTTTTGCCTTTATCATTAAATGGGCAAAATAAAGACATGAGACTTTCAACTGTATATAGAGGTACCTACAATTTTTCTCCTAGGGTATCCGTGCAAGTATCTCTTCAGCTACTCTTTCTGAAGCTTTTAAATTACTTTGGAACTGCAACCTACTTACCCTACTTTTAATAAAGACACTTAGGAATACCATCCTGCATGTCAACTTACTGCAAGAGTTATCATTAGCAGAGTGAACCAAACTAGTCAATTTAAGTGGAAACTAGGTATGTCAAGAGTTCACATCTACTGGCAGCACTTTGCTTGTTTCATTCAATCCATCAAGGATTTAAAGCAGGAACTTATCTAATAAGGCACCTTGCAGAAGAAACATGATAGCAAAGGTCAGAGCATTTCAAGCAGGAACAGGACCACTGTTGAAAGGTTCATGAACTTTCAATTAAGTAACTGACTTACCTCCCAGTATTCCAGGTCCAGATACAGTCACTAAAGCAAGTAGCTTCTTCTCAACTGACAGTATTTCTATGTCCTTCCCAGCATTTGAATGGGAAGAAAGAAATAATTTAGAGGTACTTGCAAAACTGGCTAAATGAACTTATGATTTTGAATGTCCCTCCTACATGTCCTTTGTGTGGGAATACTGAAGCAAGCAGTGGAAAAATAAATAAAGGAATAGTAAGGATTTCTGCCTTGAAGAGAAGATGACATGATATAAAAAAAATATGATTCTGTACAGTAATGTCAAGTAGTAACATCCTAAGAAATGTGGTTTAAAGGTGTGGTAAGATTCAATTGTAGAGAATAATAAAATATAATCAAAGGATAGGTTGGAACTGCTACAAGAGAAGCTCGGATTGAAAAAACCAAAAAACAACCAAGTCAGAAGGACAGTTCTGAAATGAAATGGAGCAAAGAACCAAACACTATTCAGCAACAACATTGGTGTTTAGAAAATATAGGGTGCAAAGTCTGTTATTCCACCCAGCTTAAAATCAGCTGAGGCTCTCAGTGTCTCATACCCTCACTGGTGCCATGTCCTTTTTTCCAGCACCAGCAAACACAACCTTTCCACTGTTTGCTGAATCATTTTCTTGTTCTGTCCTTTGGATTGTGTCACCACCTCTATGAATCCTGACTATCTTTTTTGTCACATTAAGCACACGTAACTTGCTTTGACTTTCAAGGTCCTTCACAGACTTCTTCCTCTTGACCTGTTACCTGAAACTGGGAATCCAAGTGCCAGCTCTAGTCTCTGATCTAGAGCCTAAGTGTGCTCTCAGGCTTTTAAGCAAGCATTTTCAAGCAAAAAAAGGCAATTAATGGCCCCAGTGATCTCAGAAAGAAGCATACCTGCTCCAAACGGAGGAGTTCTTTTATTCTTGGGAAAGGAGGGAAAGGGAGCTGTTTCCTCAGCTACTTTATTCTGGAAGACAGCTAGGTGTGGCAGGCAGCCAACCAGAGACAGGTTTGGTAAAAGCACACTAACTTCTCTAGAAGGATGCTTTTTCTCCTGTGAGTCTGAATTAGTTGTAGTTTCAGTCAAAATGCTATCGCACATTAACCAAAATCAGCAGCAGAATGTGTATTTCTACAGCACATATGTTTTGTGTATATATTGATAGACACATACATATACATATACACAGACAGACAGTAAGCTGTAAAAACACTGAGGCATAGGTCTGTTCAGTGGCAAAAAGGCTTTGAGGCGAGGGAATGAAACATTTCCCAACACAAACCAAACTTCAGCACATTCTGTTGGAGGTATGATCCGTCCCGATGACCGTGACTCGGGATTTGCTGTGTGCCCTTCTGGAGGGGTGGCTTTCCCCAGCTGACAGACTGGAGTTCAGCTCCAGTGAGCTGCCACACAGCCGGGCAACAGGACAGAGCGTCTGTCCCAATAAACATTTGTGATCCCAAATCTGCAACTTGAGCAAAATAATTCAGAATTCTTCTCATGGTATTAACAGCCATGCACATAGTTTTCAAAATACTGTCTTATTTATTACAAAAGAAAGGGTCTAAAGATCTGCTCATCTTTTATAACTACTCAGCTAAAATAGAGAATAATGAAGAGGCATAAATTTGGATACAAAATAAATCAGATTTAATCAAATTTAGTCCTGATCTAAAGATTTGATGAGTCTAAATTCTTCAGAAATATCCATCACCTGAATTTTGACTCTTCTTCAACACTAAAACCTATGTCTATTTTTATATAAAATTTTAGATTGATATCTATATCTACCTCCTCTTGCCTGCCTCAGAGAGCCCCACAAAGTGAGACTGCAGGATGATCATTTCCTGCCCAGCTGCAGACCGGTAACCCAAGGATAACTTCTCTGATCAACATGATGCTGGGGCTAGAGAAGAGGTTCCCAATGAGAAACGTGAGAAAATGGACTTCCCACATGTTTACCATGGATATCTTTTAGTTTGATGAAGCTTAGAAGGGGAGATCTTGTCTAAAGTTGATTGTTGAAGAGCATAATTATATCTCTGGTGCTACTGCAGCTGCCATTTCATTCCATAGCACCTTCTTGCTCATGTTCAAGACTGCCGGTGACAAGGATGCAGGTACAGCCATACCATTAAAATGTTTCAAGTTTCAGGAAGACTTGCAGCACCACAAAGCATGGCCATGTCATTTCTGGCCTCTGTAGCAGATGAAGTGTAACTTGGAGAAGGGGCTGCCAATGAGTTGTGCAATGTGTCTGCGTGTCTCATGTCTGCATTTCTGTTTTAGAGGGGCTGTTCCTAATTAGCACTGATGTCACCAAGTGTAGTCAGGCATACATGGTATGAAAATCAAATACAGTCGAAATTCATTGTGTTCTACCCCACCAAGATGAATATTGGCTGTCTTTCCTTTTTACCAGGTAGTTCTGCAGCCAGTGCTCCCTGCTCCTGCAGTGCAGTTACACCACATAGTAGGAGCATGCAGGTAAGAAGTGAGGTATGACAGATGTTACTACTACATGATCTGAATTCAGTCATACCAATGATTAATTTTTCTTGTACTTGGGGAAGGCTGCAAAGCAAGGGGTAACCTCTGCAGAATAACAATGAACACAGCCAGAGAGAGCAGAAAATTGCATGATACATGAGCACACTCTAAATGCTGACTCACAGCACCCCACATTTCTCCCTGCTGCCTTCAAAACTCTCCCTAATCTCCTCATACGTTCAGCTTACAGCATGATTCACAGGGTCCCTGAAGCACCCCCACCCCCATTCTTTGGCTTTTTATTTTCATTCTACTCCTACTCTTTCCATTTTTCCCCTGATGCCTGCTGAACCATTGTTTTCTAGCTCTATCGTCATTACTTCCGACAGTCCCTGAACATCGGGATGGGGTCTGTAAAACAATGCCAAAACCCTTTTCCACACACTTCCTCCTATCTGCAACTCTCCTGGGCCTAATTCAGTCTACCTTTTACTAATTATAAATACAGACAACATGAAATCAACTGCATGAAAGAGTCAAATGACACTTTCTTTAGAGAGATTACTTCAACTTTTAAGTTTCCAAGTTAATAAACATGGCTCTGGAGGATGAGGCTTACCTCAGCTTCATTTATGGCACCCAGACAGCTCCTTTGCAAGGTGTGACTGGGAAACCACCGTACCATTTAAAACCCCTGAGATTACGTGTTCCAGATTTGCAATACCATAAATTGCAAGGAAAAAAAAAAAAGGCCTACTCTAGGATATGCAACTCAGTTTAATAAAGCACCTTATAAAACAACTTACCTTGCAACTCACAGCAAATTAAGCATTTTGGAATCAATCAATTTTTGCTTCAATTTTCCTTTTTGTAATGAAGGAAGATAACCCCTCTCCCATCAACAAGCTCAGCAACATCCTCCTGCCCTAGAACAAGGCAGCCAAGAATCAAGTCACTGCCAGAGGAGCACCTGCTTTGTATTTCCTGAGCTCAACGTAAATTACCTTTCAGTTTAGTGGGTTTGGATACAGACTGAACTTTTCCACTCTGCAATCAACTTGTGAAATTGATTCAGGAGATTTTGCAAGAAAGCCATTGTCAGAATAGAGATGATCTCACTAAAAGAATAGATGTGGATGTCTCAAGGATGTAGCTATTTAAGATGTCAAGTGAAATCAGTACTCTTGTAGTTCAAACAAACATCTGAAAAAGATACTATGCATCATCAGTTTCCATAAAGATATAATACAGAGGACATTGACAAGTATTTCTTTAAAATTCTGTTACTTTTACATGTTTCTAAATAATAAAAAACTACAGCACAAAAAATCTTAAGTAAATGTATTTATTGTTGGATTTTTTAATGCAGAATAGTGTTATTTCATTTATAAGCTTACAATCCTGTTTCATTGTTCTTTATGCCAAAACAGAAGACAAGAACACATTGGTCAATTGCATTTTGATTAAGAGTCCAACTGTGGTTTCAGATGTTTATGCACAAATTTCACTGACAGCAGGATTGACTACATTTGTACACGAAAGGAGAATTTGTCTCAAAAAAAATTAAGAAGACCAAGGACTCTTCTTATTTGAACACCCGTTTTACACAGAAAAGCCATTTGCATACATGAAGAAAATATATACGAAGGATACAAAGACCAACTTCACAAAATTCATGTCACCTTGACTGCTACAACATTAATATGGAAATTAGTCTTTTAATAAAGGGAACCAGTTGTGACACAAACAGAAATAGCTCTTCCCCCTTCCCATAGTTTTAACTACATATAACTCGGTGAATAGGGTTTTCAGAACAGACCTCTGTTTCACCTCTCCATTGTTTTAAGAAAGTAAAAGTTTAACTCTTCATCAATGATTATAACACAATTTCCTATCCTTTCATATTTTATGTATCAAAAACCGAAAGCGTTTATAATTTCCAAGAATGCCTTGCGGATGAACTGGTGCAGCTCAGAGCTGAATATGGATAATGCTGAAAACAACTACTGAAAAATATGTCTTTAATAGTGAAAGCAATTACTTCTCTAAACTGAAACCTCTTTAGCATGCAATCAGACAAGCATCAAGGGACGTGCACAATAGGAAATTGTCTTGTAATTATTAGTAGCATCTTCTTTCTTCAACTATTAACAAAAGCTAATGTTAAAGCAGTTATGAAGAACCAAACAGATTCTCTACTTCCATTTTAACAATGAGATTGGCCTAAATAAATGTTATCCTCTGAAAGTGAAATTCTCATTTCACAACTCAAGTTTCAGCCTCCAGACCTACAGATGGAGTTCTGTGTAAATGCAGCAAAGGACACAAAACAAAACCACCTCTCATTTCTAGTGGCTGCCTCAGTCAGAGCCACCCAGCAGGAGGCAGGTCCTAGAGGAACGACGCGCTCACCATCCTGAAATACCGCGGCTGAGTCGGGCGCCAGTTATCAACCAAGGGGTGATCAGGCTCGTCCTCGGCATTCTTGGAGAGGCTGCGGAGCTTCGCCATCTGCAGAAGAGCAAAAACTGAACTGTCCTGATGGAAATCCTTTGGAATCAAATCCACAGCCCAACAATTAAACTAAGGAGGCTGGTCCAGCTGTGGAAAAAAGTCTCCTTCAAAGTTGTGAAGATGTCCTTCACCCCACCACCACAAGAACTCTACTCATGTTTTTTTCATAGCAGTGAAATTCCTGATCTTAGGAATAGTCAAAACAGGAAAATGGGTCCTATTTGAACAGGATTGTGAAAAATAGTGTCATTTAGGTACTGTCTACAGAACTGTGTACAGCCACAGAAACTATGGGAAGTACTCAGAAAAGGTGAATACAGCAGCATGTGCTCTAATAAACCTCTCCTTCTCTAACCCTGCCTTAGTGCCTGAATGTTAAGAATCCTTTAGAATTGCAAGGTTTTAAAGCTGAATTACAAACTAGTTGTTCATTTCCATGGTAGGTCTGTAGCAGAGGATATATTCTGCTACAGTGACACAAGAAGTTCATTATTAATAACAGGACAAAGACTTGGTCAAGGTTTCAAATGGTTTGTAAACAAGGTCTGCAGCTTGCCTCTCCTTGGTCATACCAAGGTATAGAGTTTTTTTTATGAGGGATGCCATATGAAGAGTTCTGCCCACACTCGTCAAAACTGTGTGACACTCCTTCTCTACTGCTTCCTGATTTCCAAAGGATGCAACACGTATACAAATACCCTGTATTCATTTGTTGTCACTGCCATGCACTACACTAGACACACAGCACGTCAGCTGTGATTCAGACACTTGAACCCTTCCCTGTTTGAAAGACTTTCCGTGAAAAGCATGCACACATTCCCCATGTAAACTCGAAAACGCAGCCCCATGCAGGGCACGCATCACCTTTGTCTACAAGGAGCTTCAATATGCTGATTTATGTACTTTTCAGTACAGCCCTCAAGGCCAATACAAGCAGAACTTCTGTCTAGGTTGTAAAACCTGGGTTCATTGTGATTAAACTAGTTGCAGTTTATGGACTGAGCTAGCTCAGGCATCTCAACATTACTCTTCACTGAACAGCTCAAAAAAAACCAGCCATCTCAGTCGGCCTGAACAATGATGAGGTCACATTTATAACCAGCATAATATGCATCCAATGGATTAATAGCCTGAAATTAAATTTCAGATTTCAGATGAAGAACCATTTGTATGGGAAGAGATGAAAATTGTTCATCAGTTTTGTTAATACCGATAAACTACTATTGGAGAGGAGTGCTGGGCTTTATAATTTGTGGAAGATCTGCTCTACTCAGTAAAAAACCAACATGTATTCAGGCTACGATTACATAAAGATGAAAAAATTAGTCTGCAATTAGACAGAGTTATTCCACAGTTAAATTCCTGTTCTTTCATTAAAAGTAATCTGAGCAGCTAGGCCACCCACACTATATCTCACTGGGATTTCTGGTGAATTGATTTTCCTGCAGAGCACTGATTTGCAGTGACTGCACTTCCCCTCGTGGCTAATATACAGTTACCATCTGGCTGCAAAAGCATCCAAGAAATCCACCGCAAATGCACACACACTTAAAATAATCACTATTAATGAGGCTGCCATGGTAGTACGCTGTCTAGGATTAGAAATAATTGGCAACACAATCTTCTTATGAATCCATTATTTAGAGTGCAGGCTCTCTGGAGTGAAGAAAGTATTTCTATTGTATTTCTAGACAATAACTCACACACACTGCCAATTCTGCCTGAAAAGCAGCTACCTCAGGATAAGAGCCAATGCCTTTGTCTTTATGTAGTAATTTCATCTTTACCTTAAATACTCCATTTCTTCTACAGGAGGGATAGTTAAAGAACAGTCTGTATGTTTCTCAAAACTCACTAATTTTAGAACACCTGAGAAAAAGACCATGACCCAAACACAACAGCAATAAAAAAAGTCTTTTCATGAAGCTGGGTCAATAATGTGATTAGTTATTTCTTTTAAAATGCATTTTAAATCGGAGATGCTCAATAATGACTACACTTTTCCTAATAAAATCTGTAGCTGATCTTCTGTAATATAAAGATCTAAGATGATTCATTTTGTGGAAACCAGTCAGACCATATTTGTATTTTTCACGCAAGTAGCCACTTTAAAATAGCCCCCATATTTTAATTTTCGGATGGGTAAGGAAACAGGAGGCAGAGCAATTCAATAAGCTCTGAAAATTAAGCTATATTAATATATTGCCATATTTAATCTATTGCCAGCTAAGGTTTTCATCATTGAGTCGTATTACTTAAAAGACAAAAGAGCCACATAAATACAAAGTACTAGAAAATAAGAATATTTTCTTTTTTTGATAATATGCATATCAATGAATGCACCAAACACCTTATTCTCTTGAAAACCTAAAATGAAAAGTTATGTGTCTAAATATAACATCTATATAATATGTCAGTCCCTCGATTAATATTCCTGTGCTTTGTATCCTGGAGTCTTGAAATTTGTGGTATCGTATCATTACAGTCTGCTGACTAGAGGAATAACCTCAGAGGAGAAAACTGACTTGTATGGTAAGAGTAGAATCATAGGCTGAAATGAGCTGAAATGAGCTGAAAACCAAAATTTGAATTCCTATAAGTGGATTGGGGGGAAATTAGGAGGGGAAATTAACAAAAAATACTTCTCTACAGTAAGTGACCAAAGGAGTTTTTGACATTAGCAATAAATTAGAGTTATGTGATGTTGCTCCAGTTTGTGAAAATTTAGCTGGTATGCCTTCCAGAAACACGGGTATCAAGCATGTGATTCAACACTTCCAACATACACTCCCATCTGCAATACAGGGCAGGCAGAATCACCAATCCCATTACATTTGTATTCTGATAAATGATGTTTTTGAAAGAATACTCTTACCATCTACATTGTGGTATGTTTTCACTGATTTAAAAAGCTCCCTGATGTCTGTGGGCTTGAACTATCATGGTGTTGGATGTGGGCTAGTTCTTCACTCTCCTTTTAATCCTGTAATTTCTCACAAATCCAATGAGTGTTTTCCTTGTCAAAAGAATAACTTCAGGTTATGGCATGTAAGTAAAAAGAAGGGGGAAGTTTACCTGGTCTGAACTGACTATGATAGGCTCTCTAAGAATAATCCAGGTGACACACTCTTCGCAAGGTGGAGTAGTGAAAGATCCATGGTATGTCCAGTAGTCATGAGATTTAGGGAAAAGAATTGAAGGATCGAAGTTTGGAAAAGGAGCATTTTTCCCCTTTAAAATAAAAACAAAACCACAACAAAACCAAACAGAAAACTATTCAACAAATCTAGTCAAGATTAGTTTGCAGCTCTGTTATTTTAAGAAACAGGGAGTGACTCAGATACTTCAAATGCATGAAGTGAGGAAGTAAGCACAGATCTACATGAGATACAGTGATGCAGTGTGAAGATAAGTGGACTGAATGACCCTCACAGATGGGCCCAGAGAAGCATGACAAAACATAAAACTCCATGATGCTACTTCTTGTACCAGAGCTAACTCATGTGTCCAGTACCAATGTGTTTCACTCATTTCTGTGCAGAAATACTCCTCCTTCTGGCCTCCTTTCTTATGGAAATTCTTTCTATTGAATATTGGATTAGGTCACCACGTAACAAAGTGAGGCAGGTACTACTTTTATAGTATTTGTGCTAATAACAAGCAGGACAGCCTATGAAATGTGAGATTTACCACATAATGCTATCTAAGACACAAATGTCCAGTCAGTGGCATTTCCAGAGATCCACTAGGCAGCCTAAATATTAAGACCAAATGGACCAGTTTCCAAAGACGCCTTTTATTTGGCAGTGCCCACTGAGGCAATAAGGTTCCATGCCAAGTTTTTAGGTGAGTAAAGATTGGGGAAGTGACTCATTTTCCCAAAATCATAAGCCCCACTAAATTCAAAGAAGGCTTGTATGTAAATGGAAGAGAAAGGACTTTTCATGTTAATGAGAAGCTACACATGGTTTTATTCCCAAATATATTCTGGAAATGCTGCAGAGCAGAATTTGAAAACCAGAAAGTCAGACATCGTGTTTTTTGGTTTTTTTTTTTTTTTGTCCTGAGACTTTGAGCAGTCTTCCTGTAATGAAAAGCCCAACATCATTACCTTTGTTTTGATAGCATTTATTTCTTCAAGAATTCTCTTCATCTCTGGTTTGGGAGTTTCCCCTACCTGTAAAGAAGAAAACATGAGCTAAGCAACGAGTTCTGCTTGACCAGCTTTCTTCTTCCTCCTATTTTTCTATTTGAGAATCTAAACATATATAAACTATAAAATTATAATGCATTAACCCAACCTATCACCCGTACCAGCTTGGTAAGCTATGTCTTTCTGTCTGTTACCTCTGTCTGTGCCCCAACAGATATTACGATACAAAGGGGGAAATTGTATCAGTACAGAAATTTTAGCATAACAGGTAATTTCACAACACAGATTTCATGGTCAGATATATTGTTTGCCATTGCTGATCTCAAAAAAAAGACATCCAGCTTTCTATCTCCAGTGCTATCTCTAGTGAATATGAATTAAACAAGAGAGGGCAACAGCTAATATTTCAGGCTAAGGCTGCATGCCCCCAAAAGGACTTATAAAAAAAGATGAGTAACATGCATTGTCTGTGAGATAGTTTTGTTTGAGAGAAAGTTCATGAAGAACCTAGGAGAGATACATGTCCTTGAAATCTGTCCCCAGTTAGCAAAAAAGACAGCTGACTGCTGTTGGTCAGAGGGCCACTTCTGACACGTGTCCCCATTCCATGAGCCACATAGTGACACAATAGCTGCAGGGACAAGTGTGTGTAGTATTGCATACCACTTGACATAATATGACTCATGCTCTATAACTTGAAAAGGATACATTACTGGAAGTCAACCCCTTCAATGTGGTAGGATCCCTAGAAAATATACTCAGAGGGTTTTGCTTTTTTTAACCCTCTAAGAATAGAAACTCCGTAGCATCAGTGCAAAGAAGGGTTGCATGGTTCTACTTACTTGCAAAAATATGGCCAAAGCAGCTATCCCATCAGTTCTTCTCCTAGCATCAAGGTAATTACTGTATTTGGGATTCCAGTGTAACAAATGTAGCTTGAAACAAAGAAAAACATGTAAAAAAAAAACCCCATTACTCAACAGCAAGCTATCAGAGGCTGAATTTACAGTTCTTCACATAACTGTGTGAGTTTGAGGCAACAAAGAATGATAATGAGGCCTTCCAAAAGAGAGGGAAAAAAAAGGGACAGCAGGTCATATATTAGTTAATATCTGTCATACATTATTAACTATATTACTATTTGCTTTAAAATAAACTATAAATATCTTAATAAGAAATTGAAAGAAATTAACTGGAATCTTAAAGCTGAAGAAAAGCTGCTTAAGTAAGCAGGTAGAACATGCAGTTCAGACATCATCCATCTACTGATATGTGATTCATTTCCATTTGGCATTCAAATTACAGCAATTCTGTCAAAGAAGCCATATGAATGTCATTCATGTATATTATTAGTCTACAATTCTCATTTTCTTTACAATCCTAAAGTGGTAAAGAACCAAGGTAATTAATTCTTAAACCCCCTTTCTATCACTGCTATTTTATAGTTCTACTATAATTCTATATTTTCAGAATACTGTTTTAGTAAGTTTGGATTGCTTCTGAGTAATTCAGTCGTACTGTGCTGTTTCACACTACGTTGTTTTGAGAAGATGAAAACCTTTGTTTCACACAGTATTTTTCTTTCCTCGTGCTGTGAGAATTACTTCAACCTGATTCACGTTTACAAGAACCGATGGGAGTAAGAACAAAAAAGCACAGATAACAGAAAGAACTCCCCGAAAAGCAGACAAATGAAAAATTTTGTCCCATCAGAACAATAATGACAAATTCTATTTTACACCCTGTATTAGAGTAAAAAGTGGTGAGTCTTACCTCTCCTGCATACCTCACTCCATTCACAACATGCTCTGAGCCATGGTCGTCAGACGAGCCCCAGTGGAAGTGCAGCTGCCGTAGCCTGTAGACTTGTGGAAGCGGCCCACCTCTCAGCACTGCAATTGATAATCTGCAACAGCATCAGACTGAAGTATCTCCCAATTCTTTTAAATGAAATACATACGTATCTATGATATTTACACACATATTTATGTATTTACTGTACAGATGGTCTATAGTCTGAAAATCTGCACTGATTTTAGCCACACGTCAGGCAACCATCTTCAGCCATGTGCACTTACAGGCAGAGGAGAACTTTTGTGTCTAGGCTTCCACTACAGTCCCTAGAGATCACTGATTTAATTCAGCTGCATAAATGTGCACCTAGTACTTTCTGGAATATTCCAGAGACATCTGGACAGGGCTGAGAGATGTGGTCCGGGATCTGTGGTAGAACTGTACATTTCTAAAGCAGTATCTAGAGGCAAGGGGAAATAGATTACGTTATCAAACATGTCACAGGATGCCTGTGTTTGGGTAACTGAAGTATACCCTGCAGCAGAACAGTCAAGCCTCTAGAGTAACTCTGCTTGCCTTAAGGCAGACACTCAACAGACAGCAACCTGAATTGCTCTCTGGACTCCTTGAGCTCCAACTCTGTTGCCTCGAACAGCAGTTTAGATATAACCCACCAACTTTTAAAATCCTGCAATAAGACACCTAAATTTAGATGTCTTAATCTCCCTGATTTGAATCTAGGATTTATCTATGTGAAAGTACACAAAGATAACCACGATCAACTACTGAAGTGCTAGATGATAAACAAATTCCCACAGAACACTACAAAATTGTGTATCTTGCTGCAGGCTATGACTTATTTGTTTAAAAAGCTATGAAATTACTGATGCTGCTTCTGCTCTAATGGCTGCTCCCTCCGGTTATGGAAGAGGAGAAAGCAAGCAGCAAATAAACCAGAAAAGCAATCACTGAGAATGCAAGCTATTTTCCTAAAGAAAAGTTCAGCCCGTGATGAATGATAGCTAGTATTCTAAATAATCTTACCATTTATAAACAATATTGTAAACAAAGGATCTATTTGAAAGGATCAATAAAATAGAAAGAACATATTTACATTCACGGAATGCTAAAAGATACTCAATTCTCATTCACTTTTTTTGAGGATAAAAGTTATAGCATTCCTATAAAACCCTCAGCAGTTCTCAAGAACAGGTCTTTATATGCCAGAGAAAAATATCCTTCAATCTGAAAAGAAAATAATTAAATCTATCATCGTCTCAAGAAATACAGCACTAAGAGTAGAGCAAGCTGTTATTCTCAACAAATTCCTTTTATTTCTTCCCAGAGACATTCAGAACTGTGGTCAACACAGTCAGGGTAAGAGTAGTAGCTGACAAGGCCATCAATTCTCCATTAAAATAGATCTGGAAGGCAAAATAATCCTCTTTAAGGTAAAAACATGCCATTATTTCCACTGATGGGCCATCAGCAGACATTTTTGTTTGGGCATTAGGTGAAGCTCTGCATCATCTTGTGCCAACACATTCCAGCTTAACTCATCTATAAATAGACAGCAACTTTTACCTGGTACACTTTAAACAGACAGAATGATGCAAACATCATCTCCTGAAGGACAAAAAGGTGTTTCCTTTCTTTTAATTACAAGTGCGTAGTATTAAACATATAAATATACGAAATGACAATGGAAGTAAGTGAAATTTCCCAGCATTTCAAAAAAGGAAAAATAAACAAAACTATTACAAGAATTAAGTTTTCCAATATTTAAAACATTAAAAATTCCAAACTATGTCTGCATAGCTGAAAATTAGTAAGATTTTTTTTTAAGCATGTGCTTTGGAACTTAAATTCTAAACATATCTTTATCCTCTCGTGCTTTTGTTTTCAGCACGATGCAAATAAATTGCACAACCACATAAAAGAATAAGAATATAAAATAAAAGTTTATAGAAGAAGACATGGTATCTTGACAGTATTTTTCAGCAATGTTAGTACATAATATTTACACGTAACAGGGAATTTTTCTGACAATTATTACACAGGAAATCTTCACCTTAAATATCTAAGAGCAGAATTACCAAAATGTAACAGCAGAATTACCAAAATGTAACTCCCTTCAGCTTACTGTCATTAAAGAAGCATGGCCCAGGTGCAGGAATATACAAACCAGCTCAGGAAGACGGGGGAGAAAAGTATTCACTCCTTTTTTGGTGCCTTATTGTTGCAAGCTTCCACCCCATTGCTCAGTGACTGACTACACGGGCTTGCAGACCACCCTCAGTGACCCATCGGTGCCTGGTCCCAGATATAAAAAGGTCACGTCAGTCTTGCCCAAATTCTGTGCCCCCCACACATCCACACTGAAGAGTGATCTATCACGGAACAACCCTACACGGACACACACAGGGACATCTGCTCTGGAAAAAAGCTCACCTTTTATTTGATCTATCATCAGCTGAGCAGCATGAGACAAAACGGGCTAATAAAAGAATGGGCTTTTTTCACTTTCAGTGTAATCACTAAGGCAAATGTTGCACAGAAGGATGTTACTAAGGCAAGAAAACCCTGTCTCTCACCCTGTGACACAGCAAAATGAAGCTGTCGTGCAGTTGAGTGGAGATAGCTGCTCCAGTCACTTTACTTTAGCTAGCTGGGTGTCCTTGATAACAGAAAAGTAAAAAGAAGCTTTTCAAATATGTGCATCCACTTGCTGAGCAGCTTCTGTATGGGTCTGGTTGTTAGTATGTGCTAGTGTCAATTGTTATTCGCCCTCACTAAGGTAAAACTGGCAAAGTTATGCCTACACAAATGCCTCCCTCTTTGCTGTAAAGGCATACCATGAAAGCCAGGTGGAAAAATCCACGGAGAACAAAACAGACTCATTAGATGAGTTGTGTTTATGAACAGGAGAAGAAATGACTGTTCTAGGAAGATTTATGATCTCGCATTCTGCCACATCCATAAAATGAACTGGTTAACCACAATGAAATTAAATTAGTAATGTACTACTGTATGACAATTGAGAAGACATATTACCTTTGTTATATTGCTTCATAATAGAATCTAACAGTGCAGTACAGAAACCACAGCTGTTTCACATCAGTATCACATTTTAAAAGTCATAAAAAAGCCTCTGCTCAGAAGAGGATCTCTGTACTGAAACTGCCTGGCTAACTGCAGGGATAAAATGTGTTTCCGAAAAGCTTTTGGAACTGAAATTTTAGTTCTCTCTGAAATTTTCTTTAAGCGAGCACTGAATAGATATGCAGAAGGATTACTTTTGTTTCTATTTGAACTTTGTACTCTTTTAGGGACAGACTGGGAAAGAGAAGTGTCAGACAGAAGCCCGTCAGCCTGCCACTCACCCTCACCTCCACCGTAACACATCTTTGCCAGTTTTGTGCCCCTTGATCACAGCCTGTTCATCAGTGAGCTCCCAAATCATCTTTCTTTGTGATCTGTGTAGGGCTGAAAAGGTAGCCGCCCCACCTCCAGGGGCACAAAACCGACAGTGCTCTGTGTAACTGTAGCCTCAGCAGGCCCTCCACTAGAATTAAAAGTCAAGCACTTTTAATTCTAACAATGGAAATTCAAAGTTAACAGAAGCTCAAATCCTAAATTCCCTGTACCCAAGCACAGGAGTTCTCAATACCTTCATGCAGACACTACAAATGACAGATGTGTTGTTACACTGAAGGAAGAATTCAACTTTGCTGCCTTTTGCCTTATGCAGTACACCCACTGAGTGGTATGTATGTACCACAGCTACAAAAGTACTGGGATTTTGTGGTGCTATTCTTGTAACAGCTACTGGTTTTCTCCAGTGTAAATTCAGCAGAAAAAACGTTAAGTAACATTTTGCAGGCGTCAACCAAAACCGGGATGTCGACATCTCCCTGGTTTAATTAAAGTTACTGGAGTTTGTTCTCACTCTATAATAAGCAGTCAACAAATGAATGTTTTATTTACCAGAAGTTGATAATCAAAATTTCATTTGCAAAAATAAATGAGATTTCCCACAAAGAGGTATTTGAGGAAATGCTGGCCACAAGCCCTAGTCATGCTAAAAGAGCTGATTAGCAACAAGCTCTGACTTCTTAGAGTAATTATCTCTAAATTTTTTTTTTGCATCATCCAATTTCAAAACCACACATTTCTTTGATAGGAAAGATTCTGAAAACAGGATCAAGCTAAGCCTGTAAGAATGTGTGCCTGCACTGAGGTACTCCAAGCCCTTAAATGTCATCCATCTGAAAGCCAGTAAAAGAAGAAGCAGGAATCTGTTTGGTTGATGAACGTCCATAGAAAGTGCCAACAAAAACAACAGACAAAGAGAGAAGATGAAGGAAGGCATCCATTTGATGTAGCCTTAGTGTATCTCTCCTTAGTCGCTCTGAGTTCCATTACCAGACTTTTGTATCTTTACTGTTTCTCAAACAATCAAACACCTCGGTGTAACCATCTAACCAAGGTATTACCACAAAAGCCAAAGAGTCATTAATTGTAAGGAAGTTATATTTCTCACACAGCACCATGACAATAGTCCCACCAGTTAGAAGCTCTCAGGACGCTTCTCTGACATGAATATTTCGGAATTTTAGAAATAAACAGATTCTGCTAGTGAAAATAAGATTTCAGCCCTAATTCAAACCAAAATTGAGTCACTGCTGGATCTAAAAGAATTGCCAATCAGGCCAAAAAACCATAGCAGTGGTAGGCTGCCAAAGTACCCGAGTTCTGGTGTGTGTTTCACTGGGCCCAGCCACCTAGAGGGTTTGATTTCAGCTCCCAGTTCTTTCCTGCATTTTGAGACTCCAGCCTCCACCTGCAATCATTTTACAGTGCATAAGGTCCACCTACATTGGTACGGTAAGGCAAGAAACAGAGTCCACAAGAATCCATTAACTTGCATGGACAGGCAGCAGAGGCATGATACTGCTCCTACAGCAACTTCATCTTTCAGCAAAGCTTTCAGTTTTATAGCAGATTCTCAAAGTCAACCAGACTTTATAAGTAGCTGGAAACAAATTCTCAAATCCCTTCCACTAGGCTAACCCCAAACATAAAAGTATTAAGGCGTTTTCCAACATAATACCTGAATTACATTGGATGGCACTCTGTCTAATTGTTTGAATTTAAGAAACTGTCCCCAGTTGTGAATGCTCCAAGTGTTCTTGGCAGAATACATAATGGATATAAAACTTGGAGACATCCAAAGTAATTAATTTTATCACTCACCTTGGCAATTTGTTCAGCAATCTGTTTTATCCAAACTAGTGAAAATCTAGACAGACATACAGATATGGCTATGAGCACTATAACTGAAAAGAGTTAGGAAAATAAATGAAGCCCTTAGTTTTCTGGTTAACTGAGAAGTAATTCAGATAGACAGAGTGACAGATACATAGCTAGACACAGAGAGAATTAATGTCTTTGTTCCAAAGGAATAAAAACTTCATTCCTATATGATTGCTATTGCATATGTATGCTTTGTGTAGCTGGTGGTTCTTTTACATAAAAAATAAGCCACTGTACATATCCAAAAACCTTTAAATGTGTTCAGGTGAGTAGGAGTCGGCACAGTGGAATTTGTCCTGCAATTAGCATTATATTAGAGAAAGAACACCACCCACAGACTCTGCAGGCAATGGTATAACAAAGGAGACATAACAACAAACACTGAATGTTTCTTGACTTCAAAGAGTTGAGATATACACCTACTTTTTTTGCAGTGAGTCACTTTTTATTTCTGAGATCAAAACACAAGTTACTGAGCAGTTCATCTGAAAAAATATTCAGAACATTCTGAAACTTTCCGCTCTTTGTGGCGAGTGTTGCATCCATGCTGTAGATTGCTATGCCTGGATACTCCCTCCCTTTCAAAATCTGAGTTATTTTAACAATAATTACTTTTATTTTTATGCAGAAGATGCAACCATTGGCGTGTCTGATGCTGTTCTAACAAATACAACAGATGGTAAAAAATAGTAATAGTCATGGAGATCTCCTATGTCACAGCTCCATCTCTTTACTCGTGTATCATTTTATCTGACATTAATAACATTTTTCTTCAAAAAACTTTAAAAATTCCCACACTTTGCTAGAAAAGTAACAAAACTCTTGACTGTATAGTAATTTGTCAGTTTTGATAGTCTATTAACTAGTCCAGCTAACATAGATTTTGATCCTCAGTTTTCATGAAACCCAAGTAATTTGTTAAAAATCCATTCAATTAAATCCATGCCCATACATACTTAAGGTTAAACACTTTATTAGTAAAATTTCTCCTAGTAATTACAGCTGCCAATCCTAGTTATATTGTAATAGAAAGTGGAAGTTTCAATGCATGTAAGAAATAAGTCTGTACAATGTATGCTCTCATAGCTGCAAGTGACTAAAAGATTTTGGACAGTAAACCTGGCACAATGAGATTTATCAGCCCTATAATCTTCATTAAGACAAAACCTCATGAATGCCAACAAGAGCTTTAACTGATTGAAAACCGTGACGTTGTGGCAACATCTGGTTTGTTACTTCATTTATCAGAAATTACATGGATAGAGTTTTTAAATATTGTAACTTAAGATGTTCGGCTGGGCATCTCAAATAGCTAAAATGGAATTCAGTTCTCACAGACAAAGCCTGGAGTCCTTCCTCCTGGAAAGCAACACAACTGCAATGGCTTTTTACAACCCCAGAAATTTATCTTATACCTTAATTCACCCTGTATCAAGTTTCTTTGCAGCTCTCTCTCCATTCCCTAGGATTTTACCTAAGAACTTTAAAAGGAGTCCCAGACCTTTCCCAGCAGTAGCACAGGGTACCAGCCACAGAAACATGTACATCACACACAGGCAACACACAGAGACCTTCTAACAGCCTGAACAGTCAAAGCAGGCTCTTCCACTCAAATTGAGAAACAGTCACTTATCTATAATGACAATTAGAGATGAAAACAAAACCGACCTGATCTATCAAATGAATCATCAAATACAACTCTGCAGGTTTTCCCATTATTGAGGATGGTCTTAGCTGAACCGGGATCATAACTAGCAAACCATGGTAGCAGAGAACTATCATAATGCACCTCTTTATTATTGATTTCAATCGGTGACTGATGGCGTCCTTTTGCAAAAGGGTAATTTTTGTGCCACTGATCTGGTCCTAGAAAAAAGTACAGAGAAGTATCATGAAAACCTTTTCCAGACAGGTATGAATTATACTTGTTACAGTTAACACAAGCTTGGCTTTGCTTGAGTACAGAACATCATTTAAGTGTATTAATAAGTGGGTTACTAATTGCCTGGTTGTTATTCATGCCTTACCAAGACTTTCACTGTATAAAAAGCAATCAGATTGATTTCTAGCTGGAATACTGGATACTTCAAGTCATTCAACTGAACCGAAAGTCTTACAGCAATCTCAAGACTGATTACTAGAAGACTGATAATATGCCAAGGAAAAAAACCAGAGGTGTACACTCCACGTCCGGCAGTGGCTGGAAATATGATGGGAGATACCCAAGTGGGTAAAAATGTGGCACCATGCACTCATATGGACCGAGAAAGGGCCACTGATCCCTGGACGTGCCAGAAATTTGAAACATGGCTTTGATTATCGTTACGGTTTTACCAAGAAGTTCATGTGGCAAACGCCTGACCAATGCTAAGCTGTTCTTCCTGCAGCAGAGGAGAGAGCAGGAACAAGAGACCACCAATATCCCCAACCTCTGCAGGCAGGAGGGGCCTGCGGCCCAGCACAGCTCTTCCTGCACTAGGGCTAGCCTAATTGTACTGCCATGTCAAATTTTAATTTACATCAACAGTAGGAAAACTGACTTTATTTAACTTAGAGACCCCCTGCCATTGACCTCTCCTTCCATCAGCTTCGCCTCTTCCGCGCCTGCGAGCGACAACCACGCGGCCTCGGCCACGCCACCTGCGCCTGGAGCCCGTATCCCCCGCCATGCTCCCTAGGGAAGCGGGCCCCCGTTCTGCCCGGGTTGCGGTGCCGGCAGGAGCGGGCCGGGCGCGGCCCCGCGCTCACCGTTGTCGCTGTCGTAGCCCCAGGGGTAGTAGTTGGGGTTGATCATGGTGCGGTGCCGGCGGCTCTGGCAGGTGACCTCGTCTCACGGCGGCTTTTTATAGACTCCCGCCAAATCCATGCCCGTCCCCGCCGCCCGAGGGCCGGGAGGGCCCCGGGAGCCGGGGGCGGGGAGAGCCGCGCTGCCTCGCACCGCCCGCCCGGCTCCCGCCGTCCCTCCGGGAATGCGGAGGAAGGAGCCGGCCCGGGACCGTGCCGGGGATGCCCAGCGACGGGAAAGGGCTGCCACCGCCTGCCCCGGCGCCGAGGAGATGGGAATATAGAAAAGCACGGATGTCCAGCACTAGGCACAGGCAGTGTAGGAATAGTTTCCCGATTCAAGTGAGAGATGTACGCATGCATGCGCGGACACACAGCCTGATCGACCAGGAAGCCTTAGCCCGGCTGGCTGCTGAAATGAGATGTGCAGGTCGCAGGCAGGCTGGCCGGGCTTTCTGTGGCTGTTTGTAGAAAGCCGCTTTGGCGTAAAGCCTGTCCGGTTCGGAGAGGCAGGGTCCCTCCTCAGGAGCCCGCGTTGGAGACGTCTCCCTCCTGGGAATGCGGCAGAGCCCTGATCCAGGGGCCAGCAGGGGGTGAGAGGATGAGTCCAACATCTTCTCCGTGCAAATGGCTATCACAGGTTCGCACCCTTCCCTATGAAATTCCCGTGTATTCGCTTGGGTTCCAGCGCTGCTCCCTGCTGTGCGGTTTCCCGTTGCCTTCATAAACAGCTTCCCTGCAAAAATTCAGTGGCATTAAGTGCTCTGGCTTTTAAAAAGGTGCTGCTTCCTCTACGGCAAGGTTTCTTGGAAAATGGAAATCATTAAACTAGCTGAAGATCCCGCTGCTGCCAGCTCCAGATAAAATCGTTGTTATCAAATTAAGCACAGGATTTGTTTGTTTTGCTTCAGCTCTAATTCCCCTTTCATTTAGCAGGGTGTTGTGCATCAGATTGCACTTAAAATTGTAAGCATATTGGCTAGCAGGCATGTGTTCCTTGTGTGACACACAGAAATGAAATGACTTCTAAAAATATTTGTTATTCCAACACAAAGGGAATTGCCAGATGAGATAAAGAAGACAGAGGTTAGCACCAGTGGTGTAAAATGGGTGAGGGACTAAGTAGAAGACAAGACACTGGACTGGAAGGTGAATTACTGTGATTTAAATTTTAGGAGGCTTTCTGTATAAGGAGTGAGTTTATTTTACTTGCTAGTAATGAAGTGAGGGAAAAAATACAAGTTGGTTGAAGAAAAATGCAAATGGCACAGGGATGGAAGTGTGGAGTCATTGTGCAGAAAAATTCGGTATCCCTGAATGTTGTGGAAACTACAGTGGGTGAAATTTAGTAGCTGAAAGTACTACACGGTGGTCTTGGATCATTGCCCTGGCCGATAGATTTTTTTCTGATATGAAGAGGAAGTGAAAGGGAAGGAATAAGAGTGGTCTGTTGGTGATAACATGTCAATAACCATTACCGTGCAGGAACTGCTCACAGAAAAACCCAGGAACAAATCAAGGACATGTCACTGGAGCTGCAGAGACCCTGGTATGACCTCCTCTGAGACATGTCTGTTGGCCTCATGAAGCTGAATTGCAATGAATTGCAACAGGTGCAGGGGAGACAAGGCCATTAAAGAGCCTCTTTTATAAGATGAGACTATAAAAGCTTAGTGTGCTTTGCGTAGCAAACAAGTGGTAAGAGGGTAAGTGACAGCTGTCTTTATACATGTTTCATCAGAGAGGTAAACACCAACAAATTATAAGAGTTACTGAAGCTAAAGAGCCGTGTTAGCCAATGAACAATTACGTATAACTTTGCCATGAAGAATGTGAGGCAAGATAATCGATCAAGGTTTGGAACCACCCAAGGTATTCCAGTGATTTTGCAATATTAAAAGCGGAGACATGAACAAGGTACACAGGAGCTTTGTATTTATGCCTGACAGAGCACATACTATTTCCTACTTCTTCCTGAATGTTCACTTCCATTTCTGAGCATCTTCTCACTGCCATGACCCGGAGAAAAATCTTCAGATCGTGAGCATGTAAGATAAAAGCACTGTGTCTTTTAAACCTACTTTAATGGACAGACTTGTGGTTGTACTTTACTGTCTGGGTAGGAAGACTCAGTAGACACTGACATTTCTGTCCTGAGCTCTCAGGCACACATCAATTTTTCAGAGTCAGTGTTTGTTGTGATAACGTAAAAAGGACTGTGGAAAGAAGGAAGAAGCAATGTAAGAAAACATTTCAACATTAGACACTTTAATTTAGACCTTTAAATCAAATACATTTCTGAGGGGAAAAAAAAGTCTCTTGTGTATCTACTTTTACTGAGCTCTTTTTCTCTGGGACTTGAGGGTCATCAAGGGGACCAAATGAGACAGGAGGCTTTCTTCTGGCTTCTTCCACTTTGATCTTCTTCCTTATTCAAGAAAGTGTTTTTACCCCTTCCCTCTGGATTTTATTCCTTTCCCCAAGCCCTAGTGTAGTGTGTCCATCCCACCTCTCTCTCTCTCTCTCTCTCACTCCATTCTCAGAAAAGACCTGTGTAGAATCCCTTAAAAACACTGTTCTTCTGTGCCAGTAGAAAGAAAGCCTTTAAAAGTCTTTGCTGGGCTCTTCAGTATTGAGCATGGTCTATAAAAGAGAAGAGTTATAAGAAAACGCACAAATGGCATAGAAGACAATGGTCAAGACTGAATTTGGTCTCAAGCAGAAGTGGTCTAAAAAGAGAAGGGAAGCAGCTAGGTAGTCAGGAACCCTGGGAGTAGTTCATGAATACAGAGCAGAATAATGAGAGTTATAAATAGGCTTCCAGGATTCTTGATGATTCACCCCATGCACAAAAATCCCTGGAACATTGACTTCCAACAAGTTTTGTTGTTCTTATATCTTGATGAGATTGAGAAAGTTATTTCAGGGCAGACCACAGGTCACAATTTGGTGGGTCCCCTCTCTGTGTTGTAACTAATAAATCAGCTGCTGCTTTACATAATGTTAAAGTCAGATTTATCAAAAAAATGTAAGACAGTCTTGGTCTCTAATTTTAAATTGATTTAAAGGATAATCATTGAGTTCAGAAATGAAGAGCATTCAGGAAGTGAGATTAAAATTCACCAGAGAGCATCTGCCCATGAAAAAATAAGCGCACAAGTTCAATACAAAGAATCCTAGGAAGTTTCTAGTTAGTTAGCCATTATGGTGTTGCTTTAAGCGTTACCCATATGGCATATATGCTGAAATGTAAGTCTCCGTTTAAGAGAGGATCAATCTGCTCATGTGTGCTCTGGCACTGAAGCTTAGAACAGCAAGAACGATGTCATCACTTCATAAAAGCAAAGTCTGCGCGTCTGCTGTGAAAATACCACAATTTGGTTGCACCTGTTCACTTGGGTATTGTTTATATTAATTTGCATTGAATTTAATCTGTAAGTTGGAAGCGAAAAGGACTAGTCCAGTGTTAAACAGGTGATTAAGTTTACCAGGATAATTTTCTAAAACTTATATAAACCATTTATTCTTAGTCTTTGGTAGTAATTGATGTGATAAAATTCTTAGTCTTAAGATCCAAACACACAGTAAGGAAGGTCTGGAAGAGAAACCCACAGTCTTTATGAACTTAAACACCAGTCCCACTTCCCACTCTAAAATGCCCCAGCTCTTACTCTTCATCTGACCACGTTCACTGTAGCATGTCTTTCTCAGAAGATGTTTATGGTTCAAATGCCTTTAAATATTCCATGAAATGGTTTTGATGTAAGATGAACCTCAGCACTTCAAGATTATGGTCCAGATCCTGCACCTTACCTACCTTTATAGAAGGGCTGGAATGTATCAGAACTTAAATAGTTCTGCAGTATAGCTAGTGAGAGGCAAAGTCTGAAAGACTGAAAGTGCAGCATGAATCCACGTTCCTTACATGTCATGGAGAAGTGCTCACAAAAGCTTCTTCTGTGTCAGCAAACTAAAAACTGAGGAGCATGGTGGGAGGGTAGATCTGCAATTGTGAGGATCCATCAGCCAAAGTCTTGATACTACTGATGGTGCTGGGGACAAAGATACAAAAATTACTTCCAGAAATAGATTAAGAGGTTGTGTTTGCTCATGTTTCATAACTCACTTCCAGAGAGTGGAGGAGGTTGCTATTTCTAGCAATCCTGACATAGCGATTCCTCTCAAATGACTTTATTTAGGCTTTGTTCAAGGGACCAGGAATTAGTGCCAGAGCCTCGACTGATTAGCAGACTATCACCTCTGTATATTGTTTCCATCCCTCAGGATTATTCACTTCTCCTTTCAGCTGCATAAGACAAAAGATCATTAACCCGAGAGCCTGTAGTCTCATTTTGAAGAAGTACAAGGATAATTCCTGTTCAAAGAGGCAAAGGCACATAGTTGGCCAGGAGATTTAGATTGGGGAGTTATATTTACTTCTCAGGCATATGCTTGGACTTTACACTTCAGATAGATATTTTTCCACATAATACTAATCACCTTTAAAACTAGGGATTTGTCAGTGGGGATGGAGAAATGTTTTGAAGCTTATTCTGAATTTAGGTACAGGGCATAGACCAAATATGCTTTAATAAAAGGCCGTTCATTCAAATCAGATGGATACATTCATCAGTCTAAGAATGACTGTATTTCTCTGCAGTGTAGTTGTGTCATCATTCCTGGATTTAGACATGGGCAATTCCAAAACTCATCAGATCAGAATGTATAAATTTTGCTTTTATTATAAATATAAAGGTAAATTTATTCTTTAAAGTTATCTCTGTATCTCCCAGAGATCTCAGCAACTACAGTGCTTTCACCTCTATCTACAAAAATTCCACATACTGTCATTTTGCTGAGAAAAAAGAGACAAGCTCTGACACAAGCCAGCCACACAGAGGGTCAAGTTCTAGAGTCAGTGAAAAGACTTTTAATGCGTAACGGTAGAAGTTAATGCAAATGCCAGCCACCTTCTTGCATAACAAAAGAGTAAAGTTTAAGAAAGTTCTGTGGTACTTTTGTCATTTCTGTTACGAGGTCTAGCAAGAATCAGCTCCTGCTGCATTAGGTTGTTACAGGATTTTCATCCAAAGAATCTTGTTCCTTGCATGTTTTTTATTTAGAACTAAGTGAAGACTGAGAAAGTCCACTATTAAAACAGAAAAATTCCTTGTTCCATTACAAGGCAGAACAATAGCAATTGCAAGTAAGATCAGACCTATTTTTCATCACATGCTGCCACTGATATAACATACCCCAGCCCCAGTTTTGGGTTATTCATAAAAACACTGATACAAACTGTGTCATTAATTCAAGCATTCTCTCCCAGACAGTATTTTTAAAATTTTTTTTCTTTGCCTCTTCCTCCTCATCCTATGTTGTTTGTGCAAGGGAGAACAAGGCAATGGAAAAGCATTGATCTCAGGAGCTGAGCCTTTGCCAAAAGGCTGTGGTTACTAAGGCCATGCTTGCTTCTTTAGAGTTATTTCTGCAAGAAATGGAGAATGCCAGTTCACCCTTTTGCATCTGTTTCACCCTCCAAATAAACTTTTAATACAGTATTTACAAAATGGAACACAGAGTAGAAGGAACAGAGAAGAGATCTGTGGGAAAATTATCCAACCTGTCTGTGGTTCCCAAATTGCAAGTAATGAGGCTACAGCAGGTATTTTACACTATCTTCAGAGATTGCATCCAGAGCCCTTAAATGTTAAGTTTAGTGATGAATATACATAACAGCTTAAGTAGAGGGAATTTGAGAGCCAAAAGTCCTCTGAATATTTTGTGGATCACCAGGAGAGAGCAATAAAGTCAAGCTTAATATATCACCAAGGGAAAGGAATGAAGTCCCACTTCACAAGAATGGCTATCAGCTGCTTCCAAAGGAAGCTGGCAAAGTTATCTACAGTTTAACTTGAAGAAAGGAAGATGCAGAAATACTTCAATTGTTTGACAGTTATTGAATATAAACACACAAAAACTTGAAAATCAGCTGGGCACAGCCAGAAGGGCGATTAGCTTAAAAAATACTAAGCAGACATTTGTCATTTCATTATTATGAGTCAACACAGTGGAATATTGCTGCTGATAAATGACATGATCTTTTAAGGAAGTGAATGAAACACCACTTTTCCAATGGATGTACTCAGAAAATGACATTTTAGTCTTGAATCTATGTGTGAAAGGCATCCAATTGGAATAAAATCCCAGTATTGTTAGTTCTTACTGAGCTGGTGGTCAGAACTACCTCAGAACTGTAACATATTTCAAAAATGTGTTGGGATCAGCATCACATAAGCCAGTTGGCTGCATGTTATGACATCATGTTGATGACATTTCTCTCTGCTTGGAAGTAATGTGATAACGATGGAATGGGCAGCACCACAGCACTCCAGTAGCCTAAATAACTGTGCAGTTTTCTGCAGATCAAATAAACAGCCAGCTGGTCACACCGGTTAATATTGTTCTGCCCAGCGATAAACTTAAAAACTTGGGTGTCTTCCCTATTCATCTTCTGAATTAGGTATATGTACTGATAAATGACTGAGTGATTTATTGGCCAAGGGGCAAGACGGAAGAAGTGAATAAAGGGAAGAAGAGGGATATGAAGCCTCTGTTGTGTCATAGGGAGAATAGCCTGGACAAGGGACATATGGAGCTCTTTCTGTCAGGAGAATGGGAACTAAGCATGGTAAGGGGATTACTGAGACTAGTATAAGTCCTTGGGGCAGGCAGAAAAGAGAAAGGGGGCCAAGAGGTAAGGAACAGCCGTGAATTAAAAAAATGGAAAAAGGTTTGTGGTACAAGAATTATTTGCATGATAGAAGATAGGCTGGTTGCCAGGAGTCCATAAAACAGAGAGGAGAAAATGAAGGCAGATTACGATGTCTGTGAGCGGAGAAGTGACAAGACCAGACGGCGACATCGGTAAATACATCCTGTAAAAGCAGTGATGCACTGGTAAAATGCTCAAGTATACACGGAGTCCCCATCCTTGAAATTTTGTACACCTATGGTCAAAGAGAGACAAGTCAAAGAGCTAATGACAATTTAGATTAACTTTATTCAGATACGATGAACAAGATTTGGTCCACCAGAGTATCCATTATTGTTCTGGAATGAAATCTCACTTGTCTTATTACTGGCAGAACTTTAATGACCTGAATAATGGCACAAAATATACCCTCAGCAAGTTCAATGATGAAATCACGAGCTGCTATCCAGAGGAGCCCAGACAGGCTGAAGAAATGGGCTGACAGGAGCCTGAAGCAGTTCAGCAAAGGCAGTGCAAAGTCCTGCACCTGGGGAGGATGGGCTGAGGCTGACTGGCCAGCAGGCACCTTTGCACAAAAAGATGTGGAGATCCTGGTGGACAACAAATGAGTTGAGTCAGCAGCGTGCCCTCGCTGTGGTGCACACTGAGCTGCACTAGCAAGAGCGTAGCCAGCAGGTTGGCAGGAATAATCATTTCCATCTTCAACACTTGTGCAGGTGGTTCTAGAATTCAATTTTGAGCCTGCTGTTGCAAGAAAGATGTTGAACAAGCATTGCAAGTGCAGTGGAGGGCTGGCAAGACAGTGGGCTGGAGCACCACAGGCAAGGAGAAGCAGAGCTTGCTAGATTTGCTCAGTCAGTAGAGCAGGCTAAGATATACCTGCTTTAACTCTGTTTCAGGGCAGTGCCAGGCTGCAGAGCAATTGCACCAAATTACAGAACTGTTTTGGAATTATTGTTTTGTGCCTATTAAGTGCAAATATTAATATAACCTACCTCCTATTTTCATGAGGAATTTTTGGAAAATAGTAAAGCAAAAGAAGAAGCTGCAGAAAGCACCATATTGTTTTGCAGCAGGTTGTGCATAGCATGCCTGGCACTGTGCAAAAGACATTCACACAGTGCTTTTCATTGGGCATGCCATAGTTGGGGTGGCATGTTACAGCCAAGAAGCCAGTTTGTCATATGCCTTCCACTTCACTGAAATTTGTGCCAGGCTATGGAAAACATGGTAGGCATGAATGGAAACCTATCGACAGCAAGATCTTTGTCTGCCAAAATAAGAAAAACAACATACTGAGTTTAATTATTTTGCTATTAGGTCACAATCCCCATTTTTCCCCCACAGTTTCTATTGTCAAGGAACTAATACTTACAGACTAGGAGTAGATAGCTCTGTAAAATATCTTTCTGCCAGGATTTATTATGGTTTTATTGCTACTCATCTACAAAATCAAAGAGCTGCTGTGGCATACTCTGCTCCACCACCTACATTTTTTAGAAGTCCACATGAACAAAAATCTATACTGAAACAAGCAAAAAAAGAGCATATTTTGTTAGTATCAGTAATTTTGTCACATTTGTAGCTAAAAATTTTTATACATGGATAAGCCAGAAATAAAAGCCCAAGTAAACCTAGCCAGGTGAATGTTAAAAATGTGTTGGCACTCTTGGCTGGAATGCGGGTAAAACACTTGGCCTATTTTAGCATGTGTTCCCATCTACCCACTTTGCAATGCAGTGCAGCTACAACACATAATTGGGAGCTCATTTGGATACTCTCTGAATGCCATCCAGGCATTTCTGTCAACTGCATTGTTTTGCCTGCTACCTTTCAATTCCTCTCAAAGCCCTGGAAAATACTTGCTTCAGCAAGCACACACACACACACACACACATCACCCATGTTTAATTGTGGAGCCAACAGGTTTACTGCACTGACTGTACAGCAGTTTAGGTGGAACAACTGCAACATGCTCAAGAAGCATGTTACTAGATGGGTGGGGAACCATCTTAGGAATAACAGCTTGTGCCATTGGTACAGTTGAGATAGCAATGCAGGATAAACCAGAAACATGCATTTCTGTAGGAAGATTGCACCTGCAAAGGTCTATCTGGTGCTCACGAGATGGGTCAACCAGACACCTGCCTAGTGCAGGGAACTCCTTTAGCTAAAGAACTCCAGGAAGTTTTGCAATTCTGTCCACCTGCTAGGACAAAAAAATCCAACAAGTTCAGTTTGCAGCCTGCAGTGACCATCTCCCACGCAAAGAGAAGCAGCCTGTTCTGGACCAGACATGGGTAAAAAAGAAAGCATCACCAGGAGAAAGGTGGAAGGGTCCCCCCAGAATCCTGCATCCCTGAGGCGAACTCTAGCCCAGACCCTGCTGCTAGAGACAGCCCCGGCACAAGCTAAGCCCTAAGACAGCCATTGAGACAGGCTGGCAAAAGACTCTGTAGATCTTACCAAGTACATCTAAGAGAAGCACAAGGAGGAAGCATGCCCACAGCAAGACCTGATGCTTGGTGTATAACACTAATCCATAGATTATTTTGGAAACATAAGCAAGAGGGATTTCTGGGCTGTGGCCAGTGAAATCATGTATATGGAGATGGGTTTAGCTTTATGGTGAAGACTGTGCCATTTCCTTCCCCAGCTGCAACCAGGGTTGTTTTCCAAATGATGTAAGTGTAAGTAAGTAATTTGCATGCTTTAATTAAGTGTCCATGCAGTGATGGAAAAATTACAACCAGATCATAAATTCCAGCAACTGCTAACAGGGTAGATGGATTATACAGAGATTCCCTGTGGCAAGGCGCAGACGGGAAAGCTTCTGCAGGTAATACTGCCTTGTGCCCTCTCCATCTGGGCTGTTTGGCAAAACTCCACATCCTAGTTCAAGATTATGTGAATGTTCTCACACATTTCTTTCACCAGTTCCAACTGAGGAAGCTCGACATTTTTGTGCATCAGATAGACCACACAGTGAATCAGAAGCTGGGGCAAGGAGATGTTCAACAGCTTGTCTTCTTCTGTCTGGTTATAAACAGGCACTGCTATGACGCTTATTTACTGGTCACAAATATTTCTCCATACTTGCATAAAGGGAATTCATCTACTTGAGTTCCCTCGCTGACATGGAAATATGTGCATCTACATTCATGAAGTCTATCCAGGCAACAAATTTTAGCATGTGCATGTCTATTATTCAACAGCTCAGTCACAGTAAATATTGCCGAGTGAAGAGATCACTCACTTGAGCAGGTGCATCAGGAACTGGACCCTGCATCCTGTGATACGAAGATACAAATACAAGTAATGGATTCACTGTTTAACTTGAAGTTTTATGGTTCTATGCATAGTGTTGCCTAGATGCTGTTGTGAAGTTGTTCCAGGAAGATCTTTTCCAAATCATGGGACTTCATTTCCTGTTTAAAGACATTTCAATACAGTAAAAAAAACCCAAAACAACAACAAAAAAAACCCAAAAGAGAGCTCTAATTTAGTGTTGCTTTTGGTTCAGCATTTAGAGCAAGTGAACACCAAAAATTTATGTAAAAATGGCAAACCCTTCCGGTCAGATCCTGTGAAAAGGGAACACTGTGCTTCCAGCAAGGATGACAGCAACTAAATAGGACAGCCGAGCTCAGCACTGTAGCATAAGCAGCAGATTTTGTCAGGATTCCAAAAATGACTATTCAATGGCAATGCTTACTTTTATTAAATTTAATGAATACAATTTTAATTGTTGTATACTATTAAATATTAAATATTAAAAGATCAAATTGATTGAAACATAAACCAGAAAGCGAGCCTCACTATAACCCAGATCATACCCAGGGTAAAAATCACAATCAGAGTCCAGCAAAGAGTTGCTTTTACAGAGAACTGCCAGTCAAGATTGTCTTCAGTGGACTTTTACCCCCCATCATCATTAGGACGAGGAGAAGATACCTGTACACACAGCAAATATTATGAATTTGGGGTTTTGAGGCTATGGAAAGAACACATAGGAAATCTCATTGGAAATGTTCAAAATATTTTATGGGACTTCTTACAGTGGCATTAAAACAGTCTGATGATGTTCACCAGTATAAGAACATAATTATTTTCACTGTTAATTAATACTATACCGTATTTATGGTATGTAATTTAATGTAAGTCCTGGCACAATTATTACCTTAAAGGCAAAAGAAATGTTCCATAGCCTCAGCTTTGTTTAGATTACACCGACTCTATGCCTTTTGCAGAATTTTTCAGTCAGAGCAAAATGCTCTAAGACATTAGGCATGGTTTCCAAACTTGCGTTCCCTGCCTTTCCCAACAGAGACAATGAAATCCGTGTTTCAATTATAGGTCTTACACATTGTTGGGCAACAAATCAACTTTCATCTGTTTATTCAAGGGTCAGTAGCATTTGTTTAGCTGTAAATTTAGATAGGCTGCTGACACTGTTGCCATTTGTTGCTCAGTGATGTCTGACAAGAAAAAATATTTTATGATTATACCCTTTCTCCAGCAGAGATTTATTACACAGACAATTCACAACATTGTGGGAGCTCTTAAATTGGGGCTTAATGGCTGGCAGCCTGCAGTGTTAAGAAAAAAAAGTCACTGTTCTCTGAAAGAAGCAAACCTTAATGGAAATGTCTTTGTTTTTTAATTCAGTGTAGAAATTATCATAACCATGAAGGATGACTGAGACATGTGCAGAGAGAAAAGGGCTACATAAACTGAAATTGCTGTTCAGCCAGGGTATTGCTAGTATGCAGTCCTAATGTGTCCTATAGTCTTGGTCTCATAGTTACTCAAATCAGCAACCAGTTCAGTGCATACCAGTGGGAGATTTTCACCTGTAACTCCTCTTGCCTTGCGATAGGATTCTTTGGAACTTTAGGAATGGAATTATCTAGACTATCCTCAACCTACAGAAGCAAAAGCACTTACAGACATAGACTTTGCATGAATAAACATGCAGACAAAATACAGAAGTTTTTTAGATAGAAATGAATACCAGTCCATTACTGTCAATATTTGTTTAAACACCATGTCTTTCTGCTCGAGAATAACTTGCGTAAACTGCATTTGTTTCAATGCTTAGCTACTTGTGCAGGACTAGAGGAATCTGCACTGCTCAGGCCTCCTGTTAGCTGAAAGTCGTGTCAGGAAGGTGACTGTTGAAGAACTGGCTCCACCGTGTGGACTCTGGAAAATGACCATTACAAGCCAAGCAAGGAGCAGCATCCTTCACTTTAGTTTTCAGCAAGGATGTTTGTGTTGTCTGTGGGATGAAGGTAGGATGAACAGTGGGAATTTCCGTTAAAAAGAAAAAAAAGAAAAAAATTCAGGGGAATTGGAAGAATTAAAAATCTTAGTCTAGTAAAGGTCTGTTATCTGTTATAAAGGTCTGAGACAACTGGCCCATGGTCGTGCTGCTCTAGTGCAGTGAGGAAGCTGGTCTGACTCCAGGAAGGAGTCTCAAGTCTTCAACAGTTTTCTGACAGATCTTCAGCAAGATATTAGTAACAGTAAAAGAGTGACAGTGTGCTACTCAAATTTCCCAAAGACACAGGTTTTTTTTCTAACACCTACTGCATATTTCACTTACTGATGGCATGACAGAACTGCAAAAGCATGAGTTAATGTCAACCTCTGACTTAAAGAATTAGTGGCAGAATCAGTGAGACTGACTTTGAAAATTCCCATGCAGATAACATTCTGTGTCAATGCTCCTGCTTGTGCTAAGCACAGGTGTGGTTCAGTAGGGACTGAAACCCTTCTTCTGCATATCTGATGGCATCATTGCTTCCAACCTTCCCGTTGGATTTTCCCGTAGAGAGGCAGGATGCTATCTCCAGGGAGATCTTGTTAAATAGAGTTCTCAACAGAAGCGTTGCAATTTATTATGCCAATCTTTTTGTTTTCTGAAGCAGAGACAACTCCATCTCTATGAAGTTTGCTTTACTGTCCTACTCGATTTACCATCTCACGTAGTGATAATTTTCATTTTGATATATATATATTCCCATTAATCCTTCTTCATTTGCATTCATGTTCTTCACAGTCATCCTTATTGAAAGCGAGGTATTAATTTAGACTGTGGACTTTTATCTTCATCAGTTTGCAGTACAAACTGCATTTCTTTCTTCTCCATCCTCCTGTTTTACAGAAATTTTCCATCTACTATGTATTATTTTCCAAATCATGGTCTAGTGGAAGGTGTCCCTGCCCATGGCATGGGGGTTGGAACTACATGGTCTCTAAGGTCCCTTTCAACTCAGGCCTATGATTCTACAAGTGTTTTGCTTATTTAAGTGCATGGACATTCTTGTAAGTATTGTGCTCTCCAGTCCAAATACAGAAAGTTAAAATTTTCTATAATAGCATTACTCTGTTGGTGTTTATTTTCCCAGTAATATCACAAGTTCTCCATCTGTACTCAAATCTGTTTGTGTGTTTTAACGAACACAAAACTCTACAGTTTTTCCATCTCTCCCTCACAAATAACTCCGAATATGTTAATTTTATTGCACTTTTTTGAAAATCAACATGTGCAGCAGCTGTAAACTGAAAAGAAGATGCTTTAAAAAATACGTTCTTAAAAAAAAAAAAGTGAGTCTGATTTGATCTCTAATTCATGATTGGTTGTACATTACCTTTTGGGGGAGTGGAATGTTATAAAAAGTTCTATTAAATTCTTGGGCTTGGAAATAAGATAATTCCTGAATACATGCTTTTTGCTCCAGTATTGACAGAGATAAATGCCAGAAGTCATTGAGATGAAAGGCAGATAGACGAGGTGGAACACACACCCTACATCTGCTCCCTTTGCTGGGGCATGGGACAAAACGCCTCAGGAAGAAATAGATATTGTTCTATTTTGTTCAACTCTCTGACAATATGAACGTGCTTCAACGCTGATTACTGAGCAGAAAAACATCAGCAAGGACATCCAGCAGCATCTTTCTTTGAGATGCAGAAAAAAGAGGTGCATATTCCTTTCATTTTGTAGTAGAAGTGCGGAATGATAGCTGGTTGTATACCGAGGGTCATACCAGGAATTCACAGTTCAGTTATGAATTTACACGACTGAAAGACGGTGACACCTGTTTCAGTTAATAAAGAAAAGCTTTGAAACTATAGGAATAAGCTTTTAATTTTTCTAGTAATTTCTCTTGTGAGGTGTGGGAAACTGGGAAGCTTTAAGTATTTGTCAAAACCTCATAGGCGGTAATTATTTGAATCACTTGGCTGCCCTGCTGTAATTCATAGCTACATTGTATGCAGTAAATTCATAAGGATTTAGTGCCCCAGAAAGATTAGGGTAATGTTTACTGGTTTGGGGTTTTATTCTCTAAGATATATGAGGCAGCAGGATTAGAATCCACATATTCTGAGTTTGTTACCAAGGTAATCAATGCTGAGCTACACTATTCATCAAAGGAAGAAAGGCAATGGAACAAAACTGTTTCCACTTCATTCTTCAATGGAAAAACAAAACTTTAAAGCATATTTGCAGTGAGGTTGATGCTTTCATGTAATAATAGTTTGAAGACTGAATGGAATCAGAGGAGATGCATTAGGAAGCAATATAGATTTCAGACTGTATTTTTCTTTTTGCCAACATACAAACCATGTGTTTGCTGTTGGAACCAAAACAACTATTTCAGTAGTTCATAAACTTCTGCCTATTCTACCTTTCAAAAGCAGCAGAGGAAACGTGCAAACAAAGCAAAGTGCACTCATTGTCTGATTTGCAGGCAATTATTTTTTAACAAGTTTGTGTGCTTCAAAAGTATAAACTAAGCAGGAATTTTCAGAATTATGTAACATTTCAGCTAACTGATCAATGTGCTTCATGCAAGAAAACAAAATTCATATCCAAATTAGTGATACTCAAGACCAGACCTGCATGTATGAACTTTGGGAAGACAGAATGTGTGCAGGCAAGAAATAAACACGGGTTTTTTGAACCTGAAAACAGAGAATAAGTGATTCTGTATGATCCTCAAATTTTTGAGGATCTATTTGACTGGATAAACGGAAACCTAGATGAGCTATTAAACTGAACTACAACAGCTAAGAAGTACTCGAGTGTCTGTCCCCCTTGTATTACAAGCATATGTATCAAAGAAAGGAGCAGCAAGGTTTTCTAGCAAGTTCTTGGTGCTTGCAATCATCACTTAGCATAGAAACAGCAATCAGTTTATTTTTTATGCAAGTCAATTTATTGGTTGTCTGAAGAGATAAAAGCAGTTATTTCAAGTGCAGGCAACTAGTCTTGTTTTATTGCCCCAATAACAAGAGATTAAAACATCACAGTCAATGGCTTTTAGGTAGAAAGACTCAAACTCTTGTCTCAGTTATTTGTGTTAAAATTTTCCCAACACCAAGATCAACTGCATATGCATATGAGAAGAAATTTTACATGTAAGACATAGTACAGTAGAAAAAAACTGTTGCATATGAGCCTTCTGTAGTAACATTTTTATGTGTTGAGAAGATGTACAGATTTAGGAGTTTAAAGAAGATCTAAGGGACTTCTAAAATCAATACCCTTGCAAGTGCTGCACTCATAATATCAAAAGCTGATGTTCTGATAAAATTAAGCCAGTGCTGAAACATTTGTAAACAGGATTCAATCAATAGTTTAGCTTCTACTCACATGAACTTAGTTTTTAAAAAGAAACCGCTTTTATACTAAGCAAAATACATTCCTAATAGACTAAAACACTAACTTTCAATGGGAATTCAGCAATCCTTAGAACATTTCTAAATGAATAAAAAGGATCGAAATCTGCCCTCAGTTTCATTTCTGAATTCTCACTGAACTGTGCTGGCAGTAACAGCAGAATTTGTCCAGTGTTGCCCATTCATTACTTCTCTGTTGGAGCACCATTTTTCTAGTAAAGGTGGAAAGTGAAATAGTTAAGGAGAACTTGGAAATGCCTCTTTGTAACCCTGCTTTTTGCAGACTTCAACATAGCCCCTATAAATGTTGCTGTGAACATGTTTGTGGCAACATCTCCAGAAGAACACCCACTGCTACCTACTGATGAGTTACAGGAACACGGAGAACCCAGAAGCTTCCTGTGCAGCAGGATTTATGCACCACCTTTGACCAATCTCCTCTATGTCCAATACTGAGTAATCACCTTGGTGTTGAATATAATGTAGATCTTTATTCACATGATCTGTATGTGGGTTCAACCTAGATGGTACTTGTGTTACACTGAAATGATAAAGTTTACAGGATGAAGGGCAGGGGAAGTTGATTTAGAAGTTTCTGTCTGCCAGTGATTCCTTGCTTGGATCATATTTGAAAGCTGATGTGTCTCCCCAGAAAGGAACAGAGCCAAACACAATCCACTTATATTCTCCAGCTACAGTGTCAAATAAACAAACACTTAGGTGACTTTGATGCCAGGATGACAATCCAACTTAACCTGGATTTTTTCAGTAGTGGGAATGACAAATGACACATATGAATCATCCAGAAAGATCCTTTCCATATGCAACAAAATCCCTAATAGATGAAACCATTAAGGTGTCAAAAGTAAAAAGCAGGCAGAGCATCAAAAATCCATCATTCTGGGAGATGACATAGTCAGAGCAGCAGAAGGAAGGCACTTCCCCCTCAGCAATACTAAAGCTGCTATACTGAATACAGGGCAATATGATACCAGCAGGACTCTACACTGGATGGGTGAAATAGCAGCAGTGAAAGAAGGAAAGATCAACAATGGCAGCAGCAGGATATGGAAAAGACAGCAAATGCTGAAATTACAGCAAGGTATCTTTTCTTTTTCACACAGAAACTGAGTATGCCTGATTTTACCCTCAGAACACTAATCTAATCTTGGATAAAAAACTATGAACTAGACAGGGAAGGGAAAATCTGGTATGTTAAAGGGATAGTTATTCTTTGGATGTCTCCTCTGAGGGTGGGGTGTCTGAGCAAGATCACAGTGTAGAGACAGGCATTTCCCTCCTATTCATCTACTGTTACTTCTGCTTTCCTGAACTACTGGTTCATTTTTCTGCCTTACTATATGTCCTTTGAAATTAATTTTAAATATTGAAACTGAGCCTATTTTTCTTACAAGACCACAAGGCAGAGAAGTGATCATAAATGCTGAGGCATTTGTGGTCAAGAATCATTATATCTCACATTTGCTTATTGTGCTTAGTATTTGCATACAGTATTTTTCTGCTTTTAAAAACAGATTCACTTTTACCACTCAGAATTTCAAACCGAGAAACACAGACCTGGATCCAGAGGAAAAGCAGTAGACAGCAAAAACTAACTACACTTTGGGATGCAGGGATTTTCTCACTCAGGTTCAGCAGAGTGAGAGTTGAGATTTCACTTGAATGAGGCTCTCACTGTCCTGCCCTTCAGAGGCTGAGGTGGGCGCCAGTTGTCAACAAGAGGGCTCACGGGGTCGTTCTCATCGTTCTTGGAAAGGCTGCGGAGCTTCGCCATCTGCAAGGAAGAAAAATTAAACTGTCCATGTGGAAGCACTGTGGACCTTACTGCCTAGAACAAACTCTGAGATGAAGAAGGAATTTTCTTATATGATGATAAGCACACAATGACAATGACAGTCTCTACCAATACTGGTAGAGATGGCTGATAAAGATCACTGCAGCCCAGCAGCTAGCACTGTTTCTATGGGTTCCCACACTCTTCATCCCCAGAACAGTGCATCATCTGACCCTTGCATGGGCTGCATCTGGTTTTTTCTCTTATTCATGCCCACAGTGTGGAAAAAGAATAGCGCCTCACTGTGTGACCCTGCTGGAGCTGGACTACAGGCAAGTAACTTGTGAAAATACAGCCAGCCTGATAGAAGAAACTGGTGCAGAAGTTTGTATTTTGTTCTGTAAGGCAGAGATACGCCAACTGGATTATTAAGCCGAATCATGAATTCAGCACTCAGCTGCTGTTCTCCAAATCAACTTAATTTCAGTGTTGCTTTGTTAATCGTTACCCTTTCATCCAAATGCAAAATAAATCTATTCTGGAAACAGCCACTTCAGTAATAAGCATATACCCTGACTTGTATTGCTGAACCAGAAAGTGGTATAAATAGCCAACATTTTTGACACAAGAACTAAAAAGTCACCTTATCCAGACTGGCTCTTTTTTTTCCCCTCTGTAAATGCACATTTGAGCTATGTGAACACAAGTGGTACATTAGTTTGTATGAACATTCAGGTTTGCGGGTTCTAGGTAGTTTGATTTTTCTCACTTACAGCTTTTAAGAAGTCAAGATCTGGACCAGCAATTTCTTAAACTGGGAAACCATCAAAATATTAGTCACACTTGCCACTTAACGGTGAAACACACGGAATGAACTGAGGCTGCCGTGATGGCTGAATTTTGTGGCTCAGGGGCACTTCTGCCTTAGCAGGTTTTCAGGATCCCAAGAACATCCCTGCTGAGGCTGTTCCAGGAGGTGTCTTGCAAGAGGGCCTGATTCTCAGGGTCAGTTTTACAGCCCATTCCTACAGTCCATTCTGCAGGCAATTTCTCACTGTCCACAGCTAAAGCTTGCCCTACCAAAAAGTGCGAGGTAACACAGGGCTTGCAAATCATCACACTGACATACTGAGACACTGCTGGGAACTGGCAAAGGAGTAGCAGAACTGGCTGGAGGTTACCTGGTCTGAGCTGACTTCAATCGGCTCCCTCAGGAGAATCCAAGTGATGCACTCCTCACACGGGGGTGTGGTGAACGAACCGTAGTAGGTCCAGTAGTCCCGAGATTTGGGGAAAAGAATTGAAGGATCAAAGTGCTGAAAAGGAGCCTCTTTTCCCTTAAGGAAACAAAAAAAATTCTCTGCAGTAACTCTAGAGATATGCATCTTAAAAGACAGCAGTATCTATGTTATTATAAAGGAACTAATTAAATACCAAGATTCATGCAAGAAATCAATCTCCTTTTCTTCCTGTCAAGCACTTTCCCAGCAATTAATAATAACTGACATTTTGATTACATTAATAAATTAGAAGAAATTACAAACGGAATTGTGTGGGATCAAAGCAAATTCATTTTTACATTTTTCTATTCTGGAATTTTCAAAATTGTGTTTTATTTTGGGCCACTTGGGATAAAAGTTGAAGCCTGTAGCACTGCTGGTACTGTTACCCTTTTTATCCAACAGGATAGTGGCCAGGCATTTATCCCAGATTCATTACAGTCTTCTCTTCTATCTGAAGGAATTTAAATCTGCACCTCTTTCCTACCAAGACTGTGCTCTAATTGTATATTAATGGTGACACTCTCAGTCTTTTTGTCTATTACACTTCGTGTAAAAAATTAAAATATTTCCTGTAAGAGTACTGGGTCCTAAATATCTTACAATTAGAGATGATTACCACCAGACAAGGGAGAAAGCAGACACCAGACAACATTTCCTGATAAGTCTGCCACTGAATAAGATTGTATCTCCACAGGACTGTGATGAGTATTCCTTGCTCCCTCTGGGCAACAAAAACTAACCAAGGAAATTCAGTTCACTTCTCTACTGGTATTTTGGATGCAGTTCTGGAAAGCGAGATATATTATTCCTATTTCTTTTTTCTATCATGTAGAATCCTCTCTAGATTAGAACAAAGTGAGTGGCAGGAGCTGAAATCGTTTCCATGCATCCTTGCCCAAATTAAGAGTAGAAGGAGTAACATCAAGACTCCAATTATATCTTCCTGAAAATACTATTGTGTAAGTTCAATACGAGCTTGCAAATAACTTCACAAAATTGTGCTTTTTCAGTAAATACAGTACAGTGTCCAAGAAACTCAGAGCAATTGAAACTGCATGTGTCATAAGTACACCAGTGATACCACCCATTCATCTTTCCAAAAAATAAGTAATCTTGGGAAAATGTATGTGATGAAAGAAAAGAAATAAGAGATAAAATACAACATGTAGTTCTTTGCATATGCACTTATCTTTCTCTGCTTTACTTCAATTGTTGCGTTTTCCAGAACTGCTACATGTAAATGGCCAAAAAATGATATGGCATTATGAGAGAAAGCCATCAAAACAGACACCACTGACACAGCAGGGGGGGCCATGGGTAGGGTGAAAAAAATAACGTTCAGTTCCCTCAGCAGAAAGAACTTAATTGATGTAAAAGACTGAGCTGAAAATATAAAATTAATATGACTCTTACAAAGGAGAGAAGAGCTTTCAGGCTCAGACCTGCACATCAATGGCAGTACTAACACATACATACATTAAATGCAAGGAATTCTGCTAAATTTGCAAGAAAATGCCTACAAATTTGGTGATCTGGTAGCATGTTCAAGGTGAAATAAAAAAAAAAGTTCTTTTAGCATTATTAGAATCACAAAGTATATCATGAAGTAGAATTGCTAAAGTCTATCTAGAGATTAAGTTTATGTTAAATATTAATGCTAAATGACGATAGATGCAATATTGCAATTCTCTGCAAATAACTCCCTTCAGCAGCTGTATCTATGCAATAGGTATGGACTGGTGCCCTAGATCATTAATTAAACTGAAAAACAGTTTAGAATATATTTGCAAAGCTATTTGTGCTTGTATCATAGGAAGAGAGAACTTAGGACTGGTGCAGAAACTGCACCATTTAATCCCTTTTATAAATAAATACAGTTCCTTCTTAAAACTAATAACATTTTTAATCTCCCTTACACTGACTGGGAACCTGCTCCATCATTCCTACTAGTTTCTTCTCATTTTAGGCTAACTAAATTTCTGATTCTGCTATATGCATCTGTTTTGGCCGCTGTCATCCTCAAATTCAAAAAGCTTTTCATTTCTTCTTGGTATTGGCCCACTTGCATATTTTTTACAGGGCAGTACCAATAAGACTATCAGTTGTGTATGCAAGGATTAATAAAAAAATCCTCTTCAACAAGAATAATTGTAGAAATGAGGAGTTAAATATTTAGTTAAGCAAAAGAAAGTATCCTGCTCCACAGTCCAATGTATCCTCTCGGTGCTACTGTTTGGCATCAAAATGATGCCAAAATATGAATCTGAACTACTGATTCCTGCTTCTGTGGCTTTGCAGCTACATTATATCACAAAAATTGTTTTGATACCTTCGTCTTAATGTTTTCAATTTCTTCAAGAATTCTCTTCATCTCTGGTTTGGGAGTTTTTCCAACCTGTAATGCAAAGCACAAATACTGTATCTTTTTCATCATGTTCCACAGTATTTTAAAGAAATTCAGCACATCCCATCTGTCACATTAGGCAACAGCAGTCTCAGAGAATCCAGCAGAGACTGACAGAAAATTATGTGTGTTTAAAGGACATCCAAAATAGCAGACTCCAGTGACTGGCTTTGCAATTTGAACACGTGTTGAAGGACCCTACAAGGCATCACGCCTGTCTGAGGAATGACCTACATGCTCGGTGTCACTACCCAGGGCCTAACCCTTGGCTCCTGCTTTGAAAGCAACCCACAGCCACTGTGAGATGTCTGAGCACTTGGCAAAGCCTTGATGGCCTGAAGGGCTGTAGTTCCTGCAGACACTTCATTCTGCAGCACATATACAGTCAGGTCAGACTTGATGTAGTACGTGATGAATTCATATCTAGATGCCCTCAAGCTAGAGGGTCACTTTATTGCTTGTGTCCATGACATTTAGAGCTTCCAAAAGCTTTGACATCCCAGAAGAGTAAAGGCAGTATGCTTAAGATGTACTGTTATTGCCATGTCTTGTTCCAAAATAGATTAACTTCAATTCCTCAGAAGACAATTCAATCCTGTTTCTGTAGTGTCCCAAAACCCAGTAATGGAACATGACAAATCAGAGAAAAACAACAGCTTCTTCACCAAAGAGCAAGAAGGAAACAGGGAAAGAGGGCCAGAGAAGATATAATGATACTACTTACTTTTCTAGACCTTTTAGCTGACCTTAGCATGGTTAATAGCAACATAGTGGTGTGCTTTGCAAGTTGTGTTTTACAACACAAAACTTTAGCCTAAAATAGACCAAAAGGAATGACAAAGGAAAAATAATTCAAGGACACAGTCATAGGGGAGAATCTGGACAGGTGCTGACCTTCAGTTTAAACTAACCACAAGAGAAAAGGTCAGGTTGGCTCACAGTGTAATAGAATTAAAATGACACTGGATCTAGTCTGTCCAGGGACACTGTAACAAAATTAATTACATCCCCTTGCTCTTGCTTGTACAAATGCCACTTACTAGTGATAAAACAATAAAAGGATACTTATTCCCTGATGATGTGTTCAAGGTGAAATGCCCACCTGCAGCTAAAGGGACTGAAGTTTGTGCAATTTATCACTATTAGGCTGTGTGCCCGTTAGCATTTCTCAATGTCCTAGACCACATACAGATTTGAAACTAGGATTGCTTTCTTTCTGTTAAGTTTATAAAAAAATCAATCTGAAAATACTGGTACAGTATTATTTTGTTTAAAAGTTTCTGTATTTCAAGTTTAGAATGTTGAGTGATCTTCTTTTACCATCAATTCTTTCTTTTTGGAGTAGGTTTGTCGAATTAATTTTGATTCCCAGCTTGTGTGGGAATCAACAAGAGACCAGGGAAGGGAATCAGTCAACGTAACCTTGCTGACAGGCAGATACAACACCTGCTAGCAGACAAAATACAAGAGGAAACATTCAACTTATGCAGACCCTCCTCCTCACCCAGTGCACACCACAGGAAAGGGCTGCAGTGCAGGGAAAAACAATGGTAACTTTTCCCTGGTGCTAAAGAAAGAGGAAGAATACAGAAAATTATAAAGACTGAGTATTTGCCACTTACTTTCAGAAAAATGCCCACAACAGCTACACCATCAGGTTGTTTTAAAGCTCCAGCAAAATTACCATGTTTTGGGTTCCAGTGCACCATATGTAACTAAAAATCAATTAAACCTCAGTTATAAATACAAGAAATTGCCAACAGCACAATCTTCACTTTAAATCAAATTAAGAAAAGATTCCAGTACACAGTAAGTAAAGGAATGGACATGGGAAAGAAAACTGCATGTAAGTATTTCCTACTGCTGTTTCCATGCTTTTCTATGCTCACACTTTCCATAAAGCATTGCTTTGCATTTATTTTAAGCATAGGACAAAGAAAATGGTGTTTACCACACAATATCAGACAATGCAACTATAAATAGTGTAACCCAAGCACACGACATGCATACGTGCAGTGCAAAAAACACCTACTGACATGCACTTCATCTCAAGTACATTTTTAGATCTTCAGGTTATGCAGATGTCAGCTCAGGGATTTACGCTGGGTTGTATGTAGTGCATACGTTATTGGTTTGTATCTCTTACTCCCTCTTGAACACAGACACAGGGGGAAAGAAAAAGGTTTTTTTAAAAGTTTATTTAAAACAACAAAAAATAATTTGCCCTGAATATAAATGAATCTGTTGTTCTGTTTCTTTTCTCTTGAGGATAAGGATTTTATTGCTAAGGATAAAGCTGGAGCAACCATCTATCTTTGGTTGCAATGTAGCAAAAGTACATATATTCCAGGCTGTCTTTTCCCATCAATAAATACATGAGTACTGCTAACAAAAGTAACATAAAAAGTCTGTGCTTGAACTAGCCAAGAAATCGTCTGAGGAAGCAGATTTTTTCTGTTTGGTTGGCCACAGAAAGCAGAACTCTAGCAAAGACTGGCTGTGGTTAAGGAATGGGAGAAAAATTCCTAAGCCATCACCCACAGTCATCTCTGCAATGTTTGTGCACATTAACCCTGAAAATGTCTGCCTTGGTTTTGTCCTGGGTGAGGTGGGCAAACTCCTCCAAGCTCTGGGCCCTGAGAGTATAGGTGGAAGGCAGGAAAACACTACTGCAGGATTTCTGAGGGCGTAGGTATGTATTTTAAGCTTATTCTCAAATAAGATGGAGGAAGGAGGTAGCCTTTGCTAGCAATTCTCTAGCGTCAGTAGTTAATTCACTTACATTTAGGACTTGAAGAAGTCTTCAAGGCCTAAAGCATTCATGAATTTTAGCAAACTAGGACAACAGCCCTGCAGTTTTCTACATTAAAAAAAACCCAAAAACAAAACCTAAACATCATATTTTCCATGGTTCCTGAAAACAAATCCAGCTATTTTAAAGCAGAGATATTCAGAAACTAAAACATACTCTTGAATCAGTTTTAAGATGGATCTAATTTTGAACGTCAGCTTATCAAATGTGCTTTTAGCGAGTTTTTCTATTCTTTCTGAAACTAACTTGGTAACTCAAGCTATACCAGAAATGACTAAAAGCCAAAAAAACATCAGCAGATCTTCCTATTTGGAAATAACAGATTGCTTTGTCGCAAATATTTTTAAAACATTCTGAGATACCAGCAAAAACTCTGGCGTGAAGAAAAGAAGTCCGTATTAGTATATACTTGCAGGGATACATTTGTTGGCAGATGCAACTTATCCCACTGCATGTTAACCGATATTCACAAGTTTCACAGACAGAGAAAAATCGATAGCTAAGTGCTTTCAAGAGGGAAAACGGTTAATCTGTTCAGATGCCAAATCAGTCCAACTCCAGTTAGCACTGAGTGCTATCAAAAATCCGTCCTACCTCTGCCGCGTATTTCACCCCGTCTATGACGTGCTCGGAGCCGTGGTCGTCGGAGGAGCCCCAGTGCAGGTGCAGCTGGCGCAGGCGGTAGGCGCCGGTGAGCGGCCCCCCTCTCAGCACTGCGAGGACACCGCATCAGCACCCGCCCTCAACACCCCCACACGCCTTCCCCCCACGGGGACCCACCACAGCTCCTCTCCCAAAGCCAGCCCGTCGCAAGGGGCCCACGGCACTCGCCAGTTTACACGGCTGGGGCTCAATTCTGTTGTCAGGAGTTCTGTTTGATGTGAAAATTGTGGAAGCTGCTGGGAGTCAAGCACAGAATCAAACCCCAGCTGCCCAACAAGCCCCTTTTCTCCTGGCAAGTGGACACACTACAGTTCCCGGGATGGAGAGAGAAGGGAGGTGTTCACAGGTGGTTCTTGTCAAGAAAGGGTCTGTTTTAAAAAGATGGGAGTTAGGGCTGTTAAATTAACCCAAAGGTGCTTCAAAAAGCACCTGTAGTCCATGACTGGCACACCTTTTACAGGTCAGACAACTAAACAATGGTTACAGCCAGTTAGCTGCTTCTAAAAAAAAAAAAATTAAAAATTGATGTGTTTCTTAAAAGTGAGGGAAGACAGTAAAGTTAAGGTCAAATGAGTTGGAAAATTGTTCTTGAGCCACCAACGAAAGAAAATAAGATGCTGTTACTTCTGCTGTGCTTAGCCAAATAATGTTGACCATGCATCAGTCTGACAGTTGACATCAACTCTGACTTCCAAAACATCACACCTGCTCTTTCAGCACGGAGATTCTTTGGAGCAGGGACTGCTTAGAGGATAAGCTCTCAAATGTATTTTTCATTCATTACCTAAGGTTGGAATGAGTCGTGTTTCCTTACACAGAAAGCTGATAATGTAGTTCACAACTGCAGTGCCAGAAGACCTGGTTTAAATAGCATTCAAGCTTGAACTTCTACCAATAGCTTTGAAGTTCAAAGTTAACATTGAAATAATAAATCCTCTTTTGCCCAATGGTCTCAAATGAATTATTGATATCATACATGTTGGAATACCTCCACAGAGCAAGAGGTTTAACTTTGCAGTTTCTCTTTTTAGGTGGTAGGTGTCACAACCATCAAGGGGAGAGCCAGAAAAACAGCGCTGTTGAGACTTATACATGTAGTTCCTCTTACTTTTTTACTTTGTTCATACATAAATAATCATAACTCAGTAGAGTATTGAGTAATATTGAGTAAACCTTCTGTAGAAGCCTTCAATGGAAAATTATTATTATTATTATTATTTCACTTTCAAATATAGGACAAAAAAGGCACAGACTTTAAGGCCCAACTCCTCAAAAGTATTTGCTTGCCATTTCACACTGAAATTAATGGGAGGCAGGGACTTGCAGGAGCTGAATTTATGTGATCTGCCTACATTTACAAGCTTAATCAGTGTCAGAGTTGGAGACTCATTTACTGCTCATTTCTTAGAGGTGGCCCTTTCCAGAGCTGAAATACTGTGAAGCACTTGAAAACAGCACTTCACAACAGTATACAAATCTCTCGAGCATAAAACCAAATCTTTTTAACATTCAAAATTTTCCATGTGATTGGAAAAAAAAAATCTTCAACTATATTTCTTTTTCCAGTTAAAATGGAATCTGTGACTACTACTTATCCTCATCTCTCAGCACTGCAGAAGCCAATAAATGAGGGTAATAAAATGTCTATGAAATTCTTTCTCATGGGGTCTTTCAGAGCTGTCAAACATTGTATTTGATTCTGGTCAGACACATGCCTATGAAACACTTGAGTCCTAAATTACCGTCCAGGAACCTGCACAAAGTGAGGGCAGCCAGGAGTGAATGTACACTCTGGATGCCTAAAGGAACAACAGAGGTGATGGGGAGGGGAGAGACAGGGAGGAAATGGAGGGAAGATGATTTAGAGGAAGGGCTGCACCAAGGGCTGCATTTTGCTTGGGCAAATCAGGATCTTTCTCCAACACTGTTCCCTGGGCAGACAACTTCTTGAGCAGCCTGTCTAAAATATTTCAGCCTTTAGGAAGAGGTAAAGAAGACAGAACAGAACAACCATGTGAAAATGTTCATTACCAATTTACTTCCCATGCTTTTAGTCGTGGCATTGATTTTATGCAGTGCTTTTGGAAGAGCACTCTGGCTTATAAATGGGACCTGTTACAAGTGCAGGTAGTGACAGGGCAAGGAAGAAGTCTTCAAACTGAAAGGGAGTATGGTTACACTGGATATTAAGAAGAAATTTTTTACTATGAGGTTGGTGAGGCACTGGGACCGGTTGCCTGGAGAAACTGTGGATGCTTCATCCCTGGAAATGTTCAAGGCCAGGTTGGATGCATCTTTAGTAACCCGGTCTGGTGGAAGGTGGTGATGAGGGTATGGTTGGAATTTGATGATCTTTAAGGTCGCTTCCAATACAGACTATTCTGTGTTTCCATGGTAATAAAGGTGCAATTTATGAGACCACTGTGTAGAAACTGTGGTAATAAATACTAAAGGATCATACAAATACATAACTTAGAGACAGTCCCAGTCCTAAATAGTTGAGATTCCATCTGAGAGACATGGAACAATAACAAGTAGCTGTAATGGTAAATAAAGAAATCCAAGGAAACAAGGGGTTCATCATGATAAACAAGCAGGAGAGTCATCTTTCAATGTACTATGGATATATTTCATTAGTGATATGGCTTCACTAATATGACTAAGAACAAAATACTAATAAAAATGCCATAAAAGTAGATTCAGAAAAATACAAAGTAACTGTTTTCCATTAATTAGATTGCTTTTCTTCTTGGCAAAGGACCAATCAAGACTGCATGCTTTTGAGATGTCTTTGCATTATATGATATTGTGAATTCATTATTTATTTTGACAGTTCTTTATCTGCATCCAGAGCTACACAGATACAGCTCTGCAATCAAATTTTGAACAATTTAATTTAGAGAGATGAGATTGCTCGCTCTCAATTAAATAACAAAGCCATTTCATTGCTTTCCAGAAACTATAAAATGCTATTTACATAAATGCTATTTTTATAGCTTTTTTCAGGCTGGGAAGTACCTGAAGAATTACTATGCAGAAGAAATCAAGATCACAGTCAGTAGAAATGTATATCCAAGTTTTTTGTTTACAAAGTGCCTCCAAGTGGTCTAAACCCCTCTGGGCACCACTCTCTCCCCTTACACAAAACCTGAACATGTGGTGTCTGTGTCGAAGGAGGTGACATAGGGAGAAGTCCACCATGCAGCTGAATCTGTACTTCAGGGTGCCCCTGCAGCTACAGCCTTTCTGTCCCACTTCAGATCCACCAGAATAAACTCCAGGAGCACCTTTTTTACGTTCCCAAGTGACGTTTCTCTGCTGGCCTGCACAGGCTGGACACTAAAGGATGCTTTTTGACAGCCGGTGCTATGAAAACCTTGATTCCTAACAACCCCCAAAAAATCCAAACGGGAAACCGACCTGATCGATCAAAAGTGTCGTCGAAGACGACGCGGCAGGTGCGCCCGTTGTTCAGGATGGTTTTCGCTGCCCCGGGGTCATAGCTGGCGTGCCAGGCGGCGAGAGAGGAGTCGTGCTGCACGTCCTTGCTGTTGATCTCAATGGGCGACTGGTTGTCGCCCTTGGCCAGGGGGTAGTTTTCGTGCCAGCGCTCGGGTCCTGAGGGACAAAGACAAAGAAACGTCGCCCCTGCTCGGCCGGGCTCATGCCGGCACCCCCGGCGCCCCCAGCCCGCTCACCGTTGTCGCTGTCGTAGCCCCACACGGCCTGGGCCATGGTGCCCGCGCCCCGTCCCGCTCGCTGCGCTGCGGCTCCCGGGTGGTCCCCTCCCTCCCGGCCCGGGGGGCTTTTTATAGACCGCCGGGGCTTCGCGTCCTCCCCGCAGGGGTGGGCAGGGCAGGGCAGGGCTGGGGGCGGCC
>VZTA01026519.1:158932-218186 GCA_013398855.1 Mohoua ochrocephala
CGGGAGCGGACGGAGCGAACGCAGCTCTCCCCTCTGCGGGCAGCGCCACGGGCGTGAAGCACACCCGGTGATTCTGGACGAGCTCCCAGGGCGGGCAGGCTTCCCCACTCCCGCTTCCCTACTTTCATAAATGCTCCCATGCAGCAGCTCAGAAAGGCCCTACGTCTGCCTGAAAGGGTATCTCATGGCCTGCAAAACCATTGTGCAAAGGGAGACTCTGCCAGCCTCAAAGGAGGCCATTCCTGACCATTAGCTCAAGTCTGGGTTTGATGCTGTCCAGTCAGTTCTCCTTCATGCAAGGAGCTTTACACCAAGTATGTTTCTCATGTTAGACAGCTTAGCAGTGGGTATTTGGTCAGGAAAGCATTTGGTTTTCAAATGATGGGGAGTTAGCGACAGTGTGGTTGTGTTGGTTGGCTTTGTCTGCACATCTATTTTGAATACTCAGAGCTTTTCTCTCAAATGCCAGCTTTGCTGCAATCTCCCACTGCTTTATCAGTCCATGCTAACACTGCTGCAACTCTGTCTACCTTGATCTAAATACTACCTCAAACTACATAACTCAAACTAAATACTATTCAAAGATAAATATTTGGGAGTCAGTCAAGAAGCATCACAAACCATGGAGATTTCCAACACAGTTGCAGCGAACTTGTTCAAATGCTCCTTGTACCCATCAGCAGTGTAATGCAGCATGGAAATAAACCTGCAGCTTTGAGAGGTTCTATCCTTCGTGCTGGTGAGGTACAGGAAAAAGGTTGAGAAGCTGCAATATACAGAGCCTAGGACTAATTTGGTCCTATTTGATGTCCCAAAACCAGCTGGAAGGTTCCCCTTCTAGGTGGCCTGTGTAGCCAGGCTAATAAAGATCTAAATACAGGCTTTGTTTAGCATAACTAAAATGACTTTATTAAACTTGTTTAGTTAATTCTTCTTGCTCTGAGTTTACCATAAGTAGACATCCTGCATCCTTTGAGACAAAGGTAGGACAAGATCTCTCACTTAGGAATCTGCATTTGAGAAGATTTCTGTAGTCATGTAGATAGTATTTTTACATAGAGAAGATACATCAAATTGAAACTCAGTAAACCTTAGCAACTTATGCAATATTGTAAGAGGCATCCTTTTACTATCTTTAAAGGAACAGAGATGTGTTCATCATCAAAGTGTCCTTCAAAACATGTAGTTCCTCATATCTTCTTTAGGCAGAATTCAATTAAGAAAATACTAGGAGGTGATTTAGGTACAATTGTATGGAAAATTACATCTTTTTGCTTTCAAAAGAGAGCTCTAAGACAAAAGAAAAAACATATTTTTACTCTGTCATCAATCAAATGGATAATGTCACATTTGTTGGAAGGGCAGACATGTAAAATTGACACCTGTTGCAATTTTAATTCGGAAAGCTTAGACATTAATCCTTTTGAATTGGTTTCTACCTTATCTGTCTAGAGAGAAACATTTGTGAGTTCCTGAAATTCTAATTGGAGCAGCTCGTTTTCTGTCTGTATAAACAGACAGCTTTAGTGGCCTCGTTCATGGAAGTTTCAGAGAGACTTTTAATCAACTTCATACACACGAAGAATGCTTATTGGAGCCCTTTGTGGTAAGGAACATGATTTGTAATACACAGAAAAAGGTGCAAGTCAGTTCTTCCCCTAGAATTTAAATTCATTGCTCTATGTGAGAATTTTTACAATCTTCTTTATTAAAGACCCCCATCCAACAGCAAAAGTCTTCATATGTTAGCTTTCCAGTGAGCTGGCCCTGTTGCACCCAGAGGAGCATCTTTTTGTCAGCTTCTGCACGTTGTGCCTTCCAGGCAGTAACTTACACACAAGTGACAAATGTAGGTACTTGGAGTCACCCCCGGGCGCTGACTCATCTCACGGTGTCTCACTGGCTGCTTTCTTTTCCTGTTGCTTTCCTCATCAAAGGTAGAGCAGAAAGCAAATGTAGTGGTATTACCTGCATTAAGGGATAATCAGAATAACATTATTTTTGCATTCCTTAGGATCTACCTTTATACTTCTCTTTTGATATTGTCTCAGAAATTCCTTATCATCTAACTTGCAAAAAATTGCTTCTTCTAGGAAGAAAACACTTCCATCATGGAAATGCCATTATAATTAAGAAAAGGTCACAGCTTCAAACATTTAAAAGGAGTGGTGCTACATCGCGCATTCACAACTTTATTGCAGTGATTTCTTTCTATTTTGTAAACCTTGGACATGTTTTGAAAGCCATCAGCCATCTGAAATAGCAAAGGCAAGAGCATAACAAGATCAGTCTATACCATTCATGGAAAAGTTCAGGATTTCAGTAATTGCAGACATGCTCTTACCCAAAACTGGCACCCAGTCACAGAATCACAGTTGGGCACCTGATGACAACAGTTTATTCAAAAGATTGTCAAAATAAATAAAACATGATGTTCCTGTTGGATGCCTAACACATAAGGTGCTCTTCATCCAAAAGGGGGGTTTGTGTATTTGCCACCTGAATAAAAGATTGAAACAGAGGCTCCAGTACTTAATAACGTGCTATAGCTATGAACACCATCTGTTGGATATGCAGTTCAGATGCTGCGTTTGCTTCTGCTAAACAAGCAAAAAGCATAATCATTCTCACCTCACTTACAGAAATACCTTACCTGAGGTCATAGAGACTTTCTTTTTTGAGAATGGAAAGCAGGAATAGGCAGAGTCTGGAAAATGGCTCAGAGCCATGGCTTCACCCAGAGCACACAAAGTACGTACAGGAGAATGATGCATGGAAAAGTGACTGGCAGCAGTTTTGAGCTCTGCCAGCCATGACTGACTTGGCTAAAGCCTTGAAATAACTAGAACAACCAAAATACTGCTTCACTTCAGCATGCCAATTTCCAGCTGTCTCCAGGAGCCAGCATGACAGCTAGGAATGGCTGACTGTGTGAGGGGACGCACAGAGGTAAATATGCCAGCAGGATATAATTCAAGAATGCCTCTGCTTGAAGCTAAGGTTTTCCAGGTTTTGCCATGCTCAGGGATATTTCCCGTAGGTAATTTCATGCAAAGGGTTTTGCTGGAGCACAGTGGGTGCCCACATTGAGTACACGGTTAAATGAGCAAAAGCATTTATTCAGTGCTTGTGGCCAATCTAAATATAAAATATATTCTGCTATATTTAATAGTTTGTGGAAGAAAACAATACAACGGAAAGGAATCTGGTAGTACACGGTATGGAAAGGGCATGCAATGTTTTTTGACATAGTGCACATTGCATGCCAGGCAGTGCAAGAAAAGCATGTAACTCAGTGCTTTTGATTGAGGGATGCCATAGTGGCATGCCATAGCCAAAAAGCCAAATTGTCATATGCCTTCACTGAGATGCCATGCTGTGGAAAACATTGTAGGAATGAATGGAAACCCCCACTGACAGCCAGATCTTATTGGAAGATCTGCCAAAGGAAAATGAGAAGCATATTGGGTTGATTTTGCTGGTTTTATACACAATGAGTTTTTTAGCTACCTTAACACCTTTGTGTAGCACGTCTAGACAAATATTAGGCAGACTTTTAATGCATCTTTCCAGTTCAGAGGGTGTGTAACTCAGCAGTCTGCAGTTTAGACTTTAGGACGTTGCTTTCAAAATCCCATCATCCTCCTGGTGAGGCTTAGAACCTACATTACCATTTGCAAAACGTAATATTTAGTCAGTGAGATACAATGAACGTGGAAGCAATAAGCCAGACTGTAGATTTAGCAAAAGGAACAAAAAGGTGAACAAGCTTTCCTTGCAGCTGTCTACTAAAATGAGCATCAATTGAAGGACTAGCATTAGCATTAAAAAAAAAAAAAAGTAAATTTATTATTTATCACACACAAATCGGATACAACAAAAATGCATTGCGTATTTCAGACACCTCTTCCAGATCTGAAAAACCAAACAGATAAACTCTGCAGGAATATGACTCTCCTCTTTATTCCCATAGGGCTTTGCTTGTATGGCACTCACACTGAAATCCAAATCTGAGCTGGGCTGTGTACTTTTATATACACTGGCACAGTCTGACTTGAAATAATCCAAGTATGAGAATTTGACCTGTACTGTTTGCTTTTATAAGGTCTGGATGTGCCTGTTTGGAAATTCCAGCAGATTGGCAACTCCTCTATATTGAGGTAGAGTTTTATGTATGACCTTTATCTTGCTTGATACTCTGGCAGTAGCATTTACCTGGGAACAGTCCTGGCCAGACCAGAGAAATGCTGACATGAATGGAGGAGTTCATAAGAGTTCTATAAAAGGCATCTCAATTAAATATATCATATAATTAATGACGCAGCAAATCAGAAATACTTCATGCACATTTTCCAGTGAGATACATCCTCCTAAAAGAGAATTTTATAAGAAAATAATGTGTTTCCAGCCCTTGAATTATGGTCCCTGCAGGCAGAAGAGTTTTCATCTCATAGACATTTTTCCAGAAATTCCTAGAGATGTGTGTTTCCCAAAGTTCCAAGAAAGTCACTCCTTCGGAATCCATACCATTTGTGCACTTTGAAAGGTCGGAGCATAACACCTCATTTCTATCAATATCTGTGCTTCACTTCAATGGAGTCAAAATTTCACTCTGAGACCACAAAGCAACTTTGAAAGAATCATCTGTAGATAATTAAAAGGTAACTAAATATGTGTAAGTCTAAACATTTAATGTGCATTGCAAGTGTTAGTGTGTAATAAAAAGGAATCAGTATTAGGAATCCATGCTCGCTACACATATTGAACAGCAGGAATTACCAGAGGAGGGGGGGAACAAAACTGTAACAAAAAGCCTTTAGTAACTTAGAAACAATATTGGCTGGAAATGTTAATGTTCTTCTCAGAGCAGTTTAAGAAATTAACAGTCTATCATAAGTTGAGGGGTTTTTAAATAAATCCTGCAGAAACAGACTGAAAGAATTATGTGCAGTGACCCTAATATCTAATCTTTAAAAATCTGTCTGAGGATATAGTAATAGAGCAGTACCTCATTTTGTAGTTGGTAGAACATTACAGTCTTATGGACAAAAGCCTCAGATTCCATCTTCTGCATTCTAAATCTCATTTATCTGAATTTATACTGATGCATCCTGATGGGCTCCAGTTCAGTATTCAGCTTTCTCTAATACAACCACATTCGGGCTTGGGCTACAGATTCTAAAATGCATCTGCACTTTAAAGATGCCAGTGCAGCTAACAGAAATGCTGTTGGTCTCACAGCTTAGCGTGACTCAGCACAGTGGTTTGTCACTGCAAAAAAAGGTTTTGCTAGTTTGTCTCTCGCTATTCCTACCTTTCTGTGTCTTCATGTTCCTCAGTCTCTTTTTTAAAATTTCTCTGTGGTGCTACTCTCCATTCTCTACAAATGCGTTGGTTGCTTAATGCATCTTTACATTATGTATTTTGAAAAGAAAAACACAACCCTACTCTTTATTCACCTGAACGGATGCCAAGATTTCATGGCTGGTTTAAGATTGATGCCAGACATATTTTAGGTAATCCAATCAAACTCTTCCATTCTCATAGTAATTTCAGTGAACTTACTCACATACCCACGGTAGTGCTGAAGTACAGAAATACGTTTGAAGCATGGGGACAAAGTACTCAGACCGTTTCAGAACTAAGCTCTTTACTCTTGACCTTAAGGATGCTTCAGGGCTATCTATAGAAGCAGTCAAATGTAATAGGCCAGTTTGAATATTCTGATTGAGGGGGTTTTTTATTAATAAGCCTCTTATGTCATTGTGGAACTGTTCCTCCTAGGCACGGACAGAATATTTTCCAGCATGAGTTCTCCAATCTTCCTAACTTGTCTGCAAAGAAGATTAGTGAAGGGCTTTGATGTGAAAAGCAAGAGGTAAATAAGGAAATTATGCTTCACCCTTGTAAGGAAGACAGTGACTACTGTTGCATTGCACTGCACTTCGGGCTTTTTTGGAAGCACTATCTGCATCCTACCAAGGAGTGACACTGAGATATGCCCTCTGATATTTGCTGTTTCTGCCACTGCAGTAATGGTCACGGCTTATAATCCAGCACATAAAGAGTTCAGTAATCGTGAACAATGAAGTGCTTTTTATTATCCTAGCTTGGAACTCCTAACCCAGAGCATGCTGGCAGCCATCTGGATCTACAGACTTTGGCCCTCCCAGCAGTGGTGGCTGTACATCCTCCCCAGATTGTCACAGGCACAGGTCCTTGGTCACTGTCATTGGAGGAGAACATGTTTTTAACTGTGGAGAGCGGTTGAGAATATAAATAATTCTCTTTGATTCTTCGTATTTATTTGGTGCTGGGTTGATGTCTTTCCCTCCATTTTAGTGATGCCGAGAAACTCTCTATATAGTCAACCAATCATTCTAGACTTGCAAAATGTTTTTGGTTTCCTCAGAATTGAAATCAATGTGACCTTCGTGTTCAGGGTTCAAACAGGTGCATTCTCTGAGGACATGAATAATGCACCAGTTCACTACTACACAACCCAGATACAAAATGAAACAGACCTAATTAGTTGGTAGATCTTACTGGCTAATTTGAAGAAATTTGCTGAGCTGAAATGGAGAAATAAGGATTAAATACATGATAATGAAGAATCACGGATCAGGAAATGCCTATAAGAAGTCTCAAGCCCGTCAATCCTGGCAGCTTGTATAGTCAATCAGCATCTGCCAATTTCTCAAACATCCCACACGGACAGAGCAAAGGTTTCCCAGCTATTCAAAAAACAAATTCTTCCAGGACAGCAGAACTGTAATGAAAGGGATATGAAAAAAAATGAGAAGCCATTAAATCTAGTCCCATCTCAAACAGTGATGCCCTCTGAGGAGCTGTGGGTGTCACTCCCTGGCCAGTGTTCACATTGCTGTAGCCATGCAGAGAGCACAGCACCCTATTCCCTACCTCACAAGACTGTGCTAAAGGTGAATAATATGATTCTTGCAAGCTCTGTTATTCATCAAAGCAGCCACACAACTGCTAAATGTTAGCTAACTGCTCGTTACAGGAACACCTTTACTGAAGGGGTAAATCTGGCCTGTTCTGGGTGTCCCCGCTGCAGAACAGCACCAATCTATTTCATTATTTTCTTGCAGATTTATAGTTGGCAAGAAGCACGATGGATGGAACAAACAGCAGATCGAGCACCCACAACACCCTGAAATTCATGTTTATACTTCCCAGTTTGTGTCCCTAAACACTGGTGTTTATAAAGTTAGTTTCACTATTCAGTCTTCTTCCATGTGCTTCTGGCTGGGCATTCCAGCTTTAACCACGTGCTTTTTGCAAAGGTTCTCTACAGAAATTATAGCAAAGTATTTTAAGGCATTAGACACGGAAAATATTTTTCTAACCTTGCATCACTATACCTTTTTTGAGAGAGGCAGTGAACCTAGTGTTTCAATTATAGGTCTTACACACACAATTGGGCAACAAGCCAACAATTTTCATCTGTGTATTCCAAGACCAATACCATTTGTTTAGCTATAAATTCAGAGATGCTGCATGCATTGTATTTCTACTTGTCTGACTTTATTAAAGGTCTGCGTTTGACACCATCTTTGAGTATAATAAAATAGTAAATTGTAATCTCATTTAAAAAACCCAACAATTATTTAGTATGGTAAAATAGCAGATAATCTACCCAAACCACAAGCAAATACAAAGAATTTCACTTCAGTAGCTGGATGCATAGTCCATGAAGTCTAGTAATCCTTACCCAACACAATTTCTGAGAGTTTAAGCAATCTCATGTGGACTAGCAATGATTTAATCCCAAAAGTTTTTTTTTTAAAAAGGTATCTTAAGTCTCCTTGTTTCATCACAGACAGACAACACCTTCATTAAGCCCTTCTGGATTTGTCAGCTTTGACGGCAGTCTTTTGCTTTCAGCAATATTACGACTTTCCTTTTCTGGATGGTAGTACATGGACTAACATCTAATCACTCTGATTACTAAACATCCTGTAGTACTGGAAAAACAGACATTCTGGATGTGTTTTTCCACGAAAGGTTTATATTTTAATAGTCAATGCTTATATACAGAGCCCAACTGCAGGAGTGAAGATAAATACGAGTCATTTGGTATTATGAGAGTTCTGCTGGTTTTCAGAAAAGAGATGCATTAGTAATTGGTTTCTTTGCTTCAACAGTCACCACTATAGCTTCAGTGCCTCAGTGAAGGCAAGACATCTTCCCTGTGGAGAAAACCTCCTAATGGATCACAGATAAAAGCTGTATTTATCTATCATTCCAACAGATCATTGACTCAGAAAGACTTTAGATTTGCTGTTACTAGACAGACAAATATTCAGTGAGTCATTTGCGCCTATGGCATAATAACTAAAGCTTTCGTTTATTTAGTACAATGAGGGAGAAAAGAGGAGTTCAATGGACCACTGATACACTGTTACAGTGACAGATTTGTGCTATGTAGGACAAAATGGATGCAAGACCTTCCTCTGCTTCCAAAATTAGGGAAAAGCACTGCTGCTGGGCAGCTAAGTCATCTAGCACACAAGCCCAACCTAGCAGAGAATTTGCCCAACCTAACATGAAGAATTTAAAGTTCATAACCAGTTCCTTTGTTTTCACCTGGAGTGCTCACACTTGAATGCTTTGTAGACACAGTTCAGGTAAATAATATTTTTTGTTACTCTAGATATTGGAGGTTTATCTTAAATAGCAGTCGTCTGTTTTTAAAGTCGCATAAAATTTTGCATTTGAAGAAACTATGAATTTATTTTAAAAATTAATGTAACTTGATCTTGTTACTGAATCAGCTTACCAGATGTTCTTTGGGTGTGCTGGGGGGGACTTGGGAGAAGAAAGCCTGAGCTTCCCTGTTCAGTCAATGTATGTCTCAGCAAGGCACTTTTTGTTCTCTTGCATCTCTAGCAGATGGTGCAAACTGCCTGTCCTTTGTGAGACAGCATTACCCACACTTCTGAAAAGCCTTGGCATTGCTAGTAGTCCTCCTCCTTCTCTGGTGCTTCCCTCTGTTATCCATGTGTCGGCTGTAAAGGGCAAGACACATTTGCGGGTCCTCTGTGAACAGAAGGATCTCCTGTGCCCCTTTCACTTATTCTCAGTCAGGGTTTGAACTCTTGCATATTTGCACACTTTGAAAACTCTCTGTGGACAGAGAATAAAATTCATGCAGAACAGACACAGCCATCCTTCCTCAGGTTTTTATGTTAACATGTGAATACTTGTAAACAAATAAAACAGCGCTGAAGCCATTCCTGAATAGTAAACTTGCTTTTACAAGACAAGGGATTCTGTTTTCTTCACCAACCCATCTGCTTTCTTCGGAATTTACAGCACAAATTAGAGATTAAAACATCACCTATAAACGTGTAAATAAAATCAATACAACTTGGTGACATTTAATTGTAATGTACTTGTTACATTCCAATATAATAAGTAAATAGTCCTTCAGCAACCACAGCATCATTAAAGGAGAAGTATCTGTTCCAGAAAGTTTAAAAGATTACCCTGAAATAATGGAAGACAATACTGTTTGTATAAGATTTGTTTTTCTTTCTGCACTTACTACATGATACGTGATCTCTGTATGGTATTGCACTTTGGAATGGAAAAAACTCAACAGTTTAGGTTAGGCTTTTAGGAAGCATTAGCTAATTATAGCTTTTATAATCCCCTTCATTTAGCTCTAGTCTCCTGTTTGTAATAGCTGAGATCATCCCCATCTTGCAACATCCCACACCATCACTTACTGGATACTCTGTTTTTCCTATAAATACACATATCTGAACTCTCAATTTTATTAGTTTTTCTTAACAAAGTGATTAGTTCTGAACTGTTGGCTGTTTTACTGTATTCACATGATGGTTTTCACCACAGATAAAAATTCAGAGGACAACCATTGTCTATATATGTACTAATCCAAATGCAATGAATTATAAAAATCATTGCACGTCCATGTTCAAAATTCCCGGGGCAATGCCCGCATCTCTGACTCATTCTTCTTGTCTTTAATTTTGGACATATTCTGTATACAGCACAATCTATGATTCCTGTATCTGTTCATAGAAAATAAATGGAATCAACCAGGAACTCAATATTCTTATCTAGTGTTCCAATATTTTTTATAGTGATAGAGAAATGTTTTATAACATTCCAGTCACAGAACCATAAAAAGACTCAGGTTGGAAGGGACCTGAGACAGTCATCTAGCCCAACCTCCTGCAGAAATAACAACGTCAAAATATCTCACAGATATTTCAGAAAATAAAATAATATATATTAATTTCACTTAGCATAAGAGCTGCTTTCATAATTAATTCTTAAAATGCTTGCTAAAATTTAATTTCACTTCCTGGTATAAATTTAGGAATGAAGTAGAAGAACTAGTGTTCTCAGTAGTCTCTGGAAGAAATAAATACACTTTCAGAATGGTTGGCCATGTAACAAGAAATGTGTAGGGTTAATGTACACGAACCACTAATGTACACCATATGCTGATGTTTAATAAGATAAGAGTGAAATGATAACGGAAAATAACATATCTGAGGTCCAAAGTCTTGCATTAGACGAGATTAACCTTCCTACATGGGCAACAAGTTTTAGTGCAAAGGAAACAATAGCATCATATGGCAAATTACAAAAACATCCACAGCAATACTTCTATAAGAAAAACAGTGAACTGAAATTCAGTGGTTGATGTATGTGGCAGAGAGCAATGCAAAGATGAAAAAAAAAGGACCATCCTTCACTGAAAATTAGTGTCTCCATCACAGTACAGAATGATTATTGTGAAGGACAGAAACACTATTTTTCTACCATCAAGCAAAGCTAAGATAGCCTTGTTCTGCATATCTGCATTAGAGGTACTTGAGGTGTGCAAGTAAGGCAGCCACAAGCTGGAACTCTAATCTCACCAGGTTGTCCTAACATACATTTCCTTTCCATCTTCCCACATCTTCAGATCCAGTCTGGTCCCATATTATTCTACACATCTTAGATATTTTTCTGTAGTCCTCCATTTCTTGTTTGCATCTTACAGCCTCCTCAAAGCCTCTTCATATTTTTTGTTCAGTTTCTAAAACACAGAAGCCAAAATATCTTTATTTAGATCTGTTTTCTTGTCACTTCAAGAAGCTGTCAAAGACTGATGATATTGAGATCATCTGAGGGGTTTTAATCTTCCCCTAAAGAAACACAAGGGTATGGTCCTTTCAAATGAGAGTGGGCATTTTTCAAGACACTGTTACTGAGAAGCATGAAATTGAGGTAAACTGCAAAGAAACAGACAGAATGTGAATTCTTCTCGAAAGTAAAGATTCTGATTTTTTAGCTATCTGTCCTGCCAGGTAAAGATGTTCTTCAGAGCTGAAGTGAAATAGCTGGGAGAATCCTTCATGGTCTCCCACATCCCTGCTCTGTCAGCCTGCAGTGGGATGGACAATGGCCAGGGAGATGGGAAAGGATAGGGAGACTTTTTCAGGATTTCTTCTTTTCTGAAAAGGTAGGAGCATGAATGCGTGGGTGTGCCATCATGCACTTGTCTCCATTCAGCAACACTCCTGCTTTCTGCCTGTTGTCAAGCTGAGATCAACTCCTTGGCTCCTTGCCTCCATCTCAGTGTGTTTACATTGTTTCAGGTTTTCAAGGCCATCTCTGGGAAGAAAATGGATGAAAAAACTTATTTTAAACTGAAAGGAGACCTGCAGCCTGCTGTGTTGACCTGAGACTCACACAATTCTCTCTGATGCTTTGGCAGTATACCAGAGTTTATTTTTTTGTATCCTCTGTGAGAGGAGTAAGATAACTAGGTAAGACAAAGTGTTATTTCATGGTAGCAGGGAGCATGGAATGTGCTAAACTGCAACAGGAACTAAGGAAAACAGGGCGAGCAAGCCATGCTTTTGACATTTTGAGGTACATCATACTTTCATGAGAGATTTGCAAAAGCAGTTTGTTCATTTAAGAATAGAAAAGATATTGAGATTTATCTATTAAAAACAACTTTTCCTGGGTTGCAGTGTATTCTATTACCATCTTCATGAGCTGTTAAAACCAGGTGGGGTGATGTTTCCTTGCCTCCTCCCTCTGGACTATCTCCTGTTAATGGGCCAGCTGTTGAAACCAGGTGGGGCAGGGTTCCTTATCTCTCCCGTGACCCATCCTCCCTTTAGGGGATATCTTCTGTTGATGGGCCATCCAGTCTCACACATTATCCCATTGTGAGCTGCTCCACCCAGGGGGAGGAACCAAGCATTCCATCCTGGATATAAGCTGAGCTTTCGAACACCACAGGTAGCCCTTACCTGCTGGATTTCCAGAGGGTGAGAGCTACCCCTGGATCTTCAGGTGAAGACCAGACCCTTCTTCAGGATCACCACTTCAACAGGACCACTTCATCTGGACTGCTACCAACACCCTGACTGACAGGGTGCCAGGTTGTATTCTGACTCTGTCAGTGGTTTCTTTTCGTACTGTTTCATTTATTTTTTTTTTCCCTATTAAATTGTATTTCTGACTTGGAGTTTCTCAGTGGTTTGTTTTCAAACCAGCACACAACTAATTTCCCCTCCTGTTTAGGAGTGGGAATCACAAAGTCGAGGAGGCGGTATCACAAAGCTTGCTCACATCCCCGTGGCATGCCCACTGTTGAAGATGGCTATGGAATATATATGATTTCTTGCAAAAACCTTGCTCAATTTCTGTACACTTTGCATCAAATCTTAATCATCCCTCACATTCCCATACTTCAGTTCACGCACTAGAATTTCCCAGTTGAGATGCCTGTGAGTTTCCCATCTGTAAGAACTCCACACAGGACTAAGGTGGATTTTTTAGTGCAAGTACAGAAGTGGAGTGTCTGTAGGTGACAGCGTTGGTCCAATGGCTCTGGGGTACTTGTGACTTCTGTGGCATTCCTGAAACTGTTTCTGGTTCTTAGCGAATATGATTCTTGAGTTGCATATGCAGTCGGTTTCAAGCATGCCCTGGTGAAAAAGGAAAGGTACCAACAAGTCACACTGTGCCAGGCTGTCCATGCACCATCAAGCAAGTAGATACACGTATCACAGAATCATAAAATCATAGACTGCTTTGGGTTGGAAGGGAACCTTAAAGGTCATCTAGTTCCAACCCCTGTGCAATGAGCAGGGATATTTTCAACTAGATCATGTTTCTCAGAGCTCTGTCCAATCTTAAGTTGAATGTTTCCAGGGATGGGACATCCACCACCTCTCTGGGCAATCTGTGCCAGTGTTTCAACACTTTCATTGTAAAGAACTTCTTCCTTTTTTCTAATCTGAATCTAGCATCTTTTAATTGTAACCATTACCCCTTGTCTTATTGTTATATGCTCTACTAAAAAGTTTATCCCCATCTTTTTTATAGGCCTCCTTAAAGTACTGAATAGTTGTGGTGAGGTCTCCCCGGAGCCATCTCTTCTCCAGGCTGAAAAAGCACAACTCTCTCAGCCTTTCCTCATAGGAGAGGTGTTCCAGTCCTCTACTCATTTTTGTGGCTCTCCTGTGTTAGACTGGCTCCACAGATGTCCTCCCTGTGCTGGGGACCCTAGAGCTGGCACAGTACTCCAGGTGGGATCTCATGAGAACGGAGGGGTCCGACCTGCTGGCCACTCTTCTGGTGCAGCACAGGGTATGGTTGGTTTGCTGGGATGCGAGCGCACATTGCCGGAACATTTCCAGCTTCTCATCCACCAGCAGCCCCAAGTCTTTCTTGGCAAGGCTGCTCTCAATCCCTTCATACTCCAGTTTATATAATACCAGGGTTTGCTCTGTCCCAGGTACAGGACCTTGCACTTGGCCTTGTTGAACCTCGAGGTTCTTGTGGGCTGGCTGCTCAAGCTTGTCCAGGTCCCTCTGAATGGCATCCCATCTTTTCAGGTGTGTCTACCCCACAACTCAGCTTGGTGCCATTTGCAAACTTGCTAAGGGTGCACTCGATCCCTTAGCCTATGTCACTGATAAAAAACATTAAACTGTACTTGTGGCAGTACAAGGACTCCTGAGGGTCACCACCTGTCACTGATGTACATCAGGACATTGAACTGTTGACCACTGCCCTCTGGATGATACCGTGGTCCAACCAATTCCTCATTCCTCTTTCACCAAACAGTCCACCCATCAAATCCATCTCTCTTCAATTAGGAGAGAAGGATGTTGTGGGGGACTGTGTCAAAGGTCTTACAGAAGTCCAGACAGATGAGATCCATAGCTCTTCCCTTGTCCACTGATGTAGTCAACCCCATCACAGAAGGCCACTATGTTTGTCAGGCAGGGCTTGCCCTTGGTGAAGCTATGCTGGCTGTTCTGGATCACTGCTCTGTCTTCCACGTGCTTTAGCATAGCTTCCATGAAGATCTGTTCTGTTATATTCCCAGGAGGTGGGGCTGACAAGACAGTAGTTCTCAGGATCCTCCTTTAAACCCTTTAGAAAAATGGGTGCAATGTTCCCATTTTTCCAGTCACCTAGGACTTCACCTGACTATCATGATTTTTCAAATGTCATGGAGAGTGGCTTGGCAACTACATCAGCCAATTCCCTCAGGACTCTGGGGTTTGTTTCAGCATCCCATAGGCTACTGTATGTTCAGGTTCCTCAAGTGGTCCCAAACCTGATCTCTTACCACGAGAGGGATTTTGCTCCCCTAGTCCCTGTCTTGCAGTTTGGATACTTCTGCAACTTGCACTATGCATGTGGAGCTTAATGTGGAACATAACAAGAGAGAACGGAAATCAGCTAAGCTACCACCGTGGTGCATAAATATGCTTATTTGCATAGGTACATGTCTGCATTTTGCATTTGTAACAAATCTTTAATGTGTTGCCTGTGCAGGCGTGTTTCCGTCAGCTCAGTAGCTCAAAGAGAAACACAGTTTAGAATAGCAGCAAAACATTTTAAACTGAAATTATGCTTTTTTTTTTCCTGTCCCTTTGTTATTAAGAAGCACTGTATCCCTCACTGGCTCATTGGAATTATTCTTTGTGACTATCACCAATGTGGACAGTAAAATTAAAAGATATGGCAAATTACAGGCAGAATAGCCAGCCAGTAATATAGACAAATAAGCTTTGAATTGGGTTTCAAGCAGTATTTGATGAAAAAAGGTTCAACAAGAAAAAAAAGAGCAATAGCCTTTCCAATAACCATATACTTTTTGGTTTTGTACTTCTGTTTTGATGGAAGAGACAGTGCTTTTTTACCCATGGTTTCATAAGAAATCATGAATTTTAATGCTTCATCACTGAGAAAAGAAAAAAAAATCCATGTCAAAAGTTATGTTGCTCCTGTTTTTCACTAATGAGTCTCTCAGGCGACTAGAAACAAAAAAATATTCTTAGCCACCAGATGCAATTTACAATGAAACTTGAATTAAATATTCTGTAGCATTTTGACAAAAATCCTCATATCACAGATAGGTTTTGGACACCAACCTTATCCTATAAAAATAGTTATGTTAGAAGATGTCTTTGAACTGTCCCATTTTCCCCATGTTTCAGGTCGAAATTATTCAGGCTGCTGCTTATTGCCATTCCTTCACTGTGCTCAAGCCAACAGCAGAGGGCACAGCTCCCTGCTGAAAGTCTCCAAGCAGGAGATTGCGTGACTCTGCCTCATTCTGATTAAAATGTTTTCTATCAGGACCAACGTTTTGATTAAAACAATGTAGTTTCAACAGTCAGCGGCACCTCTGAAAGAAGGCCTTTCTCTTGTGCTATTTATTTAACAGTCAATTCTGTACAAAATCATGAGATTTAGTTACTCCTAATGCAACTTCCAGAATAAAGGTGCTATTGCAGATCACTAAAGTGTCATAGAATTATGGAATGGTTTGGAAAGAACTTTAAAGATCATCCAGTTCCGTTCCACCTGGCATGGGCATGGGCAGGGAAGCTTTCACTAGACCAGATTTCTCAGGGCCACATCCAACCTGGCCTTGAACACTTCCGGGGATGGGGCATTCACAACCTTTTTGGACAACCTGTTCCAGTGCCTCACCACCCTCACAGTAAAGAATTTCTTCCTAATATCTAATCTAAACCTACCCTCTCTTAGTTTAAAGCCATTCCCCTCTGTCCTGTGACCACATGCCCTTGTAAAAAATAGCTAAAATTTTTGGAACTCCAAAAATTTGGTTACCTTGGACAAACATCTGCTCCATCCATACAGCTCCACAGATACAGCTCAAATTGATTCTCAAGCAATAGCAGTGAGATATAGATATACATATAGATATATATACACCTGGCAAAGCTACATTCAAACTGATCAGCAGCTCCAGCTGAAGGATACAAATCCTGAAAATGATCATTCAAGTAACAATTTTCAGCCATCTCCTGACACACAAATATGATTTTCAACTTCTGGTCCTATACTCTGGGGTCTGTGGATTCTTTTAAACATGAAAGACAAGCAAGAAGAGCAAGCCTGCTTGGGGAAAACCCCTAATGTAGGGAAAGTAAACCATACCAACATAGCAGTCTGTCTTTGTCTTTTGTATATTATGTCTATAAATCTGTGATTCTGTTGCCACTATATATGCTGTTTTCATACTAAGATACAGAGTTAAAAGGAAAGGACAAAAAGATAGAACTACCCCATCATTTTTAATACCAATTGTTTAATGTTGTGTCAGTATAACTGCAAAATGTAAAATTTGTTTTTATTATCATTCCATGTCCACTTACAAATCTCTTCTGGTATCTAAACATATTAGTTGCAATTAAATATATTCCCTGAATACAAGGTACATAATGACAACTATAAAGTTTTGTTGGTATTTGCTAGAAAATATGGATTACATATTCCTACTAGTCAGTTACAAGAAAAGATTATGAATACTTCTTTATTTGGATACAAGTTTTTCCCTTGCTTCAGACTTTGGCTGTTCTTTTAACTGGTACAGGGAGTTATAGGACAGACAGTTCTATATTTTTTATATAGATTGATGTACTACATTTCACAACTTAAAATAAGTGCTCAGTTGGTATTAAAAGCCTAAAACTGTAGGCCATAGCAGATAAAATTCCCCAGTTAAGAAGACATTTTTTCCCTCACACAGAGGAGCCAGGTTTGATCCTATCCACAATAACCAGCTGTGCACACACAAACTGAGCTGTATCTCTGACATTAGCAAAGCCCAGTGCATGAAGCAGGTGTGAGGTAATACGAGACAGCAGCTCTTTCATACCCATCGGGGTCCTACTGTCTCACACTTTTATGCCATAGGCCAATGTTTACTATGCCTTTTTTTATTTTTGAGGTGATCCTTCTCTCTTGCACCCTGTGCAATACTTTGCACAAGGATGGCCAGAACTTTCTCAGATCAAGCAATGCCTGGTGCTTTGGAAGCGCCCTCCTATTTCACTCCAGAACTTTCATGACTTTGCAGCTTTCCCCCCACTGGTTTACTTGTAATAGCTGTATGGGAAGATTATCTAATACATTATTTCCTTATTTCATTTTGACCAGACTATTCCAAATAACAGTATCTAGATGCTTTGTAAACGTTCAATAAAAAAGGTCACCATGAGAGCTAGTGAAATATTTAGTAGGAGTATTTGCATTTGCTTTTTTCACAAATCAATTCATTATTGAGATATGTAGTATTTAGAACTTAAAAAATGAAAAAATCATTTCAATGTTTTTATAATATAATATTTTTCAGAAGAGCTTTCTGGGTTTTTTTCTGACTAGCATCCTTAAAATAAGACTATTTTACATTCGTTTCTATACTGTGTTCATTTTTCACTTCATACTCTCAAATAAGGTCAGTAGGTGTCCTGCTATGCATAAAGTTAAACACATCTATAATGTTTTATATACATTTTAAGCACATTTATAATGTAGGTTCAGAGCTTTAGACATTAAAACTTTGAACACATTCATCCAGAAAGCCAGGGATTCACTTCTATTTATACTATGAAGGTTTTGCCAGGGGTATCATATTTCATTAATCCCAGTTTCCTGGAAGGGTGCTAACGCTTTCCCTGCAGAATGGGGTAGCCTAAAATGCGTAGACAATAATCAGTGGTTGATGGAATACAGAGTTGTGTTTTAAGAAGTGTATTACCGTCCATTATCCTCAGCCTTCCTGTGCCCTGTGCTGCTGGGACAATTTTGTGGTTGCTGTCTCAGCAATTTAGTCCCATAGTTTTAATGCATTGGAAAAACATGACAACATCTGGACTACAAGTACAATGGAAGAATGCACAAGAGCCACAAAATTAATTATAAACTGCTTTAAATGGTATTATTTTAACTTAAATTTATAAATAATTTATTTCCATCCCTATTGCAATTTACCAAAAGCTCTCATTTTGGAAAAAATATTTCAGTGCTCTTTGAGTTCAGGTATTTCCTCCTAGCATGAAGATGTTGTAAAAAAAGCCTTGAAATGGATTTTGTCACCTAGATAAGAGACCTGCAAGAAGTTGCCCAAATAGAAAGAGCTGTGCAACAAGCAGTAAGCTTTCAGCCATCCTTTCTAAGCTGCATTTCCTAGGACTTTGTTTAAAGTCAAACCTAATTTCTTTGCCATCTGAAGAAAGGCTGATTGCACAGCCACACTGTAACTTCAAGAATTTTAAAAAATGGGAAGTCTATTCAAAAAAACCACTAGACTATTTTCCTTTGACTCCTGGCTCACAGACTTTGCATGAGGTCAAGAGCTCCTTCATAACATTAACCTTACTCCCTGCGTTCATGCAGAAGAAAAAAAAAGGGCTTGACAGGTTTTTATTTAAAGTTGTAAGAACTGGCAGGTTAGACTTTAATTAATAAATACTAGTAATTAATTATTTTAACAGCAGTGATAGGATCATAGCTAAAAGCTGAAGTACACTTTGGAACATAGAAACAGCAGTAATGGGAGGAATCATAAGCCAGTTGTTTTAGGTTTCAAGAAGCAAAACAGTTGTCATGTCAGTCACACACAGTCTGCTGCATTAAACCAGAGTCTAGAATTACTTTATAGCCAGGCTGATGAGACAGTGAAAAGGTCACAGTTCCGAAATCTTGGCTCCTCTTCCAAGAGATCATTTTACCGAATCTCTGCCATGCTCACCTCGTGCAGAAAGAATATTTTTCATAGTCATAAAATTGACATTGATTATCTGATCAAGCAAAAGAAATTATGGTAATATTTCCAAATTATATTCCCATTGCATCTGTATAACAGCATAAGATTTATATTTCCTTTGGTGTTATTCCTAAAACTTAATTCTTTTCTTAGAAAATTCAAAACTACCTTGCCCCACTCTTCTGTATTCTTTGTCACTGAATTTCTTTATATTACATTGTCCCTATGTCATGCTGCAATGCACCATCTATTTCACACAAACCCTAAATACGTTTTCAAATCTCTCTGCATTAGTCCCATCTAACCAGTCACTTTCAGTGGTTCAGCTGATCGTTCTTGACCACAGACAGAAGGTCTTTGACATTATCTATATAACTAATTCACAGTAACCAACACAGACTACAGATGTAGATGGCAGACAAGGAGCTGACGGGTCTCTCTTTCACCCTGCTGTGAGTGTGAACAACTCACAGATGATTTGTGCAGACGATTTGGTGCTCTGGCTCGTGTAGGAGTAAAGGAGCTTATCTCCTACATTATTCCAAAGGAACAATGATAATTGATATCAGATCTGTTCAAAAGTCAAAATTTCTGTTCTGCAAGAAGCACATTCTGTTTCAAAATGGCTGATATGATTTTAGTAATCTGGCTTGGATCAGAGACTAAGCAGGCGAAGCTGTCTCTCAGCAGAAGTTTCTGGTGGTAATTTTCCTTTGAACATTTTCTATTCTGATAAAACATAATTTCTGAACAACCAAAAAAAATGAACAAACAATTGCAATCCACCTATGCTGGAGATGTACCTAAAAGCTGTAATATCCCTAGTCATCACTGCAACAAGTTTTACAGGTTAGAACACTACTTGCACAATGGTGTCTGAAATTCCTGACGTCAGCTGTGGACATCTGCAAAGGCAGATATCAGTAGTTTCCTATTACTGAGAATAGCCTGCAAGAAAAACAGGAAAATGTCAACAGGTTCTACTTTTGCAACGCAGGATGACAAGGCACGACTTACATAATCTATGATAAATGTTATTTTATATAGAAATAATTACTCCGTACACTCAGTTCAAATGTTTACAAATATAGATAATACCACAACTATTTAACTACGCTGCAGTACTTGTCAAGCATAAGGTCCTAAAAATGCAATCCTGCTTATAAGTATGTATGAGACAGAGTTTAAGCCAGGCAAAATCCCATATTGTGTTAGCAGAACTTAGCTTTAAAACAGTCAGGTATCAATCCCCAAAAGATTGCCTTGAAGATTCCCAGCAGTACAAAAATGGCCTGAGATCATTCCCAAAGCTTCTGAAGCTGGTAGGACTTAGTAGGTCTTGGATCTCCCTTCTTATTGAGAGCATTGCTAGTTGTATTAATGTAGTATTTAGTAATATATTGACCATTTTCATGAACACTGATATTGTTTTCCACCACTAAAAGCTACTGAGATTGACTATTTTTTAGTGATTGTCAAAATCAGTGTTCTAAAATCCACATAAAAATTTCTTAAATCACTGACATGGATTTTTAAAAGGGCTGAGCATCCATTGCTTTCTGTGTAGTCTTCATTTTTACACCATAATTATCCTTTGGGTTATTTAGTGTAAATGTCTTTGGACAACATTTGAACAGTGTGAATGATTTATATTTAATTTGGCATCAACTCACATCTGTCTTAATATATGTACTGAATCAAAAAGTAAACACTTTTTGATTATGCAAACCACACTCTTTCCTTATTACAAGCCTTTCTCTTAGCACAGTTTCTCATGCCGTTCTGAAGTTATATGGAATCAATAAAGGTTGGTTAGAAAATGTTAATGTCTTTACTGTTCAAGTAGGCATATAAAAGCCCATACATAAGTTATAAATTCAGAAGAAATTCAAATCAGAGATCTTTTCTTAACAGTTTTCATCAGCACCAGTAGGGTTTTTTTTAGAGAAGACAGCACCTTGCAAGGAGAAAAAAAAGGTACGTTTGAGCTGCAGTTATCAAGGCAACAATGGTAAAAGCAATCTTTAACAGAAAACCAGATTTTTTTTATAACATATTTATTTCTTTTACTTATAAAAATAATCAGTTACATGGATTATTAGCATATCAAGTGTATTTATTATGTATACAATTCCATGGGAAAGTGACATCAATTTACTACTGGTACAGAATTGGAAGCAGAAAACTTCAATTATTTATTTTACCTGGGACCTGACCACTGGCACAAGTTGTACTCTATTGCCAATGGAGACCTTTGGTCTCCTCTAGATGCTAAAACTAAATATGTCAAAACAGATCAATTTTTGGGTCTTCTCTGAGTGACTCTGAAACCTTCCAGATACAAAGAGATCATCAGTGTCTGACTTTCATTCCACATGAAATTTAGGCATAAGGATAAAGAAAACCTATCAGGTTAGTAAAAAGGGGGCCTGAAGAAGGGGATGTGAGACATTTCTTTTTTCATTCTCTCTTTAAAAAATTTATACAGAAAGACTACTTGCTTTTCAGGAGTATTAATATAGATTAGGATATGCTTGCTAATTCTGTCATACTAGTTGGCAATACCCTTTAAATGTCAGAGAAGATCCAAATTATGTTCTTTAAAATTAGGACTTGTTGGCAAGTGTTCTTGTGTCAATGGTAAAAGGTAATTTCCCAGTAGGAAACCTCCCGGATACTCACTGATTTGAGGAGGAAAATGTAGGAGGAGACTTTCTAAACACAGTTACTCAACTGTGCTTTTTTTTTTTTTTTTTTTTAAATCTACAGTGGGAGATTTATACATATGCAAAAATTACACTATTACTCCCAAAGAAAACACTCTGAACTAGGGGTTTTTTCTTTCCCTCGAAGAGTCTTGTTATCTTGATAGCAAAGGAGATTTCTTTCTGCTGATGTGTAATGTTGCAGATGCTGTAAGAACTCCAGGTACGTATTTCTAAGCATCATGCACAGTTACAGGTGCCTATCACTGCAGTGGAAGTCAATACACTTTTATGTGCTTGTAAGCAAGGAATTAATGATAATGACCAATAAGCAGTGTCAATAACATCTGAGGACACCTGGGGCAGCTCATACTCTAAATTCAGAAAACATCAAATGCCTGTAACTATTACTTCTGTGAAGAAATAGACCTTTAAAATAGTGTCATACTCTCTGGAGTAGAAGATATGTTCACATATTTTTCACCTGAATTTTGGAACTGTGTCAAAGAGAGACATGCAGATTTACTATGACTGATGCACTCATATACATACCTAGAATTAAAATCTTCAATGACTTTGGCTTAACTGCTTAAATGGTCAGTTTTCTTCTCTAGATACTTTAAAATAATCTCACATAAAAAGATGTGAATATGGAGAAAACTGCTTGCACAGTATAAAAATCTTTGAAATCTTTAACTTGGCTGTCAGAAAGACTTTATTGATTGATAAAGTTTTTACCATACTTCATGCATTTGCAGGGCTGACTGGAGGACCCCTCTCTGGAACATAAACATTGCAGCAGTTTCATTTCCATTGAGGCCAAACTAATGAGCACAGAGCACACAGTGGGTGGAAGAAAATATGCCTCAGAGGCAGAGTCAATGAAAGAAAAGCCAAAGTCATGTTTTTAAGGGCTATTCAAATATATTGTCCCTTGGGGAAAAAAAAAAAAAAAAAAGCATGTGTAGATAGCTTTAGGAGTTATTTTATTTTACAAAAGCAATACCATCTCTGCATGTGCAAAGTTGACTTTGCAAGAGCAAATCGGGTTATGTTGACAGTGCTTATTGAGGTAAATTTAGATAATCTAAATCCATATTTAAATAATGAAATAGGGCTGTAAGGCACAGGTATAAAAGTACATAACCTCTGGTAAATGTTTAAAAGGTCAGCTGTACAAATACATTGAGCTTGATACTACATCATCTGCTTTTTAGAGAGCCTGGTCACCCGATGCCCCACTTTAATTGCAGCTGGAGCTCCTGAAAGCTACCAGCATGCTGATCACTTCAAGGTGGTTGGGTTTGTTGGGTTTGCTCCTCCTGGCTTTTCAAGGAGAGCAAATAAGAAGGAAACCCAGAAGAAACTAATGAAGCAAAGAGAGAAAAAAGTTATTTAGTAAAGGCCCCAGCAGCTGTCCAGTACATTAAATGTCTTCAGATAATGAAGCAAGGTCTGATTTACAAAAATTTAAAACCATCTCTAAAGTAACAGATTTTATTTGTTTTCCAGTTCCCTAAAGTCCTGCTAATAGTCATCAGCATACTACAAACTATTCATGTTCAATCCATGTAATGTTGTCTTTGGCAGCTTTTTAGATTTTATGAACATTCCAACATGACAAACTAAGGAGATGGATTATACATTTTTTACCCAGGCATTAGGAACACACAGCCAGAACTATTTTCATTTTCGCTGTCAGAGTGATGAAGTTATCTCACTTGATACAGCCAAGATAAGAAAGGGGTGTCCCCTTAGAATTGCTTTTAGTTGTAAAGAGGTGGTGCACTTTGGCTGTGTTTAAGCAGCACATGATTCAGTGTCTAATAGTTTGTTTTGAATCAATAGTTTAAAATATGTTGAAACAGTAAAGATATTAACTTGAAAATACAGCAATTCAGATTTAAAATTAAAAGGAATTAGAAACCAAAAGGGATTGAAATCAGAATTTTAAGATTATGTGTATTACATGATAATTTCCATGTTCTTTTTCTGTATTTTAGAATCTCCTCCTTGTATTTTAAGTTTTTATATTTTCTCTCGTGATGTTGCTGAAACAACATACAAGTAATCCAGGGCTAGTCTATTGCCATAGAGTTACTTAGTTCTTACAGAATTGCTAAGCATATTCATAGGTGAGATGGCATTTAAAGAAATTCTTATGATTTCCAAATTGGAAGTTTATATTACCACAGGGGGAAAAAAAAAAAAAAAAGCTCAAGATACAATATGCAACAGTAGACTAAACAAAAGTTCCTTAAAACTCTATGGCATTCATGGCCATACCATCAATGTTTTGCAGTAAATGGGACTGTTGTGGGTAAATATTGCACCATGTGTAACAAAGTGGTTACACTCCTCAAAATTCTATTTACTGTACTACATTTTTAAAGACATGGAAATAAAGGCATGCACTGGAAACTGTTAGCAGCTGTTAGAAAAATGTACGTCCTTTGCAAGCTGTGCTTGTCCACGTCTCTGTGTACTTACCCCTAAATTGCTTTCAGGAACCCGTGCAGTTCTGCCTACCCAAGGCAAAGCCTGAGTGAGCCCTGACAATGCCAGGGCAATTCAGCTGACCACCATAAATCTGAAAGCATTCACAAGCACGCTCTCAGTTTCGTCGTCAGACCCTAAGAGTGCAGAGTGGCCTTTCTATTTCTCACTAATTGTGGCATTTCTTTGCAATAGAACCAGCAAAACTGATCCTGTCAACTGGTTTTTAGCTTTATCTCATTCACTGGCAGGCAGACAAGATTTTGAATGCAGCTGAGGCTTTCAACAAGCGGGATACCTTAGCAATTGTCACTGTTTTCCTGGAGGTCAGTTACTGACATACTGAAAATACATATCTTTCTCTTCCCTTTCCTTATCAAAACTGCATTGATAAGGACTAGAAAAAATACGCCTTTGTGTTAAGTAGGTGGAGATGATTGCCTCTTATCCTGATATAGCAAATATTTCCAACCTTGCCCGTGCTTCTAGATGGATGTTTTACCCAAATGCCCATTTAAACCACAGACCCTTCAAGAAGAGCTGTGTTTTAAAACACGGGTGTTAGTGAACTTGTGTTGTTTCATTCACATTTTGTAACAGGAAATGTTCACACCTTTTGTGTTTGTTTTCCACTTAATTTACAACATGGACTTTCTCAGACAGACTGTTTGAGTCATGTGGCACTTCTGTCTTATCAATCAGAAAAGAAAATTCTAGATCAGAACTCCAAGAAATCTTGAATCCATGCATAACATACTCAGACTTTCAAAACCAACCGGGGCAGGAAAAATAATTCCTTATTATTACAGAACTTTTTATATTAAGGAACCATTATAACACAGTATTGTACATTATTATTTGCTCCTAAAATATAATTACTCATAGTTCACATTGAAAAAAGATACCAGCAAAATGTTTTCAAAGAGAATTTCAAGGATAAGCACATATGATCATTGCAATCATACACTTCTGAACACAAATTATTTTTGCACCACTATTTGTATTACTCTGCAAAGCAGAAGGAAAAATTCCTGTTATTTTCTCAAAAGTTCTACATTTTGACTTGTTCATAAGGGGTTTGAAAAGTTCAACTAATTAATACTTATAAAACATATTATTATTCTTTGTTCTGTAAGAATAAAACTATCATTATGTATTTAGGATTTTAAAGTATGTTTTTATTTACAGGTTGGCTTATGCAATGAAAACCTCAATGGTATCTTGACAGTCTTGAATTCAGTAAAGACTAGGGTAAACATAATCACAGCCTGATTATAATAATATAGAGAGTAGTTAAATTAAAATCTATGCCGTCTCTCATCTGCCTTTTTGAAGACTTCAAAGTAACGCAGGAGTTCATCTGAATGAGGCTGTTGAGATTTGAGAGCTGAAAGCATGATCCTAGGTATGAGTTTATGGGATCCCATAAGAAATTTTGTATTGTTAGGGCTCCATCTTGTAGAAAGATATGGGCTTTTTGTGTACAAGTAAGAGTTCACTGTTACTGGTTCCTACCTAATCCTGTGCTTCCATCCGTCTGTCTATTTAAAATTAACCCTGGTGTTCATCACCAGCACAACCTCACAGTAGCTATACTGAAATTTCACTCAGTTAGAGGAAGGAAAAAATGGGGAGAAATAACACCAGAAATGCACTTTTCTTATGTTGTCTTGTGAAGCAGTGACTATTCACACTAACTCCCTCATAAAGGCACAAGATAACCAGAGACAGAATCTGAAATGAAACAGTGTTGTAATGGTGCTATGCTATCAGTGTTTTAAAAGGAATTGTGTGATAGTTGCTGTTTTATTTCACCTGCACATCTAATAAATAATGATTTGGCATATGTCCATGGAAAAATAAAGGACCTTGGTCTGGCTGTACATTTAAGTCACACACTTATGGCACCAATTTCACTATTTCTCAAGCACAGCAATTCTCAGCTTTACAAATGGCTCCAGCCAGGGCGACTGAATTGCTTAATGGCCAGCAGTGGCAAAGATCTGAAGAAGATAAAGTCAGACTCCACAAGGAACAACATGCATTAGAACAGAAATCAGGTTTCCAGTTGACCCCACTATGTAACTTACATGGTTTTTGTCTGAAATGAAGTACTTGCCTTAAATTCTGTCAGCAAACATTATCTGTTCGGGTTTTGCAGCACATGTTGCTACAGATAGAGCTGCTTCTTTTGCATTTGCGTGCCTCTGGCTGTACAGCAGTGCTGTAAACATTTACAGATCTTCGCACTTCCGCTATAAAGTACAGAGAAATTCCAAATTCCTGTACCAAACATACTCGAAAGCTGAATTGTTTTAAATACAAAATACCACCTCTGCTGCAATAAGCTTTATTCAGTGGGACATACTCCTAGGACCACCTTTTCAGCTAACCAATGTGTGTATCCAGCAACTGGATCACCAAGGCCTTGGTCAGTGACTTGCCACCACAATGTAGCAGCAACAAGTATATCAGAACCTGTGAAATGAGTGAAATGACGTTATACCTGGTTGGCTTGTGCAGCATTGCTGCCTTGTGCCATTAGACTGGTAAGCATGATGACAGAGGTCAATAGTCTAACTTAATTCAATGTAATGCAATTGTAAGAAACACAATGAAATCATACCAAGACCTGTCTTTATTCCATTCCAAAACAGGCACGACATTTACGGATAATTTTTCATATGAAACAAGTTTTGAGATATCACAAGCAATTTACACCTGAAAAAAAAAAAGGGAGAGATCATTTAGTGTCATTCTCCTGGCTTGTAATTAAAGGAAAAAATTGTTAATTGAAAGTGCAGAAAAGAGAGCACAAACTGCAGATAAGCACATGGCAGCTAAAATGCAATACTTCATCTTAGTCTTAAGACCTCCGCCTTGATGAAGGAAAATTTCCCTTTTGTCAAAAAAAAGTGTGTTTTCCTAATAATATCAATCTCTGATGCAGAATCATGAACGAAATGGGAACTCATCCACGAACACAGGAATGAGGGACTCAGTATTTATAAGCATTCTCCACTTCTCTGCTAATTAAAAGGCAGACAACATTCAGTGAGATATTCCTGCAATCCTCATCCTATTACCTTATTAAACAAAGCTAGTAAAATACCTCTTTCTGTTCATAAGAATACAAAAACAGTTGTGAAGAGGCCAATAATCCTCTCAGGTAATTGATATCTTCTTAATGAGCAATCCTGAAACCACAGCGCTTTTCTCTGCCTTAGTGCAGCAACAGCATCATCCCTTTAACTGCCACGAACAGAAGAATAATCATTTTCACTCCTCGCAATTCTTCAGGAAAAAGCTGATGGTGCTTGTAGGAAAAGTGAGAACAGAGACACAGATATATCACTTTTTGACTGGTTTCGAAGGAATTACCTTCCTTGTGATGGCAAAAGATTAAACTTCGCAAAGAGATCGCAAGTGGAACACCACTGAGAAATGGGAACGAATCTGTTAGGCAGAACAACAGCTTCCTATAGAGAACTGTTTCATTCAGAATCCCTTTAAAAATCTCTCTAACTGGCTATGTCCTGTAATTTCTCAGATTTAGAGTGGGCCTGAGCTGCAGAGCTGTGGGTTCAATTGGTTGAAAACCTTCGCATGTGTGCACAAGGGTGACAGGAAGTGGGCAGTTGCACCTACTGGTTTGTGTCAAGTTCATTTCCAACATAGAAACTTCACCCATCTTCCTTTAGTGTAACTCCTTCAGAAATGAATTTTAATAAAATACAAGTGAAAACATTAAGTAGAAACAACTTTGAAAATCAAATAGACCTGATTATGATGACCAAGAAAATGAATAAGTGATTCATAGTCTAGGAAATGGTAAGGAAAGGAAATGTCCTTAACTTGATCAAGGAAAGGCAAGGTAATTTCACAAAATATCTAGACTTTGACAGCCAGGAAGGAGAGTTCTCTTATCTTTATAGCAAAGAAAGATAACAAAATACAAACAGGATTGCAGTTTAGGACATAAAGCTATCACAAAATACAAACAGGATTGCAGTTTAGGACATAAAGCTATCACTATATTGACATCTCATAGGACTTACTGGCAATATAAAAGAGGTGGAAAGGAAAATTACCCAGTGTAGTAATTTGAATGGGTGATTTCTCAACAAGAAAATATGAAATGAAATGAAATGAAATGAAATGAAATGGAAGAGAAGAGAAGAGAAGAGAAGAGAAGAGAAGAGAAGAGAAGAGAAGAGAAGAGAAGAGAAGAGAAGAGACGAGAAAAGAGATCACCAGGATTCCCAGTATACTGCTGCCTATGTTACAATAATGCACTCTATAACTTCCTTGCAGGCCTTATTCAAGTTCTTCTGCATTATCAGAGAGCTCAAAAAAATGCATTTATTTTTTGACTGTTTAAGTCATTAAGTGTTTTGCAATGCTCTGAGGTAACCAAGAGATCACACTGTAAAAACTGCAGCCTGAAATGAGCACTTCCCTCACCACCAATCTATTGCCACCTGATGATCCCCTTTTAGACATCCATTACCTTCACTTCTCATTTTATCTTTGGAGAATTACTGCTCACATTTGACAAATCCGTGAAATCGAGAAGCTGGAATATCTCAGAATCATAGAATCATAGAATGGCCTGGGTTGGAAGGGATCTTACAGATCATACAGTTCCAACCCCCCTGCCATGGGCAGGGACACCTTCCCCTAGACCAGGTTGCTCAGAGCCCCATCCAGCCTGGCCTTGAACACTTCCAGGGATATCCGTTATGTCCCTGATATTCACTGTACTTGGCGATGTGTAACCTCCACTTAATTTTGTCATAAATACACACATACACGCACCAGGGCGGAAATCTAAGACTGAGCTGAGAAAAGCCCCAAACCAGACACAGCGGGGCAGGGGAGCAGCTCGTGTCTGCCGAAACTCTGCCACACAGCCATGGTGACCCAGGCCCGGCCCACGCCACTGAATTTCAGCCCCAGCTGAGCCTGCTGGGCTCACCCTGTGGGGACCAGCACTGACTTTGTCAGCACCAGGTGAGACAGCTTCCTTAGCACCCTTTTTTAGGACCCTTTGGTCACAAAAGCATCAGCTCTTCACAGAAAACCTGGTGGCACAAAGGCGCGCTTTTCTGAGGCCACAGATTTGGTGCGTGGTGGTTATTCGGCCTGCTCTTACTGTCACTGGAATCTTTAGCAAACTGCTTGGTCACTGCAGCTGAACAGGATAAAGCTGGAAATGGGGCCAAAAGACTGCAAAAATTAGTGTCTGGCATGACTAAATCTAATGCGATTAAATCTCATCTATATTTGGGACATTCAGTATCCAGAGCAATGCAATAATGTGAATTGCTAATGGCTGGACTTGATGGTCTTAGAGGACTTTTCCAACCCAAATGACTTTGTGATTCTAGTATAAAAGACCAAGACGTGCACTGCCAATATTTTTAGAAATGGTACCTCAGAGCATACTCTCTCCTGCCCTGCTGTAAGCTCGATCCTTCAGCTGGAGGGTGTTAACCAGGAGACAGCTGAGGCCTGGGGCAATCTGGTCATCTGGGCTGTCCCTTGAAACCAAACTGCTTCCTCATGATAAGGAGACACTAACCCTTGGCACCCCAGCAACGTGACATCAGGAAATGTTTAGATTTACCCTTTAAAAATGTGTTAGGACAGATTTGGTAGTAGTGGCGCAAAAAGCTGTCAGCAACTGATGCAATAGAACCACCCCTGCCTTATCAGGAGGTTCCCCATGAGGAAGAGCGAGGAGGGAGACATCCACAGCCCCTTCTGTGCAAGTGATTGGGCTTCCCTGCACTCCTCAGGGGAGGCCAGATCTGCACGTCCCCCTCTGTCCCTCACCAAACTGTGTGCTCTTGCATTGATCTGCACCATGGTGAAGTGTGGTCTAATATCCTCTCAAGACCCTTTATTCTTAATTATGTTCATGGAACCATACAGGTTGTTTCTGCTACATATTTTGGAGTCATGGTCCCATGGATCCATTGTGTCTTCTGTCTGTGAAAATGCATGTATTTAAGAGAAATGCTTGAAATAGCCACAGCTCAGCTATGCAGAGTGCTTTTAGCCCTTGAACAAGTCCTGCAGGATTAAGGCAGGATTTCCCAAGGCTGTCAGCTAACAATCTCGTGGTTTGCATTTCTTTTACATATCCCACAACAGTTTGTAACATGGATTCTTTCGTTATTGGGTCAAGAGAGAGAAAGGCTCCAGGGAAAGCCTCCAGACAGCTTCAGACAATTATTGCAAAGGAAAGCTCTGCCAAGACCTACAGAATTGTTTCCTATTGCACTCATTGTACCTTGCCTCCCCTCCTAGGCTTCCCTCACATGAATGTTGCTGCCCTATCCTGTGATCCTTTAGCTCTGCTTCCAAGCATTTGCTGTAGACATATTTCTTTCCTCAACTGACATTTTAATTCATTTGAGAACATCTGATTGATGAGAGGGAGGTGGAGAACAGATATTTGGCTCAAGTAGTTGCAAGACCAGACACTTATGTACAGGAGATCAAGCTCTAGATCTACTTCTGAAACCTCGTCTCTGTGACACTACAGCAAGTAATGTCAGTTGTGAAAAGAACATAGATGGAATTCAAATAAATTATTCAACAGAACAAGATTGTAAGTATAAAGGACCATTTATTAAAACTTAATTTTGTTCAAGGCTGTGACATACACTGTGCTCTTACTTATGTTCTTCTGTATATCTGCAAACATACAGGGTTATAGTTATTCCAGTGAGATGGTTAGACTAATAATAAGACTCAGCAGCTACTCCTGAGCTCTTATTCCTAAAGGCTATGCTTTAAAATCTCTAAACACCACAACGGAAGTGATCCACTTGCCACAGGGCTGGAGCTTCTGTTAACTAGGAGATCTTTTAGGTAGTCAGTACTTCAAGGAAATTAAAAGCTTCTTTTTAAATGGCTCAACAAGCAGTTAAGTATCCATTTGAAAATACTGACGTAATGTGACTCCTGCAAAGCCACAAAGAAAAGTGGTGCAAAGTTAGGAACAGAAATGAATTTCTGCACAAGGCTCCCATCCTAGACATGGCTCAGTCCCCTGGAGCAGACCTACCATTAAAACACAGCATTCTAAAAACACCTTCCACTGCTCTCTCTTAAACAGATGTGGCATAGTCAACTTCTTCTACACATCCAGTTTTCCAGGCTGCAAACCTTTGCCCAAAGAAAAAGAAGAGGGGACTCAATTTCTAATCCTTGCTCTCACCCTCATGCTCCCAGCTCAGAGCCCAGGACCAGTTGGTTCTAATTTGACTGCATACCTAACAAAGACAGTAGTTAAACAGCATTCACTTAAATGTTGGCTTCTGTGACACAAAAGTCACAAAAATCTTGAATTTCTGCTGAAAGATAACATGAATGACCACATGTAAGACAACAGTGAATAGAACAAACATTAATGCACCATTTTGCAAATAAGGAGAGGCACAAGAAAACTTACAACAGGTTCCAAAAGATGCATTTTGGCACCTGTAGTGAAACTTAGGATGAATGCCAGTGGCTAAATTCAGTAGAGAGCTCCAGAAAGCAGACACCAGGCTGCCTCTCTCCTTTATGAGACATCTAAATACCACTGTTGTGCAGGAATGCCATGTGCTGTGGTGCCCACAGAACAGCCAGCTTATGGAGACCTAAGTGTCCAGACAGGCTGGGGACAAGGTGTCACACAGCCACTCCTGGGGGCTTTAGAAAGAAGAGAGGTGGTGGCAAAGCCCTGGGTCACACTGCTGTGTGTGGCACTCTAAGCACACGCCAGAAGAGTCAGTCGTGCCCATACTAACAGCTGGAGAAGGAAGGTTTTGGCCACGGTCAAGTGGAAGCTCCCCAGTGTGGTTTTGGCAAATGTCAGCCAGAACTCTCTGCAAGAGAGCATAAATTCGCTAAACCAAGTGAAATGATGGTTTCCAATAGACTGTATGGAATAAAATATGCAGGAAGTTGAGCTATACAGACTCAGGACATGTTATGGCCCTTATTCCAGGACCAGAAACTGAGTCCTGGCTTGTTTTCTTTACTCGAAGAGGCACAGATAATAAGTTCACTGCAAAGCACAGCAGACACGCTCGATTCCCCTCTGGAAAAGCAGGGGGTGTTGGTAGCTAGCACATTAATTCAAGAAGTAGGTGGCTCTTCCCTGCTCAGCCTGAGGCATCCCTGTCGCCTCTGCAAGTGCCTTGATGGGCAGCCTTTGAAGCAGCTACATTGTTTTTAAGCAGAAACTCTTCACTGATGTAACTTGGTAGTACTCACATGGTGAGTGTGATATCACGCCTCTCTGTAAACTCTGAAAACAAAGTGGCAGCAAACAAGAATATGCAATTAAATTATTTTTATTCATCTAGCCTCTCTTTTGGTTAGTGCTTTTATTCTTTGTTTGGGTAGCTTTTTCTCTGCCAAATGAGAAAGGTAACAGTGCCAGTAAGAAGCATTAGCTCACGTTTGTTCAATGGCTACCACTGTGAGAGTGCTAGGTACTAGAAGTGAAGCACATCTTAGCACTCAAAGATGTGCAGACTGAAGAGTTGCCTCAGTGCCCAGGCTGGGATTGCTACTGATTCTGAAGAGCCTTAAGCCATAATAGAAAACAAGTCTACTGCAGAAATATAAGTAACAGCATGTAAAGCACAACTAAACAGGAATAAACACTTTCCCGAAAACTAAATGGAGCTTTCTCTATTTCAATAAAAAGCAGTTCAGTCAGCCATGTGTTTTCCTCCTGCATGTGAATTACTGGATGCAAGATGCCAGAGAAAGTCCTCAGTTTAATCTCCTTTTTTTGTTATCTCAACTCAGTTTAGCAGGAACTTAGTGTGAATGCCTCTAGAAGCACCGCCGAACACAATGTTGTGATGCAATGCACCAGTCACAAGGGAAAAGTGATGCACAATCATGAGACTTCTGTATTATTTATGCAATATCACACCTAAGCAGCATGTTTACCCAAGTGCTGTTCAGCTCTGATATTCTGGGTGTTTCCACTCAGCTATGGCTGCACTGCAGGGGTAGATTACTAGATTACATCCTGATTACCATAACCCAGAAGTGGGGGCCGTGTAGGCTGTGTATACCCTCTGTATGCTGACATGAAGGAGGAAATCCAGAGCAGTACAAATGACAGATATGCAAATAAATTAAAATAAAACCAAAGAGGTGCAGCCCAGGACACAACTGGCTTTCTGGGCTGTGAGTGCACATTACCGGCTCATGTCCAGCATCTCATCCACCAGCACCCCTAAATCCTTCTCGGCCAGGCCGCTCTTGATCTGTGCATCCCCAGCCTGTGTTGATACCAAGGGTTGCCCTGACCCAGATGCAGCACCTTGCACATGATCTTATTGATCCTCATGAGATTCCTATGGGCCCACTTCTCCAGCTTCTTCAGGTCCCAGTGGGTGACATCCCGTCCTACAGGTGTGTCAACTGCACCACTCAGCTTGGTGTCATTCACAAACTTACTGAGGGTGCACTTGATGCCACTGTCTGTGTCATTGGTGAAGACACTAAACAGTACTGGTCCCAGTATAGACACCTGAGGGACACCACTTGCCACCGATGTCCATCAGGACATTGAGCCACTGACCAGTACCCTCTGCACAATATGTGGCCTATTCTTCATCCACGGAACAGTCCACCCATCCCATCAACCTCTCTCCAATTTAGAGTGAAAGGTGTTGTGGGGGACTGTGCCAAACATCTTACAGAAGTCCAGATAGATGACATCCATGGCTCTCCCTAGTCCCCTGATGTAGTCACTTCAACCTAGAAGATCATTAGTTTAGTGAGGCAGGACTTGCCTTTGGTGAAGCCATGTTGGCCCATCTCAAATTGCTTCCCTGTCCTCCCTGTGCCTTAGCGTAGCTTCTAAGAGGATCTCTTCCATGATCTTCCCAGAACAGAGATGAGGCTGACAGGTCAGTAGTTCCTGGGGTGCTCCTTTCTACCCTTTTTAAAAATGGGTGCAATCTTTCATTTTTTCCAGACACCAGGGAATTCGCCTGACTGACGTGACTTTTGAAATACCACAAAGATCTTTTAACACACATTTATATTTACAGTGTACTTGTGTGAACCAAGGAGCCTGCCTTGAGTCCTTACAGTGATATTTAAATATCTCATAACTGAGAGAGACAGGTAAAGAAGCCCTTTCTGGAACCTCACACAGAGAGTGAGGTGACAGTGGTGCCACGGCTGAAATGAGCATCACCATTCATCTGACTCAGAAAACTGAAGCAGAAACGGGTTTAAATAACTGATGGGATTTTCCGTATGAATCTTCACTGTACCCTTTAAAAAACCCACAACTGGTTAATGATGATTACCTACGCTCAGCTGTATTTACGGTGTGTGTGAATTTGCCCTTGCCCAGAGCTTGCAGCCAGAACTGAAGGCACTGGCATAGCCTGCCCTGCTGCCCACGCTTTGCCCAGTGGCTTTCCATAAGCTCAGGGATGTCCAGCTAAGCCAGAATGTGCCAGACCTACGGATCCTGCTTGGTAGTGCTGACATGTCCATGCACCATCCAGGCTCCCCACACACAAATGACTTCTATATTTTTTTTAATGCTTGGGCAAACTTCCAGATAGAAGAAAACACAGAAAAACTTACCTTGCTCCTATAGTGGCTGTTTCTGGGGTGGCTTTTAGGCTTGTGTGAAACTATGTAACAGCAATTGCTTATGGGAAACAGGGGAGCATTTAAATGCAGTTTCACCTAAATATGATCTTCTGAGTATCTTTTGTTATGCCTCAGAAAGTAATTTCTTCTTTTTTTCACAATCTTGTTTCACTTTTAAGAAAGGGAGTAAATTACAATCAACAGCACATCCTTAATATGTGAGTTCTATTGCATACTCTTCTTTCACAGGCTGAGCCCTCAGGACACCATGAGCCTTATTCAGGATGTCGAGTCAGTGGGCAGGTGACCATTGCCTTAATCACAGTGACATCTATCGGCAAAAGCAATATGCAAAGGGCCTCTTTTTCTATTAGAATGCTTTTAGAGTGCCTCTTCTCCTATCTTTAGCATTTTTCTTTGTCTTCTCCACATTTCCCCACTCAGTCATTCCCAGTCAGCTCAGAATTTCAGATTACTTAATATAGCTTAGCCTGTTATCATCTTTTCTAACCCAATATCCCTGTTTTCAATCAATCTTTCATCTGTTTCCAACAGGGGAAGATTTTATATCATCAGAACCATTTGCCAGTTTATTAATGAAAACATAAACTATAAAAGAAGTTAAAGCTTCAACAGCACAAAGAGAAAACACAAATCAAGAAAAAACTCTCTGAAAAACACCAAGAATGTCTGGATTCATTTTTTTCCTCAAAATGGCCCAAGTGCTGCAAAAAAAAAAAGCAATATTGAGACCACATTTCTGTCTGTTGTTCATACAGCTGTGGAAAGGAAAAGAACTGGAAGCAAAGCGTTGACATTTAAACAGCTGATATTTCATTCAAAATACTTACAAACCAGAGACAGAAAAATAATTAAATCAAATCTTCACAAAAATATGTACTTCTTCTACCTGTTGCATGTAACCGACATGATTTTCATCTGAAAAATGAAACTGTCAGTAGTATCTACAAATTATTCAAATTTATCTACTCAAATATGTGGGCGAAATTTGATAAAATAGAAACAGACACAGGAATTGACAGTGCAGAACATCAGTTCTGTTAAGCAGAAGCAGAGAATCTCTGTTTTCACATGACAATCCAGTACTCTCCTGTCAGAGACATTCCCTGTCCTCAAATTCTGCTGCATGGGAGAAGAGACACAGATCACACATGTAAATGCTTCACCACAGTGAGAACTTGTACTTGGCATAAATGATGGAGAAGTTGACAGAAATAGGAAACAAAACATGAATTTAGGAACATTTTCATTTCAGCATTATCTCCTGTCTCACAAAAGCAGCAGACACACAAAAAAGGCCCTCTGTCACTGAGTCAAGTACTTCACAAATAAAAGATACGGAAATAAAAGTATCTAACAGATTAATTCACAGACCAAACCTTTGTATTTCACATCTACAACTAGAAAGCAAGACTAGATTGGGTGGGAGAACAACGAAATGTAACAGCTAGGTCAGAAGTTAGATGCAGTGTATCTAGCAGCAGAGTGATAAGGAAGATTTTCACCATGCTTTTTTAGACTAATTAATAGATAGTCAAAGAAAGAAGCCACATCTCTTGAGCAAGATTCCTCTGGTATTCATACCTTCATGCTGAGCTTACAACCTGCAGGTGATCCAAGTTTCTCAATTATTTGCAGCTATTAACATCTGAAGATTTATCTCTAGTAATCTGCCCCTTGCCTAATTAAAGCTACAAGAATCTAAATCCAAAATTTCCTTTCCATTAAGTTTATAGAAACTGTATAAAATATATATCTGTTTTATGTTATTTTCTTCCTATGCCATATTCCACTTTTTTTTCTCTGCGAAGGTGTTTTGAAATTTATTAATTGACGACTTGGGGATTTTTTTCGTCAAATTCATTCTTAGAATTCCTTTAGGTCCCAGTTCATGTCTGGAAGCAACTGAGAGAAAAATCTCAAAAGCAGCAGAGAAAACATAGGTACATAACAAATGGGGTGTATGTCATCAAACAGATGTGTGCTGTACCTTCAGCCCACTGTACTCCAGAAGGGAACACCGCTACTTCTCAGGTTTTTTGTTTGACATAAAGAAAATTCCCAGCTAATGTTGAACATGTGCAACATTAAAAACATTGCGAGAATGACTGGCAAATACTGTAAGCATAGCAGAGCATACTGCTTCCCTCCTGTGCCAAAAACAGCAGAGCTGACCCCAGGGCTCTACTGTGGTTTATTTAATTCTGAGGATAAGTTTATGGGTGATCAACCTTCCAGCAGTCCACAGTTCTTGACAGCTACTATTTTCAGCAAATACACTCTATGTTTTTTTGGTCACTGAGCATTTCATTCTTCTTAATATAAAGGCTCCAAGTGTGTCATAGGGTTAAGAGTTGATCAAAGGGACGTGCGGCTGCAGGGGGGCTGGGGGGGTGATGACACATTTCAGCCTCGTTTGCTGTAGAGTACAACACGGAGTTCACACTTGATACAAGATTCTCTGGGAGCACATTTGTTCGAGAGTCAGTGTAGCTTGGGCATAGAGGAAATCAGTGACTGAGGGTGCAACCGAGTGCTCAGAGCTGAGACGATGTCCATATTCTCACTTTTCAGTTGCAGGGGATGGATAACCTGAGAAGCTGTTCCCAAACGATTTCAGGCAACTGAGCATTGTCCAGTCTTTTTCTGATGCCACCACTAACTTTCAGCTAGGCCAATCTAACATGAACATGGCATCTCCACATAAGGGGAATTCCTTTGAATGATGACTTCTTCTAAAACTTACTAGCGTAACGATAAAAATAGTCAATAGTTCAAAAATGCACTATCAGAAACGTGCAGAACTGATTGCATGTCTTACCACTGCCAAAAATATTTTATTTGGAACATAAAGACATACCTAATACTACACTGCCCAAAGACAGACTTCAAATAATGGGTGACAATTTTTTCCAAACCTAAAGCTGCAGGTGCTAATTATAAAAGTAAAGCCTTCTCTGTAAAACTTTAAGGTCTTCAATAGAAAATACAAGACACATTCATCAAATCCATTTTTTATTTTGATAAAATCCTTATAAATATAAAAGCACTGGATCAACTCCACTGTTTGCAATATATAAAAAATACGTAACACTTCTGTTTACAATGTGAAGCAGTAGCCTTATTCCTTTCTCTTCTGAGGCAAACAAACTTTGTATCTTTCCTGCAATTAGTAAACTTTTTTTTCACATTCTGTAGCTACTCACATAACAGAGAAACATAAAAGATCCAATCCTAGGTCTAAAAAAGGCTGTGAAAACATACAACACACTCCCTCTTTTCTTTTCAGTGCTGCTAAATGCCTTTTATTTATCCAGTGGCCTGTTTGTGTTCTTTTCTTCAGAAAATATTCAAAAGGCATTGGGAGGCCTTGCAGGATATAATAGCTATATTCTGGGGAGGAGAAAACAAAAAAGTCCATCTACCTTAAACTAAGATAAAATACCTATATCTCTATGTCTAATTTATTTTTCTAAAACAGCATATAAAGTCAATCCTGATTGTGATTTCCCTCATGTTTGTTCATCTAAGATCAAATGACCCATTGAGGTAAAAGGCAGAGCATATAAAACTTATTAAAAAAAAATTCAAGGAGAGCAGTCATGGAAGATGAATTTGTCAGAAGTACTACAGAGAATGGTGTTAGTTGCTGCCAGTAAAACCTCTAGCTGCCTCTTTCAGGTATCACTGGATTTCACTATGTAGTTCTCACAGTTTGAGAGTAAATCTAATTCTATCCTAAGATACATCCTATGGCAAGTTCATTAATAAAAATATTTGGTGTAAAAAACCCCAATTATATTCAGATAACAAAAGCTCCTAGGAGAAACACAGGCTCAAGTTAACTCATAAAGACAGATGTTTCAACATATTGCTATTGAGGGCTGAGCTTTTTATTGGATGTTGACTTGATTCCAATCTCTTTGGCTCACTCTGACTATTGTCTTTGGTCTTGGAATAAGGTCTTGGAATATAACCACTGAAATTCAACTATGACAGCAGAACATCAGCCAGTACCTTGAGACATTCTATACCTGAGTAGTGCTGTGCTCCACAGCGAGATGAGAGGTAAGCAGCACGAGGTTCACGCTGCAGCGTGCAACAGTCTGGAACAACAGCTACCCCTGCCTCTTGATTTTAAGTGGCAAAAGTCTGATGCTACACTGATATAGTGTAATAGTCCCTTATTGTTCACCAAATACAACAAACTGGATTAAGGCACAAACAGCTCCCTCTATGCCCTCCCACCTTGCAGTTTTCAGGTTTCAGGACAATTTCATCTTGTCACGTTGTGAAATTCAGGAATACCTGACGCACCTGACATGATCTTGCAATATACAAAATCAGTACTATTTGCTTTAAAAAACATCAATCAGTACGTTATTACTGCCGTGAAGCAGCCAGAATAACAGGATCATATAAATATCTGTTTTACTTAAATGCTGTTAGTCATTACTGCTTTTTGTAGGAACGTCAGCAATGAAATTACATCATCCTTGACAAATTTTTTCCTTGGGAACTGCAGTGTGAGGTTCATATGGAAACTAAAAGTTATGTTAGAGACTAGAAGAATAATCCCAGAACATCCTATACTGTCGATGATACCAGGGACCCTCTTCAGTAATTTGGTGGCAGAATCTGGGCAACTCCTTCACCACATCTGACCCTTATGATTAGCAGTGACCTCTGTGCATGCAATGCTGATGGCTCAGTGCTGCCAAGCCAAAGCACTCAAACCCAGTCAGACCTGTTAACATCGACGAACCTGTGACAACTCTGGACATACTTCTCTGTGAGAAATGACTGCATGGAAACCACTAATAAAACAACACCTATTTGTTTAAACAAGTCACAAAAAAAAATAAAAATCATTAAGTATATTAGCTATTAAAATTAATTGAGCCATTGGCTTCAGAGGGAGGCTACTCTGGCTTTACTCTTTTAATTTCTTCTGACTTCTCGTCCCCTTAGAGGCTGGGGAGGCCGGAAGTTTCTCAGCAAGCGGCAGGCGACCTCATCCTCAGCAGTGCTCAGGAGGCTGCGGAATTTGGCCAGCTGTAACCAAAAGAGACATAAGGTTCAGCAGAAAACACTCATGTTGATACTAATGAAAAAACTTGTATTGAAGACACTTGTCACTTTTTTTCCACCTGAAAGAACAGAACTGTGTTTTATTAAGTCATGAGGGGAATGGCAATTTCTCCATTTCTAACCTTGTAAATGAAAAAGGTTGACTGCTGAGAAAATATCTCAAAATACATGTCAACACGAAACTGTGCATAAGGATTACTTGTTCCCTTTATTCACACTTTGTCTTCCATAACCTGATTTAAACCGAGGGGGGTTTACATTTTTTAGTTGAATTTCACACTTTGGAGGTTCTGAAATGTTTTTTGCCAAAACGTAAGATTATGTTTCTCATCATACAAACATTCTGTGTATGTTTCCTTGTTCGCAGAGTATATTCAGAATTAACCTGGAATTGCAGGTGTGGCACTAGAGAAAGCTTCTGCAACTAGCGCTTACTCACACCAGGAGAGATGCCAAATTCTTCCCTTGTGAAGACACAGGACAAGCAGTTATTCATAACCCAGCATATGCTGATCTCAGCAGAAACCCCTATCAGAGCTCCATGTCTAAACCTTGGGAATTCTGAGCCTGATTTCTGACCTAAGTATAGAATTTTTGTTTAATATCTAATATTTCCAATAGTTACTATTTCTCTATATCACCTTACTTCCCCTCTGGGTTACCATAGGTAGGGCAGCACAGAAAATATTCCATTATAATAGAGCATTTAATTGTATGGAACATTGCACTGTAATGCATTAAGAGCAAAAAGCATCAATGCTATCTCGCTTCATCCCATTCCAAAGCTAACATTTGTAATTCAGGCTCCCTGTAAGTTTCTAAAAACTTGAAAGCTATTTTTAATTTCTTTCAACCTGAAAAGTGCAACAAGAAGTCCGTAGTAAACTCTAAAGCCCTAAAGAAATACAAACTCGACGAATAAAATTAAATGGTAGAACAGTATCAGTCACGGTGCTGACTGATCAATCACAGTAGCGGACATTACTGGAAACAAACACTTCAGCTGCATGCATGTTTATATTGATAAGAATATAGCATATTTCTACTTTAATACATAAGATAATCTAAAGTCTATGAAAAATGACTAATAAAGGATCACTATACTTGACACTTTACCACACCATGTCCTTTGAGCCTGTTACACACGGCTGTTTGTATGCAGCATTTCACATTTTAGAATGTATTAATTATATATTTGCCCAAATAAGAAGCTTTTAACCTGAACAATGGCTTGTCTTTGGAAAGTGGATACTGTAACATAAGTTTTCAATCCTACATCCATACACATTGCAGCGAGCCTTGCAAAGCCAGATTGAGGGGAGTGAGGAAGAGATACGGAAGAGAAAAATACACCCACTGAGTAAATAAATGACTTCAAATCAGTTACAAACAGCATCCGAGGTTTCCTAACAAGCAACCCATTCAGGGAACTGTCTTAACATTTTGAGCAAAGACTGAAGTCACCATTTCTGCTGAGTATGTGGTCTCCACTCCGAAAAATTTTACACCTAACAGGATTAGCCCGCTGGGTGTCACTGTTGCCAAGTCAAGATACAGCAAGAAGCTTTAGCAAGAAATGTAAATAGACTCTTTTATGTAGAATCACAGCTTTCCTAAAACAGCCTAGCATAACCCCTTATTACAATTGTATTCACTTTTCAAAATTCTAGTAAATTCATCAATTTTTATGTATCTGGAATGCAAGAAAAAATTTACTTCTTGTCTGCCAGATAAAAATGCCAAAGATGAGGTTTGAGCAGGATATGCAAAAAATTAAATCAACTGGAATTCCAGAATTTCGAAGAGTCACCACAACTCTTTTTTTCTCTAAGTTTTCTGTGGGTTATTTTTGATTATTAATTTTTAGAGTATGCAGATTATTTTTAAAAATTAATAATAAATAGCCGTTACAGCAAGAAAGGCAAAGAGAAGTCAGAATAAATTTGATATACAAATTTTGCCTTTTGAAAATCTTATAAGGTCAGCAATGCCAAGGCCTGCAAAAAAACCCCATAATTTACAATTTCAAGTCTTACAAAAGCAATTTCTATAGTAGTGAAAAATCCAAAAATACCTGTTCAGAACAAACACTTATGGGCTCTCTCAGAACAATCCAGATGACACTCTCAAGAAGAGGTGGAACAGTGAGAGAGCCAAAGTAAGTCCAGTAGTCCAGGGACTTGGGAAGCAGACAGCTGGGATCAAAGTTTGTGAATAGTGCTTTTTTCCCCTGGAAAGAAATAAAAGAAAAAGAAATACCAGAGCAATATTATTTAAAAGCAAGAGGCCAAGGTAAATCATGCCAAAGGAGGTAGAGCTTGTTCCACTATCAGGGGGGCTGGCAGCATCTTGGGTGATGACAGGAGGTCCTCATCAGTGCCCTTCTGATGAGGTCTTACCTCGGTGACAGCTTTGCTGTGGCTTTCCTTGATGCCAGCAGGACACCATCAAAGGTGTCATGTTAGCACAGACTCCCCGAAGTTACAGATGACCATGAGATGGAAGTTGTGGGGAGAGAAGATGTTAGACTTTCGATGTGCTCTCTGTAGGGCTGGCAGAGTAACCCCACAGGTTACTGCCATTTGCTTCCCTCCCCACTCACTCCTCCCAGGAGTTACTATGCTTCTCCCTGTACCTGATACCAGGCCAGAGATGTCTGTCTGAAACACCATGTTGAGAGTCTGGCTGATTTCTCTCACACAGCCTAAACAGAATGCACATAAACTGTGTCAAATCAGATATAAATCGCTAGGGATTAGGAAACATGAAGGTGCAGGGAGTAGCAGCCAGATTTCAAAAAATAAAAAACTCTACCAAAAAAACCACCCCAAAACCAACAAAAGCAATCACCAATACTAGTATTCTTTTAGAAGCACTTGTTCACCTTGATTCTGATGGTGTCCAAGCGGTCAGTAATCTTCTTCAGTTGAGGGTTGCATTCACCAATCTATTAACACCAAAGAAAAAACAAACACTGGAGCTCCAGAGAAAAGCAACAAAAATTAATAAAACGCAAATGCATAATGAAACTGCTTTATATAACTGTACTGAAGTGACTGTAAGATCTGATGCATTTTGTGAATACAAGCCTGTGACTAGCTGGTCTTTAGAAATAATACTATTCATAAAAAAGATCCACTCCCTTGCTGATAGCATTCTGGCTGCTCATAGTAATTATTTCAGCGACAAAAGAATGACAAACTTTTCACTACAGGGTAACAGAAACCATTTATTTTTCATGTTTTAATACGCGGGATATTGAAAGTTACAGACTAACAACAGAAATTTAAATTGCTTATAACACTGAAAACACTGTTCTTACGTAAGAACATTCCAAACAGAATTTGTGTGCTAAGAAATCCAGTGACACTTCCCTTGAGTCATTGTAATGCAAACTGGAAAGGCAGAATTACTGAATTGCTGAAGCAGTTCTTTGCAACTGCTGCATGGAATGGCTCTCTGACTGTGCCAGCACCAGTACTAGCTGTTCTCAGGAAGCTGTGTCAGCCACCAGAAGTCAAAGAATTGTCCAAAGCCCTATCTATTGTGTGACTTCCCCGTCTGCTTCTTCAAACAGAAGTCAACGAAGCTGTTGCACTAATTTCATCTTAGAACAGGTAGAAAAGGCAATAAGGTATAAAATAACTATTAGGAAATTCTCCAGTTTTAGGTTTTGCATTTTTTAATTTTTATTATTTTCTAGAAGAAACTACCAGCTCAGAAACAAGCCATTAAAGAAACATTTAAATCAAGTTGTCCCTCTAAAGGAACCTGCTAGTCAAGAACAAGTTACTGGGATCCAAATAGGGGCAGCTGAATTAAGTTCCACATCTAATGTTGTATGGGCAGGCAGACTAGGCAAACTGAAGAGTTTGACTGCCTTGAATAATCTATTAATCTGATATTTTTATTCTTAAAGGAAGCACTGCTTTCTACATTGGCAGCTAAACACTATGAAGGAAATAAGTATAAAACAAGTATCTCTTTAGCAATAATTACACCAACCATCACCATTGTCTGTTTGGGCTTATAAGGCAGATTTATTACGAGGGCTGAAACATTCTCTTCTTACCTTCAGAAATACAGCCATGACTGCTAATCCATCTGACTGAGAGGCTGCCTCAACAAAACTGGAATACTTCTCTGCATTCCAATGGACCACGTGAAGCTGAAAAGCAAGAGGCACAGACAGCATCAACTCTCGCTGAACTCAAGTAGTGGCAAATGAATACTACGACTTTACTGGGTTTGATACTCTACTTCACTCTTTTGTATGCAGAACCATTCAGTGTTCTAAATGCAGATATTTCTTGAAATCAGTAAATATGTAGTTCACACAAATGGCAAAAGCATTTCCAGTGGCTGGGATTATTAAAAATTTAGCAGCAATTGGCACACCACAGTGCCTGTCAAATTGGTGTTGGGTCCCCAGATTTTGAACTGAGAAGTTAAGACAAAAAAAAACCAATGGTTATATAACTAGAGGTTTCAAATCCATTTTTACTACAGCTGATTTTAAAAAGTGATTGAAATTCATGAGGATGTCCTAGTATTTTACTCCTCTTTTTCTTTAATCAAGCTTTCAGCAACATTAATCATCCACATAAATAGCCAGAAAACAGGCAGATAACACATTAAACTTGCACTGACCCTCTTTCCCTTGTTTAGGTCAAGGAAACATCAGCATTTCATTTTTGACACTTTTCAAATGTTATTTTCTATGACTACCAGTAGTGATGCCCTTACAAGCAGCTTGATTATCTCAGGTTTGAGCATTTGCATTTCCAACATGCATTATCCTGGAAGTGTCCTGTCATATTTGCTTAAGAAGCCTAAAGACACTACCCAGCCAGGTGGGAAAAGCCTGTGATGTCCACTTCCATGCCACCTAAGTCCCTCCTGCTAAACCAGGTTTCCTAATTCCTGACCACACTTCATGACGGGAGCTCCTGGTTCCTAGGAAGTGCCAGGATGTCCCAGCCTTGAGCAATGGTCTGACTGCCAAACTGGAGAGAGCACACTCACACAGCACTTAAGTCTAAGTACTAAGACTAAGTCAGCCCGAGACATTCACAAACATAAATTACATTCACAAATCCTCAATGGATTAGTAAATCTTATTACACGCAGTTTTTAGATAAAGATGCTCAGAAGCAGGGCATGAGATTGGCTTTTCTAAAATTGGTGACCATCTTTTCAGATTTTGAACTTTAAGAATGCTGAAAAGCAACTCCATTGAATGACTTAAACTGGGATGAACCCGTGAAAAAAAAGGCTTCCTTTTGGAATACAGCACCTACAAGACAAGTAAAGTAAGAACAATTTAGGAAAGCTGAAACTTGCTTTAAAGGATTTTTATGTGAAGCAACATAGCTGCATGATTGAAATAGGCATCTAGGAGTATGAAGATTTTTATTCTAAATATCAATCCTTGCTTAACGTCAATGACTTTCAATTTTCCATATCTGTAAAATGGAACTCTTACTTGGTCTTTCTTGATAGCAAGGTTTGTTAAGCATTTGGGCTCCAAAGTGCTGAAACATTACTTCCAGCAAGTAAGGAATCCCACTGTAGTCAATAATAATACATGTACAGACACCATGACACACATGCTGGCTCACAGCTTTAGAAATCCTTGAAGGAAAGTTGCTATGAATATTATAAATTAAACCAGGAGGAGAACATAATCCACTAAGCCTTTCTCAAGTGCATGAATATCCTGGAGCTCATAGTGTCTGCACCACTCCCTATAAGCTCACAGAACCTACGCTGAACAACTTTTAAACAATTACATTTTTACAGACACAAAAAGGAAACAGATACTCTCAGTCAGAAATCACTTTTATTGTGGATTTGAAAAAAAACCAAAAAAACACCAAAAACAACCCAACAAAGAACAAAAAGGAAAATTCCCCCAGCTACTAAAAGCCCACTCCCACTCCCTCACAGCTTTGCCAAAAAACCCTCAAGGTAACCTTCCCAGAATCAAAACCCCCAAACAGAGAGAGCGTGAAACACTTTTGGGTACAGACCCATTCTCAATGGCTTGCGACTCCTCTTTAAGGAATATATCCCGTCTTACCACCGCTCTGGCACTGCAGCTTGTGAAGAGACCTTGACCAGATCGTATGTTGTCACAAAGAATGGAGCCATGGACCCTTCTGCTTCCCAGTGGGCTTAGTCTTGCAGTCTTCTTTACCTGTACATTAATTCTTTCTTCAATTCAGTCGATGCTGTTTCTTGAAATCTTGCACATCTTCCTTACAAAGGTGAGCACTGAAACCATCTTCATGTCTCCTTCTGAGGTATTTTCTTTTGTGTGAACAATATTCAGAAGCCTTGGTTTTAATTCTGAGTTTCTTATCCCAAAGCCAAAGTGACATCTAGAGAGCTTCTTGTGGAGGGTTACCCAACCAACAGGTAACAGAAAGGCTTTTAGACTGGCTAGAAATTCAGAGATATTTTCTCCTTCCATTTGGTTTCTTAGATGGGAAACATACATATTTTCTCAGCTAGAAATTTGGGTTTGGTACTTAATGGTTTTAAAGCACCTTTATTAATTCTTTATATTCCATCTCACCTGGTTCCTGTGGAAAACATAAGCCTTTAAACACTGCAAATGTCACTTTTCCCCATTAGTGTTAGAAAACTGATCTTTTTTTCTTGACCAGTATTTCTCATAGCATTTCCAGTAAAATCTGATCACACCACAGTGCATACATTACATCTTTTTCTTCTGTACTATTATGCCTTTTATTTGTCCATTTATTTTTACACTTTTTGCTTCTTTTTAACCCCAGAAAATTCTGACATTGTCTGAATCGTCTGTTTTTAAAGATCTCAATCTCATCAAAGTACTCCATGTTACTTCCATTTGCAAAGAGGAATCTCATACTGAGTATTTTTTCCTGCAGATTACTCAAATGTACCAAAGGAGACAGAGCAGGAGTGAATGCTCCATGCCAGAGCAGATGGTGTACTTCTCCCTGTGGTACACCACCTCCACTGAAACATGGTACCCCAAAGACTGCAGGCATCCCACAGACATTAAAGCGTGGTTCTCAAAGTCATAACCACCACAAAATGCATAATTCCTAAGTCTTGCATAAACTTTACACTACACAGGCCCCAAATCCAGTAATTCTGTGGTTTGTCACTGAAGATGACTTTGAAAATGTTCTCCAAGGAAGAAACAATGAAAGACAAAGTTTAAAACAACTCCTGAACATTAAGTCTTGCTCTTATCAAGCTCTTGTCTTCTGTACTCCTTTTCTAATCCTCTCCAAAGCTTTCAAACAGGTTCTCCTTTGAGAAAGGACTAAACATGAAACACTTCAGGAAGACCACTTGTCTTTCGATAAAATGAGGGGAAGATGAAAAGCGGGAAGAGGAGGGGCAACATTATTCTTGCAATGGCAAACTAGTCACGAGCTTAGAGGTACAGATGACTCCATGTAAAGCCTTACCTCTGCCGCATACTTCATCCCATCCACTGTGTGCTCAGAGCCAGCTTCGTCATTGGATCCCCAGTGGAAGTGAATCTGGCGCAGCCTGTAGGTCCCGCTGAGTGGCCCCCCAGTCAGCACTGGAAACCCAAGCAGAGGAAAAGGCTTCACTGAGAGAACGGGAGTCTCTGCCCACATCCTCTAACCTCACACCAGACTTCAGTCTTCGGACAGTCCTCTGCTCCTGCTCATAAGCTGTCTCAGAAGGCTTCCCATCTCTTGGAAGTACTACAGAAACCCTCATCTGTCGAGGACATGACTATGAAAATTGCATTTATGGGCAGATTAGTGGGTTATGGCCCACTAAAGGGTATGCTGTTATTGTCAAGGTTGTCTTGCTATGGGTTGGATATTTGTAACAAAATGGGAAAATACTTCTATTTTGCAACATTCAAGAGTTTTCTCTCTTGATTATATTCAAAAGAATCACTAAGAAATTAAGCTCAAAATATAGGTTTTATGAATAAGGCGCAGGATCATAAAAATGTAATGTCAACGGAATTTCTTTTCCTCTTTGAAATTTGGAGGAAAATAGGTGGAGCTTTACAAATCTTCAGGGCTCTTTCTGTCATCTGCAACTAGATCCAGTTACATGAGATCGAAGTCTGAGGAAAAGGAGCTTATATTAACATAAATAAAATTAAGCCAATGCTACATATGCATTGTACAACTGCAATATTACAGTTACAATAGCCAGGGCTGGACAATCAGCCAGGGCTGGAAGGCATGTCCTATGAGCAGCAGCTAAGTACTTTGGGTTTGTCTAGTTTGGAGAAAAAAAGGAGGCTGAGGGGTGTCCTCACTGCTCTCTCCAACATCTGAGGAGGGGAAGCAGAGAGGGAGCAGCTGATCTCTTCTCCCAAGTATCCAGTGACAGGACTTGCGGGTAAGGCTCAAATCTGTCCCAGAGAAGATTTAAACTGGATGCCAGGAAGCATTTCTTTACCACAATGGTGGTCAAACACTGGAACAGGCTTCCTAGAGATGTTGTTAAAGCCCCAGGCTTATCAGAGTTTAAGAGGCATTTGGACAATGCCCTTAACAACATGCTTTAACTTTTGGTTAGCCCTGAATTGCTCAGGCAGTTGGACAAGATGATTGCTGCAGGTCTCTTCCAACTGAAAGAGTCTACTCTATTCTAAACTGTTCTGTTCTATTTCTATTCTGTTCTGTTCTAATTCTATTCAAACTAACGTGCACATGGTGGGCTTTTCATTATTTTGCTTTTGCAAGTGCTCGTAATTTTCTCGTCAGACTTAGAATCAAAATATCTCTTCACAGAGACTTGAATGTGAATTACACTCACTCCACTCTCCCAGTTCCATATGTCCTCTGAGCGTTTGGGAATCAGTCTGGAATAGTTTACTGGCTCATTATAGAAATTTTAAGGGAAAATGATGGGAGATTTAACCAGATGGTTTTTTAAATTAAGAGCAGCAGGGAGGACAATAGCAATTTTTTCTCTCTTCTAGGTTTAGTCCAAAACCTAAACTTTCTTAGGAACAAAATACACCAAATAAAGATGAAAGAAGAATTTTTAAGTTGCCTATATGCTTGCTAACACAAGTAATGAAAAGGAACTGGGACTGTTTATTCTGTGGGGAAAAATATTTAACTTCCTTAAAGCTTCAACTCAAAAACATGCATTTCCAGAGCCTATAAACTTAGCCAACAGAGGAGATGGGGCAGTGGTACTTTTAAATTCCTTATTTTAAGGACTGTAAACTTGGAGACAAATGATCTTAGAAATGTGTAATGATCAGTGTCTTAACTGGCTGAGGAAAAACTACTACGTAGAAATGCACCAGCATGAAATACTTCTGCTGACAAGCATGGAAAATGGCTTGTTGATGTATTCGTGCCACATCACACAGTGATGGTAAAACCCTTTCACTCCAACTGTAATTAAGGAAGAGGGTAGTCAGAAGTTTTTAAGGCAAATATCAGTATCTCGAATTTTGAAAAACGCTGGAAGAAGATCAGTAGAACGATTTGAAAGAATGGTGCTAATGTGGTACCAAAGAGCATAAACAGACTTACACAAACAGTAACAGACTTCACAGCCCAGTTCCAATGCTGACCAAAGTGAAGAAATAGCTCATGTGGAAGTCAGTTAATAATGCATTAGAAGATGCTAATGTATTTGGTACCAATTAATTTGGTTTTTTTTTTCATGAAACCAACACATGGCAGGAGTTCTTACTTCACAGGGGTGCCCCAGAAGCCAAATTTGAGCCCTAGAAAATTCAGTATTTTTTGAGCAATGACCTGAAAGAAAACAAAAACATTACTGATAAAGTTTGTCAGTGATAAATATTAGGGAAAATAGTGAATTACTCAGTTTATGGTTGTGGACTGAAGAATCTGGTCCACACATAGAAGACATGGAGTCTACTGAAGGAGACTGGGGATTCCATCTGTTAATTATCTGATCAATGTCTGTCAGTGCTCTGCCGTGATATGAACTACATCCTTGGAGATACGGCCTGAGGAAAGCAGTAAGAGCAGGATCACATTACCATTGCTTTGGTACCAAGGGAAGCCTAGAGAAACACTGTGTTCAGGCCCTGTCACTTCATGGATGGAGTTAAGAGAGTGGAAGAGGTTCTTGGTGTATTCACATTCATTACCTTTTTTTTTTTTTTAAACTGTGAGGGTAATTAACAATTAGAGCAACTTACCAAAGGCTGTGGTAGGTTCATCATCGCTGGAAAATTTGAAATCAAGATTGTCTATTTTTCTAAGAGATGTGCTTTAGTTCACCAGCGTCTACTAGGCTCGAAGCAGAGATTAATTCTGGGAAGTTCCGTGGCATCTGACACGAGGTCAGACCGATCATTGATGGTCAGCTGGTGGCTTTCAGGCAACATCCAATGTTGACAGAAAATTTAAAACTAAGACTGTTCAGGAAACAAAAACATGATGGTGTCTCCATCTATGTCTCTATGACCTATTAAGTCCTCAGGACTAATGGACAGGGTCATCAAAAATTAGTCCCTCTCTGGCTTTGACCCTCGTGAAATGGTCTTGGATCCTCAGCTAAGCCTCACACAGCCGCAAAATTATTTTATTTCTTGAAGATTCTGCACTCCTACAGCTTCAAGGGGAGGCATGCTGGCTTGCCCAAAATCCAAGAGAAGGTTTTAAAGAGGAAGGCACTAACATTACAAAGACTACGACAAACCAGAGAACTTCTAAATAAGAGTTATTGTTTGCAAAAAGGGAAGCTACGTACTCCTGGAAAAGACTGGGGCAATAATACTTTTCAAAGAAGAAAAGGGATTACTTGGGATCTATTTCACTTGTTCAGTATTGGCTCTTACTTGACACAAGAAGTCTGAATATAGGTTGTAAAAAGGGGAAAAACATATAACCAAACCTGCAGCTAAATTCAGATAAGAGATTTGAGCGATTCGGTTGGAATGAACCTGTAATGAGACAAAGGATTCATCTGCAGTGAGAGAGAGAGAGCAGCATGTGAAAAATTGTACACAACACTGTTCAAACAGGGGGATGGCACTATCCAGCTGGTTGGGGTGGATCAAACTGTGAGTAGGGAATCCCAGCACTTTCTGAGAAACACAACCTCGAACTTGTGTCCAAATATGTTCCCACACTGTATCATGCTGAAATACAGGGAAAAAGGAATCTCTCATCCAGAGGAGCAAAGCCTTACTGTTTGTGAGGAGTTCATACCCAGCAGTGAGACGTGCCCAGGCTGTAGGCATTCTGTTTAGGAATTGGTGGAGGAAGTCACAGTGCAACAGTAAAGGAACAAACCTGATTTGTTGACGGTGTCATCGAACTCCACACTGGTGGAGTGCCCATTGTTAAGGATGATTTTAGCAGAAGCTGGATCATAACTGGGATTTAGAGGACGGAGGGAGGGATCATACTTGGTTTCCTCAGTCTTGATGTCGATGGGTGACTGACGGTCTCCATTAGCGACAGGAAAAACCTCCTTCCAGTGGGCAGGCCCTGCAATGCATTGGAAGAGAAGTCTAAATTGCTGACAGCACCCTCATTCTTATGAAAGAAAACTCTGCTTGAATTGTCCTCATCTGCATCTTTTAAATTCAAAAAGGATGCATCAGGAAAACACAGATCAAAATATTCAGCTACTTTTGCTGCATCATATTGCAACAGCAGCTCTCAGAACCCCTTCACATACCTTGCGTGCACCTTTAAACAAGGCCACACGCAGTATGTTGATATTTAATTATTCCCAGTTAAGACTCAGCTATGCACAAGACAAATACAACAAATGCTCGTTTAATCAGGCATCCTATATCCAACAGGCACTATGTACCAATATGTTTTTGACATGCCATTTTTACCTAATATCATGTCTCATTATGTCTTTAAGGATTACCTCTCCTCTGTGCAAATCCCCGAATGAAGGCTTTTTTTATGCCTTAGTCATTTGCTGCAAAAGACCTGAGAACGCATCTTCTACTGATCACTCTGAATGAGATGGGGAAATGCCAAAAAAGGTGACTGGTGATGTCAAAAAATGCTGACTGGTTCCTGGAGCCTGATGGCAGTGCCTGGAACCTAAGCACTGCTGCACCTCCGATCACCTCCTCCCAGCCCACCAACTGTGCCCACCAGCTGTCACAACAAAGAGAGACTGGCACCCTCAAATCATGAAGTCTCCATGCACACAGGCACACTTACACACACTAGTGTAGCACTGACAAATCAAAGAACAGGAACACTCAGGACAGGGGTGCTTGCATGAGGTTTGGATTTCTACTGCCTTCAGCTGACGAGAGTAGATCTTCCAGACACAGATGCAGCCCCATTCACCAGACTTAGGTAGAAATTATAGGACTATAGAAGCCATTAATCAAAACTAGTCATCTCAACCTTTCTCTCTCCAAGCAGGCTAAGCCAAACGTCAGCTGAAAAGCTAATAAATCAATAATATGGACATGAGAAAATGGCAAATTACATCCTAAAATAGTAAGAAAAGCTTCATTGATAAGATGTGTGAGTTATTTGTTGTTACCTACTAAACATCAGAGCGTTCCCAGTGATTCACAATAAGAATATATGTGCCATTGTTTAATGTGCCATATTTGGATAAGAGGGCAAAGAAAAATACGAGTAAGTTGCCTTTCTAAAGTAAAGACAGAAAACAAGGTTTAGGATGGAAAGGAGGGGAAAGCAAGGGGAAAGAAGAACGGAAAAAGAGAAAGGTGAAAGGTGAAAGTCTGCAGGGCAAACGATCTTTCGGTATTAAGAAGAGCACAGCACTTGTTTTTCCTCCAGGCTTATAATCGGTAAGAAGCATAATAAATCAATTTAGAGAGACTGGATATAAGAAAAACTTACTATGAGCATCAGAATCTGGTCTTATAAAATCCGCATCACTGGAAATCCTCATAACTAACTCCTTATACTGAAGATAACTGACCTCAGTGTAAAAATTGGGTTTGGGTCTTTCTGGATGGCTTAGCACTTAAATAAACATGATGACAAAAAAGGATGAAAACCTATGATGCACTGGTTAATAGCAAAACATCAAAAGCTGTTAGATATTTTTCTTTCCTCGACTTCAATAGAAGTGAACATAGCTCAGAAACTCACAGGTGCTAAAAGCACCCAGGCACCCCGGCAGTAAATCAGGGAGGGAAGCGCCCACAGCGCCGTGGGGCCGCAGCTCACACAGCACCTGGGCAGAGAATGACTCTCCTCTGACCAGCACCGAAAAATAGAAGCGAGAAAAACTTGTAAAGAAGACTTAAGCCTCAGAAAAAAAGCCTTCAGTCTTGATTTGGTAAAAGGTACTTTTGTTAACTACTTCATTAAATAAACTCAAAAAAGAAATAGATTCTAAGGCAGAAGATAAAAATCCTAGTGGTTTGAAACATCCAACTGTTTAGACTTCATTCTTCTCACTTCACAAATGGTCATCAAAGCTATTCAATATTCTAATAACATACAGTGTAGAATATAATTTTGATTGTGTTTCGATCCTAATACCCTGTAGTTAGGGATGCAATGCAAAATTTTATTTGCAAGAAGGACCACTCCATAATTTATACCTTGCAACCGTGATTTGGGATGCTTAGAAAAAGCTTATTGCTACTTAATTTTAGTATTTCTAATATTCCTTAACTGAGAAAAGGCAAAAATATATTTATCTGCTTAACTACTTGGTCCTATTGCTCTGTCTCAGAAATAACTATAGTTATTTGAATTAAATAATATGGATGACTTGCATTCAGAAGTAATACAAAGGTGCCAAAAAGAGGACCCAAGGCTGTGATTCTGTCACTAGCTAATTATTTAACAATAACATTCAGTTCTAAAAAGACATTATTGCTGGTTTTGCACTTGTTCTTGGCTCAGATGACCAAAATACTGTTTTGCTATGGGGATTAAACATCTACCAGAAAAACAAACTAGCAGACACCTGACTTTTCAAAATATACAGGAGATATCAAGAAACTTAGCTCATTTTGTACCACTGGGTTATATCAGGAAGTTCCTTACTAGGTAATCTATCAGCTATCTAATACAATTACCATACTTTTGCCACTCTAGGAAAACTGTGACTCAATTCATTACTACAGACCCTGCCCTAACACAAACTTTGTGTATGACTTGTAAAAAAGTCATTACTGTTGAAAGAGATGCTTAAAAGCATGTCAGACAATCAGGTTTAAGCCAGTGGGATCTCCAGGGTGAAAATTTCTTCTGAATTCGGATCTGAATTAGATGCCTCCATATTAAAATAAGGCACACTTCAATTTTCTAAATATGCACTTTAAGACATATCCAGGGAGCATAACTCATTGATTTACCTCCCTTCATTTTTTCCTTTACCGAATGAAAGTGATTAATATACCAATTTTTGAACTTATGAAATCCTCTCCTGCTGTTGGGAAAATGTTCTGTTGCTACAGGCAAATTTCTAGTAGCTCTTAACAATCAAAGCCATTGTGACTGAGATTTATGACAAAAACCTGAACCATCTGCTCTGAAGATTTCATGCCTTTATTTTGGACACAGCATTACCAAAGGCAATGAATTGTCTGACACTTTTAGGTCAGACTATCGCTGCATATACCACTCACCAGCATTGCACACATCCAGTTCATGAAACAGATCTCACAATGAAGGCAGTTAGGAATTTGCCAGGAAACAGAACTCACTATAGCGCCTCAAGGCGTTGCATTTTCATCCAGCTGAAGCTAAAGATTACGAATTTCATCAACAGGATAACTTGAGACAAGCCCAGTGAAGACACTACAGGATACAGTTGAGTTCCAGTGAGCCTCTATACATGCATAAATGGAGCATGTACAGGTGACAAGGGATTTGGGTGGTTTTTTGACAGAAAAACCATTATTTTAGTATGGTCTGACCTTGACAGGATCATATCCTCATTTATTTCTAAAGAGAATCCATTGCCCAGTTTATCAAACACAGAGTACTTAAATTTATGAAGTTAGGTTTGCAAGTAATTTGGTTGCCTATTAGGTTACAGTAAGATTAGCTCAAATAAAAGCAATTAAAAATTCATAATGGGTAAAATTAAGCAACTTTTAAAATGCAGGTATTGAGATGACGTAATTATTCTCAGAAAGAAAAAATGCATAAGGAATTATGGCTGGACTGAAGTATCTTAAAGGTCTTTTGCAATCTAAAAGATTCTATGATTCTATAAATTAATATCCCTTTTATTTATAAAATGCCTCAGCATTACAGTAGTAACTAGATCAAGACAAATTTTCGCAGTAAGAGACAATTCATGTAAATAATTTCCATATATTTCATTAAACAAATAGTGAACTGAAGACAATTGATTTCCCACTGTGGTCTCTTCCGACCTTACTCATTCTGTGATTTGCCTTTTAACTAAAGCAATTCCCCTGTAAACCAAAAAGGACCGAAGGGGCAAGAACATTCCCCTCCTGAGAGGAACCTTGAGCAGCAGTGAAAAGCATGCATGATGTCACACTGAAGCCAGTTTTCAAGATTTCAGCATTATGCCTCTACAGGTAAGGAACATCAAAACTGTGAGGTAAGAAAAGCAGCAAGAAAGCAAAGGCCAAGGTATTCATAGAAATAAAATAATGCCTCCATGCATTTCAGAAATACACGCATCAAAGTAACCGAGAACTTCTGCACTAGGTTTGTGTGCTAAGATACTGGTAGCAGGGAGGCTGCAGGTGTGGCTTCTAGGAGAAGCTGCTGAAGCTTCCCCCATGTCCAATAGGGGCCAATGCCAGCTGGCTCCAGGATTCCCATCAGGGACAGTGCTAGCACCTCTGGGATAACAGATTTAAGAAGGGGAAAAAGTTGCTGTGCAACAGCAGCTGAAAGAGAGGAGTGAGAATATGTGAGAGAAGCAGCTCTGCAGACACCAAGAGGAGGGGGAGGACACGCTCCAGGAGCCAGAGCAGAGATTCCCTGCACCATGGTGAAGACCAGAGCGAGGCACTTGTGCCGTGCAGCCCATGGAGGTCCCCAGCGAAGCAGAGATCCACCTGCAGCCCACGGAGGGTCACAACTGGAGAAGGTGGATGTATCTTGAAGGAAGCTGTGACCTCATGGACGGACTACACTGGAGCAGGCTCCAGGCAGGACCCCACGGGAAGCCCAAGCTGGAGCAGGGGCAGAGGGTGAGGAGTCCTCCCACCGAGGAGAAGGGAGAGGCAGAGACAACATGTGATGAACTGACTGCAGCTGCTGCAGGAGAGGAGATGGAGAAAGTCAGGAGTGAAGTTTGGCCTGGGATAAAGGGAGGGTTGGAGGGAAGGTGTTTTAAAGATTTTACTTTATTTTCTCATTACCCTACTCTGATTCGATGAGCAAAAAATAAGACTAATTTCCCCAAGTTAAGTCTGTTTTGCCTGTGAAAGTAACTCCTGAGTGATCTCTCCCTATCCTTATCTTGACCCATGAGCCTTTCAGTCTACTTTCTCTCCCATCCAGCCAGGGTCAGTCCCCAAAACTTTTAATACAGTATATAACAGTGAGCCCATGCCCTTAAACATAGATATTCCATATATGCAGACATGTATGTTTTAATACTTGACAGTTTATGCACATAATGATTTCTGTTGTGACTGTTGCAAGTAACAAATGCAGAACTCAGAGTGAACACGGATGTGTTTTCAACTCTTCAAGCAGTCAACCATAGTATATAACTGCACCAAATTTAATTTCACTTTATTTCGGTCTCAGTTGTAAAAGGTAATCTTAGTTTCAGGGAAAATATTTTCAGGCCCGTGAAGGGCAACACAATTTTTCAAGAATCAGAGCAATTTCCTTCATCTGCTACTCACTCAAACAACAAAAAACAAGCCAAATCAGTAAAATAAATGCATTAAAAGAGAAAAAGCTGAGAAATAAAACTGATGCTAGGGAAGAGCACTGAAGTGTTCAAAATCCATGCCTCCTTCCTTTAGTCTCCTGTGAAAGGTGGGGTGAAGGAGACGGACTGAGGAGGGACTATCCACCCCACCGCTGCTGCGGGGCACCAAGAAAGGAGCGAAAGGCAAACTCCACCTCAAATATGTTACCAGGCAGGCAGTAAACAGAGTTTTATAAGAGAGATGGGGCCTCAAGCAAGGTCCAGGGCCACCCCAATAGAAATTCTGGTGGCCTCCCCTCTCTAGAAGTTGAGAATAGCAAACACGAAGAGATAGGATAAGGGAGGGGAAGTGGGCTTCTTATCTGGACAGTGCAGGTGAAGCTCAAAGCATGGAAACCTATGGAGAAAAAAAATTTGAAAAACAAGATCCATTTACGTCTTCAGGGGAGGGGTAGGGTAGACTGCACAACAGCAGATAACACACCCAATCATTGCAACATCCCTGTGATCCACCACCACCCAGTTTTTCAGGAAAAGTACATCCATCCAGAAAAGATGGAACAAGAGGGCCAGGAAGGAAAGGCAGTTCTTGCACAAACAGTATTCCAAAGTCTAAGTAATCATATACACAAAGCATATTCTTATAGGCATTAGTATATGCAAATATATAGCTGTCTCCCTTTACGGTCACGGCGTTTCATTTCTCTTTGTACAGACAATATAAGTTATTCCACGTACTTTATCAGAGCTGAGCCTACAATTTACAAAAACACTTTCATTTCTACTTGCATGACTTGTGAGACCGTCTGCACACTGGAGCAGCGTTTGCATGACTTAAAATGCAAAACAGAGCAACGTCTTTAAGCCTGCTGATGAGCCCATCTTGGGACTTCAAAGACTGACAAGATGAAGGAAACCATGGAACAACTAAAATCCAAAAGCATCTCCTCTTAGGTGCATAGTTATATATTTAAATAACCCAGTGAAGTAACTAGGATTTCCCACCGCGTAACAGAAGCAGAAGACAGCTGGAATCAGAAAAGCATCGGTGGTATGGCAGTTCCCATCAGCGTGGCTGTCTACCACGTACTCGATCTGTGCACACAGTTGTTCAGCTAAAGGAGCGAACGACATCCCAACCGGGAACGCGACAGACCCGACCCGGAGCCAAGCCCGGCCCGGCTCTGCAGCCGATGCCACACGCACGGACACCTCTCTCAGCCGCCTGACTCGCAGAATGCCGAGACAAAACTCTGCTCGCTCTCACGCTGCAAAGCATTTCAGCTCATCCAGCTCTCCCGAGGGCAAGGGAGCTGCCGAGGTCGGCGGCGGGAGGTGCTCCCGGCGGGACCCCGCTGGCCGCCCCGACAGCCCCGCGGGAAACGCCTCAGCGGCCCCGGCCCCAGCAGCCGTTCCCTACCGTTGTGCTCGTCGTATCCCCAGTGCAGCATGGCTCTGCTCTCCTGCCGGCACGGCACGGGACGGACTGGACGGGATGGGACAGGATGGGATGGGATGGGACGGGCTGGGGCGGGAGAGGCGGCTGCGCCCGATTTGAAGGGGACGGGAGGCGACGCCCCGATCCTCGGGCGCTGATAAGGAGACCTGCAGCGCTCCGGCCTCCTGGCCCGTCCGTGCCTGATCTCGCCCCAAGCCCTTGGCCGCCCAGCCTCCCCCCAGCCTCCCTCCAGCACCGTCGGGGAGGCAGTGCCATCTCTCAAGGGCCAGCTCCAACAGAGGAAACGTGCAGCCCCCGTCCGGCCAGAGCACGAGTTGTGCGGCAGGGAAAGTCGGGAGTGTCCATTCCTGGGGTCACCCCCGCCGCTCCCGAAAGTAAAGCCAAGTGCGCACCGCTGCATCCCCTCCCGTTTTTCTCCCAGGGGTGTAAACCCAGTTCCCTTTGGAATCGGCTGCAGGAAGATTCCACGTTTTCCCAGGCGGGGCCGTGAGGCAGGAGAATGTCCCACAACCCACTGGGAATTTATTCTTTTATCCAAGTGCCCCGTGTGCCGAGGGCTGCCGTGGGCACGTGCTTGTGGCAAAGCGGAGCTTGGGACTCGGCGCCTGGGCTGCGGGCGCGCGGCAAGGAGCTGTCAGCTTTCCCGTGCTGCAAAAGCTGGCAGCGAAGCCGCGGGAGAGGCAAGCAGAGCCGGGGTCGGGGCTGAGGCCGGCACCGGACCGGGAAGGGTTCGGGACAGGGACAGGGACAAGGACAGGGACAGGGACCGCACAGCGCTCACCCGAGACGGCGCGCGCCCCCTGGCGGCTCCGCGCGCGCTGCGCCCGCCCCGTGACGGCGCTGTGGGCGATTGGCGGCTCCTCGCGTCACAGCCCCGTGTGACGTCACCCGCCCGCGCCCCGAGCCGCC
>VZTA01026519.1:218449-238291 GCA_013398855.1 Mohoua ochrocephala
GGCTGCGGCAGCGCCCCACCACGGGGAGGGCCCCGTCCCTGCTGCGGCGCCCGCGGGAGGCCTCGGCCCGGCGGGGTTTCCTCCTCCTCGTCCTCGCTGCGCGGCGGAGAAAGCGCTCGGAAATGATTAAATCGAGCTGTTTTAGGGGCAGTGTGCGTCCGGGCACAAAACGGCAAAGTGCACGATTTTCACCCGAAAATTAGGTTTGTATGTGGATGTCATCTGCAAAAAGAGAAGCACCAGAAGTTCATCTGACTAATCTGCAGGCGTATGCCACAGAAGGCATCAGGCTGCGCTTGAGGGGTGTCGTTTGGGAAGTGTCTGATCGCATCTCGCCTTGTCCTCGGGCATGCGATGCTGAGGGGCGCATCAGCAGTTCAGCGAGTTCGCGTTCACTGGACTGCATTCACAGCGTCCCTGAGGGTGTAACTCAGGGTACAGTTTAACAAAATGCCTCGATCCGAAGCACCGGGCATAGTTAGTACAACTAACAAGACCATCTCGTTCCTGGTCCCAGGAGGCGATCCCTTTGCCAGGCTCTGGGCTGTGTTCCCACAGCTCTCCTTGATGCTGGCTCAGGAACTCTTCGCCCACTAGGTGACTCAGCTTGCTAAATCAGCAGCAAAAGCAATTAAAAATACATTTTGCATTTTTATGTGCTGGGTTGGTTAGTTGAACAAACTTAATTATGAATGAATGATTGCAAAGAGAAGCATTTTAGTGGAGAAGAACCAGAAAGGATGGAGCCTTTTCTGTTCCAGTAGCTGTTTATTTGCCTCAGCTGTCAAGTACAACTCTGTCAGTGAGATGCAGTGAACAGACCCAGGAGTGCACACTGATGGATGTTTTGTTCTTAATTTCTCTCTGACCCTTTCTTGCACCTCACATGGGCTGTGATGCTCTGCAGATGCTTCTGTGAGCCAATTTAACATACTAAAGCAATGGAAAAACGAAGCAAAAATAATGTTATTTTTGTGTCTGCAGAGGAGTACAGCTCAGAGGAGGGAGAGGGTGGGTCATGGAGCAGGGAACAGTGCAGAGGAAGAGGGATGGGGGTGATCTAAGCAAGGGTTTTCCTACTGGTGGCAGCGAGTCATTATATGGTATCTTCTCAAACCCTGCCTCCAGCCTGAGGTGTGTGTTCTGCGAGAGTTCAGCTGTCCCTTTAGAAAAGCATCTGTTAATAAAAGTAATAAAAGCAAATAGTGGCTTATTTTTTCCATTTGATGCAGTTGCAGTGTGCTGGACAAACATAAGAAAATAGTTCTAAAAAAAAAAAGGCTGTTTCAGATTTCCTCCTGCAAGCCAAAGCCACTTGATGAATTAATCTAGTGGACAGACAGGAATGTTACAAACTTTGGAAAAAAAACAATTTCATGTTGCTGGCGTCGCATCTCCTCTTAGTCTAGACTGTTCTGTATAATAAAGGGAGAAACAGGTTTAAAGTCATATTCATGAAGTCAGTAGCTTATTAGGAGTAAAATTTTATTCTCTGTGTTTGAAGCTGTATTCTTTAATGCATTAAGCCTTTGGGCTTAATGGGATTTACTTATCATTGAGCAGTATAGGAAGATGCTCAGAAAAAATTTTAAATAGCTAAAATTAATAGCTAAAAGCCCATTGTAACTGTTCAGACAGCTTTTGATGTAGATACCTGTGCTAGCTCTAGAGCCTCTTTCTGTGGAGGAGTCCTGCCTGAGTACCTGACGATATCACGTATTAAAACTGGAACCTTTTAACACCCCTGTGAAGCTGGAAGATGGTGACAAGCACTGATGGAACTCGTAGTCTTTGCCCATCATGTTACCAACCGTCCATCCACTCTGATCAGAGCTAGGAGCTGGGGCTGTATCTCTCCAGTCACTGTCCCAGTTAAAGTGTTGATCTGAGTGGGCCTGTTTTATCAGCCTCATTGCCACTGCTCTGTTAATACTGGTTGTCTTGGTCACTCAGAATAAATGGAGTTGTTGTTACTGTATAGATGCTCTGAAGTTATAGAGGCTTTGAAAGCAAAATGAATACGTGTAACCACTCACAGTTTGCTTCTGCCTGTTTAAATTGCTGAGAGGTCAATTACAGGGGTAGCCTTTGGAACAGCAGTAGGTATCCTGAAATTGGGGTTGCCTGAAGACCTGTGAGCGTGCTTCTGGAATGTTTGTGATGTAATAGGTCATTACGTGGCAGGGATCCTGTTCCAGATTTTGGAAGCAGCAGGTGCTAGGGCTGAGATCAGCTGAATGTTATTTTGCTGCAGTGGTGAGAGTTTACGCCCTCTTGCATCCACCCTGCTCCTCTGCCACAGATAGTTGTCCCCAGAGCGCAACACGTGTCCATACTCCAGCTCTTCCTCTTTGAAAGCAAGCATCTTTGATGAAATAACTTACAAAGGCAGATGTGGGCTAAAAGAGAGACTGAGGTGCACAGAGATACACAACCCACTCTGCTACAGCCGCAGAGTTTCTTTAAATACTGTGGCAAAAGCCGGTAGGCATTGTTGGCCAGACCTATAGTACGAACAATTAGGATGCAAGGTGTGATGATTAAAGGTAAGCTACTGGACAGAATTCAAAATGGTGAAATCATTTACAAATTGTATTGGTTTGAGGGGCTACAGGGGTGGCTTCTCTAAAAAGCTGCCAGAAGCTTCCTCATGTCCGAAACGGGCAATGCCAGCTGGCTCCGGGACAGATTTGCTGCTGGCCAAGGCAGAGCCCATCGGGGACTGGCAGTGCCTCTGGGATGATGTAGTTAAGAAGCACACCCGCAGCAACAGTCAGAACAGAGGAGTGAGAATTTTTAAGAGAAACAGCCCTGCAGACAGCAAGGTCGGTAAAGGAGGAGGGAGAGGAGGTGCTCCAGGTGCCGGAGCTGAGATTCCTCTGCAGCATTTGTTTGACAACAAATGAAATTAATTTTCCCCAAGTGGAGTCTGTTCTGCCCATGATGGAAACTGGTGATTGAGCTCTCTCTGCCCTTATCTTGACCCATGAGCCCCATTATATTTCTTGTCCCCTGTCCAGCTAAAGAAGGCAGTGACGGAGCAGCTTTGGTGGGTACCTGGCATCTAGCCAGGGTCAGTCCACCAGAGAGATGAAGGAAGGAACCCTTCCTGGGACTCCACTCCAGCTAAGAGGAGCTGAGGATGGTGTAGCAGGGCCTACGAAGCCTGGCTTTTGTCTTCTCTGTGTTCTCTTTCTGGATCACTATGGGCTCCCATTCCAATAGAGAAAGTTTAACTATTTTAAATTTATTAGTACACAACTAGATAACCTAATGAAGTAACAGATAAAATATACTGAAAAACATATAACACTGGCTACATAATAGTTGCACAAAAATGGGGAAATTTCACATCAGTGGAATTTTTGTTAAAAATAACAATGTGTGTATTTTTTTCTCTCCCAGATAAACATTAAAAATGCTGAAAAAGTTAGCACAATAAATAAAGCATTTGCTGAAGTTCAGAAAGAAATACAGCACCTATCAAAAGGTACCACAGCAGAACCTCAGAAGACTCAGCAGGTAACTTCCCTTTGTAAAAATCTGAGGAGAATGAAAAGAATGTGTGTGTTTAAAGCATTATACTGTGGCTCTGAGACCACAGGCAGTTTAGCTCAGTTGGTCAGAGCATGGTGCTGCTAACACCACGGTGCTGGGTTCAACTGTCCTGTGGGCCATTTACTTGAGTTGGACTTGATGATCCTTGTGGGTCCCTTCCACCTCACAATAGTCTGTGAATCTGTGAATTCATGCAGTTGCTTTAAAGCTAGAATCCCAGTTTTATGCATTTCATTTGTGTGGTAATGCTGAAACCTGGTTAGCAAGTTCAAATGCTGTGTAACTACTGAAGTAGAGAAGAGGGTGGGTAGCCACGCTGAAGCATGCTTCAAAAGCATATTTTTAAATTACATTGTAGCTGATTTCTAATTGTTTTTTTAAGTTAGTTCCAGCTCCATCCCCTTGATTTGAAACTTAAATCTCCACATGAATAGACACAGAGAGGATGAACCTGGCTGTTCCCTACCTGAAGCACGTGACAGTGCTTTGAAACAAACAGTTCTGCCTCTCTCTGTTCCTGATTCCTAAGCCTTCATATTACCTCATCAGAAGTACTAACACCTGAAACAGCAATTTCTGTAGTAGAGGTTTTGCCTGCAGCACTTAGGGTTCAAGTGCCTTTGTCTAGTTTTTTTATACAGGCCTACTGGCAGTCTTGCACAAGAATTAATTCACAGAGTTTAATTCCTGCCAAGTTCCTCCGTACAAACTCTTTATGCTGACTGGTGCTCTAGGCACAGTTTCAGGGAGAGAAAGCAGTGCTTCAGGATGAGGTGCAGATGAATCCATCCTGGCTGTGCAGGGAAGGTGGAGTTTGGAGAAGTGGACATGAGTTCTCAGTGTGCCTGAGGTGATCAATTTTCTGTACGGCTGAGAGCAACAGAACAAGTGTCAAATACCTTAAGGAGAGGCTGAGGGAAGAATGAAACATAAGTGACAGTGCTGCCAGCACAGGATAAGGCCAAGCAAGGATTTCAAAGTAGTTGGAGCCAGTGGTCCTGTCCCTGCTGGCTTGTTATTTATTCCTCCAAGAATTCAAACACTGCTCCTGTGCTAGTAGGGCTCTACATGACTGCTGAATCTGATTACTCAGGCTGTAATAAGTGTTTCCTCCAAAGTTGCAAAAGTGTTGTTGAGAGCAGTTGTGAACTAAAAGCTGAGCCTCAGTTGGGCCACGTGTTATGTTATTGGTACAACGCTCCTGAAGCACAAAGCATTTTCTGCTTATGTCTCAACTTCAGTGTATCCTGCAATCCCCCCAAATTATTGAAGTATGACTGCAAAATTAGCCTAAATTAAATATATAAAAGACAGACTAATCTTCTGGACAATAGGTATTTATTAGTCTGGTGTTTTTTTGAAGCAGAATAAAAAGAAATTGCTTCCTACTTTAAACTGAAACTTTTTTTTTTCAGGTTTCCACCAATCTGGAAAAGGAACCAGCAAACGTGGATGCTGCCACAAGCCTATTATCTCAGTTGTAATGCAAAATGGATAATGAAGGGGTTGCAAGAAATGAAAGACCACAAAGACTGATGGCTTTGTTTGCACAATTTTATTAAAAAAATTTTGTTAATATACAAGTATTGGCACACTTTAATACAAACTACAAACAGACCTTTCCTATCATGTAGGAAAGTGGAATGTCAGAAGTCAGTGTGAGAAACTTAAAGTGCTAAAACAGAAGGCACTTCACAAAATTGGTTCACTGAAACAATTTAGCATAACTCAAGTTGATACCCTTCACATTTCAACTTGGCAGTGAAAGCTTCGAAATTGTTTGAAAAGTTAAAAAAGACTATAGAGAGCTTCTTGGCAGTAAAGCTTCAAAGAAAATGCTGTTAAACTGTGAGCAAGAAGCCTAATCATTTTTAAAAAAATGATCAAAAGGCTATTAAGTATTTTCACTTTTCTTACTATAGAAAGCTCCAAACAATCGGATTACACAGAAGAACACTCAGGTGAAAAAGTGCCAGAATTCTTGATAAGAGCCCTTTTTTTCTTGTTCTTGAATTTGTTTTGTGAAGTAGTTAAAGGAAACAAAAGGAAATATACTCCCAGAGTCAGTGAACTAAGAAGTTATACATTCATTATTCAAACACTTAGGTTATGAAGAAGTCTAGAATGTTATAGTTAGAGGTAGATAAGTAGTGTGGTTGACACAATATCTAATAATTTAGTATCTGCACATCAAAGAGATCACAGACTCCTTCATTATCATCCAGGTTAAAGTTGTAGTCATCTCCGGGAGTAGGAGAGAGTCGTAAGAGAGGAAAAACTGTAAAGCAGGAATAGTTTAGTTTAAATTAAAACACTTTTGGAAAATCAGCCCTATCATAATTCAGTATGTTTGTCATCAGGGCTAGTCTTAATAATTAAAATAGTCTTGATAATCTGACAAGCTCACTGGGATACATACTGTGAACACCTGTACTGCATTCAAACTAAGGCAGTAAGTGATGGATCTACCATTTTCTGCTTGGTATTTTAAGTCAGTTTGCTGAAGTGGAGTGATAGCTGTGGAATATGGGTTTAATTTCTTCTTCAGCAAAGGAGCTCCTGAGCAGCTTTTGAAAACTTTAAGCAGAAAGCCATAATTTTTATTTATATTCCTTTGTCTTGTTACAATACCACATCTATCAGCCTTCAAATAAGTAAGGAAGTTAGCATTATTGCTATTTTAACAGAAGGGAAATGGAGGCTAGCAGTTTGTCTGTGCACTGCATTTCAAGCACGGACTTGAAGCTGTCTTTGTGGGGGGAATGCAAGAAGAGATTTCAGCTGTCACTGCACTGTAGGAACTAACACAGTGTACATGAGCTGGGCATGCCATCCCTGCTCTAGAAGTGGAGGCTGTTTTCATGTTAACCACGTACTGGCATGTTCACAGAATCCCATCTTGCCCCTCGGATCTTATAACCACATGTCTCTTTCTGGATGAGCCCTGAGGCGGGCTGCTTGAAGGGCAGATATTATCACAGGCCTTACAGAACACAGGGCAAAAGGAACAAAGCGAGCCGAGTTCACCTCTTTGCCTGGCACCTCAGTGAGAGTGGCAGAGAGGTAGGCAGCACGTGAACTTTCTAGTAGCTGTGGTACAGTGCTGCACTCATGGCCAAAGAGGTGCAGGAGCAGAAATGGGTGACATTTGTTCTGTTAGTATATCACAGCTGGACATGTATCAGTCTGCATCCAGAACTATGTTCTGAAATACTTACTCAAAGCACCTGCACAAAGCTTTAGGCAGAACAGAATTAAACCAGATTTATTTTTTTTTTTAAGGCAGCACACTAGTCATCAGCTTGTTCTTTCTTTGTCCCTAAATTAAGGACTGGCAGGTTATTCATGCATGTAAGTGCTTGTTGGATTAAGGTTTTCATATTTTGACTGTTAAATAAAACTTGCAGGGAACAGAAAGGGGAGCAAAGACAAGAGTGACAGAGGAGGCAACACAGGAAAGAAGTAGTTTCATACTGACTCTTGGCATCAGATTTAACAGATGCCTCCTAAGTGCTGCTCACACAAAAACCATGCTGCTACTTGTGATTATTAGAAATGATGCTAAATACTTACCATCAGAAGACATGAGTTCATCGATAATATCTCCACCGATATTTCCTGTGAAAGACAGGAGCACATGCTTTAAGTAGGTAGGGTTTTTTAATACGTGTTTATGGCAGTCAACACATTCTTTGCATTAAAACACTGCATTGCCAAGTACACTATGGCTTGTGCAGTGTAGGAGCTGCAGAGATAGTATGCCATGTACATGTAAAATATATTTATCTTTGTATCTCTCAGCTTTTCCTCCCCCCAGTACATTTCTCCCACTTATCTCTTAAAACCCAAGAGCCATATACAACATGAAGCTTATGTGGTGGCAAGGAAACTCATTTGCTCAAAATGAGTATGCTCCTCTGAGCTGGCCCACTGGCTTCATTAGGAGATAAACAGAGGCCTGTTTTTTCCTCTGTGTAACTCATTGGTAACCTCGTCAAAAAGAAGGGCTCAGGGAACCAGTAAAAACACTTAAACAGGAACTACTGCTTCCTACCTGCAGGCTCCTCCATCTTTGCAATGTCAAATGAGTTTGGCTTGAGAATACAATTGACATCCAGAGGCAGCAAGCTCTGGTAGTCACTGGAGCTGGCTGAGGCTTGGGCACCGTCCCCGGACAGGCTGGGGTACAGCTCCGGCTCCGTCAGGCTGGAGTAAGGGGCTGCGGGGGCTGCGCTGTCCCGCTGGGCGCTGCCATCTACACGGACAGGAAGGCGTGTCACAAGTCTGCTACGGTGAAACAGAACACAAAGCACCTGCCCCCAGCTTTGTCCTTTGAGGAGAACATGGCCCATGTCTGGGATCGGGTGAGAGGAGTCTTCCCCTTCCACAGTCACGGGCACAATGTAATTAACTGTCAATTAATTAAAGGTTAATAATGAAGGTAATCAGGACCCCTCAGAAATGCAGTCGTAATACTCACAGCATTTTCTTAAATCTTTTCCTATTACCTATTAATTTACTATGAAAAAAATACCTGATATTCAGGCAGCCTCTCCCTGTGGCTATGTGGAAGAAGGTAAGCGACCTTGTGGTACAATAGCTGGAACCGGTGCCTGTATTATCAGCCTCATTAAAAGGTACACGTTCAAATCGTATCCTCCATCAACAGGTTTGCAATTTTGCTCCATCTGCATTCTGGAGAAGCACCTCAGAATAATTAACAGGATTACATCCAAAACCTGTTCAGTGTATGATGATAAGCTCTGAGGGAAGCACCTGTTTCACCAGACAGACGAGGAAGGGGTGTCTCTCTAACCTCCTGAGAGCTGTTACTAAGCCCCTGGAATAGTCTTTTAATGGACAGCTGCTACCCTATGCAAATTCTTGATTATTTCCTTTGTCTACCACCTTTCTTAACAGATTCTTCTTTCCCTCCAGCTGCCTTCCTCCCCCACCCATCGGAGGTAGGAAAACCCCTGGATCCACCTGATGGTGTGTCCGCAACTGCTGTTTGGGGTAACTCCTGTCCTTGGTTCGGGTCGTGCTGTTCTGGGGGATTTGGAGGAGCTGCAGCCGGTTTGAGTGGAGTCGCTGGAGCTGCAGGTTGAGATGGGGGCTGTGCAAGGTCATCGGGCGGAGGAACCGGAAACACCGTGGGCTTGGAGGAGCTCGATTCCTTGTTTATAAGCAGCACATGGATAGGTCCTGAACTACTTTTAAGATTGATCTGGTATTTCTTCTGTCCGTTCTGTCCCTGTAAAGGTGGTGTATTATGAAAGTTACTGTTCCTTGAGAACTTGGAACTGTGCAAGGTGATAAAGACTAAGATCAGCTGCTTTAGTCCCCAACAAAAAGAAAAAACCCCAAAATCCAACATCACAGCTGCTAACTTGGGTCCTGCAGAGAACCTTACCATTGCCTGAACTGATTTCAGCAGAGATGGACAAAGATAGTACCACTGATCAGCTTCATGGCTCTAGCCTTGGATGCTTTTACGATATTAGACCGTGCTTAGCCTCACTAAAAATAGCTTGTGAAACTTCTCAGGTGAATTTCAGCCTTCTATAAGCACAGTGGCTATCACGCTTCACACAATGCTCTCTCCCAACTACGTAAACATTTTAAAGGCAAGCACTGCAACAACAACAAAAAAAAAGTTGAAGATGCACAGAAGTAAATAATTTGGCCTCCTACTTTAATCTTGCCAATTTAATCCTTTTGGCTATAGCGAGACTGCAGTCTGTTCTCTATCCAGTCTAGTACCATGAGACTAAATCTAAATTAAATCAAAACTAAATCTAAAAGGCTTTTTCTTAAGAGATCCATTTTAACAATATAACAGAGAAACGTGACACATAAAAGTCACTGAGTTCTCAAGAGAATTCATGACAACTATGCATTACTTTGCAAGTTGCAACATTTAAAAGCAAAAGAGAAGAAATCCACTTGTGTATCTTGGTTTTAATAGAAGGCAGGGTTACCATTAGTCTATCTAAATGTACAAACCCCACTTTTTTCTATTCAGCCTCTCTCTTCTCAACTGAAACAATCCTAATCCCTTCTCCCCCTCCTCTTGCACATGGATAAACTCTCTGCTCTAAAACAGCTCTTCTTTTCCACTATTGCTCTAGAACACTTAGGTAAACAAGAAACCAGTACATACCATTTCAGGTCTAGGTACTTCTAACTGAGTACCACAAGGTGCTTGAATTGCTAGAAGTGTATCTCCTGGTTAAACAACAATTTTTAAGAAAGTGTTAAGCGTATTTTTCTTAAGTCTTGTATAGCATCCACTCACATGAGATCTGGAAATTCTCTAAGGCCACCTGAAGTACTGCACAATTTAGCATATGTAAACTTGTGGTAGGACATATGTAGTCCCTATAAGATCCAAGTACACTGCATAGTATAAATCACAGAATTCCCATACTTAGATCATCGTTGCAAAAACCTTTTCTCACAACAGTACAAGATTTACAATTTTCTTCGCCCGTCTGTCTTCTAGTTGTATGTCTAACATAAGGTGAAAATATTTACCTAGTTCCTTTTTTCACATAATCAAAGAATGATTTAGGTTGGAAAAGACCTCCAAGATCATCAAGTCCAACTGTTGACTGATCACCACCTTGTCACTACACCATAGCACTAAGTGTCATGTCCAGTCGTTTCTTGAACACCTCCATGGATAGTGACTCCACCACTTTCCTGGGCAGCCTGATCCAATGCTTAAAAGCCCTTTCTGTGAAGAAATTTTTCCTGATGTCCAACCTGAGCCTCCCCTGGGCACACTTGAGGCCATGTCCTCTTGTCCTGTTGCTGGTTGCCTGGGAGAAGACACTGACCCTCGCCTGGCTACAGATTCCTTTTGGGTATTTGTAAACAGTGATAAGGCCTCCCTTGAGCTTCCTTTTCTCCAGGCTAAACAACCCCAGCTCCCTCAGCTGCTCCTCATACGACTTCAGCTAAACCAGCTCTCTGGTCTAGCTCACTTCATGACTTTGATGAATGGTGGTACTACAGAAATTTAACAGAAGGAAGAAGAGGGATTAATGTTCATCTTCAGTGCCAGCACTTCCAAGTACCTAAGCTCATGGCTTCCGCAGCACAACTGGGATGTAACAGCTGGCTGTCAAACTCATCTGTGGCTTATTCTGCGCATTAAAATGTGCTGGGTAAAGTCAGGGAACCAGTTACGTGCACAGCACTGGCACAATGCTGCAGGTCACTTGCCTGCCTGCACATCATTTCCTCTTTGTCCATAACTAATTTGCAATAACACTTTTCTTTCTCTGCTTCCTAAGAAACACTTAGGTGAAGTACTATGTGAGTGCCATGCCAGGTGCCTCCATGTTTTGTAATGACTCTTTTCAGTAACAGCTCATTTTTGTTAAACTGCAGTAGTTTTCTAATCTTGAGGTTTTATTTTAAAAAATCTTCCTTGTGGCAAAGAAAAGATGGTTTTGAGCCTAGCTGGAGGCTGAACAACAATCTTTCCTTGGGTGCCCCAAAATCAGGAGATGATTGCCAGCCAGCATTTCTTGGCAATCCCTTCAAACCACCTGTACAGGAATCCTTTAGATTTAGTAGCAATGCCCCGTCATTGACCTTCCGCTGGCTCCATTTGTACAGCATCACAAGCTCTGTCTGGCCACAGCTGCCACCAGAAAATGGTAAGAAATGTGGATCTTCTTTTGGAGGGCTGGACCAACATGATCTGTCTCTGGTTCCGTTAATGGCCTGTGGCAAGCTGCTGAAAAGTATGAATACCAAAAAAGACATCCAAAACCAGGACTCCAGCTGAGCTGCCATTCTATACAATCTGTGACTACAACTAGAAAATACCAGAACTTGGTAGCCATGAACATTATGAGACATCTACCTAGTACTGATCATTATTGAGTACTTCTAAATTCAAAATACTTGCAGGGAAAAAGCAGGTTAATCAGCAAGTTACTTTTCAAGAAATCCCTCACTTCAGAAATACAGCCTAGCAGCAACTTACCATTGAAGCAGTTGCAGATATCTTCATGGGTGACATATGAAAATGTAATTTATGTCAAGGAACATTTTTCTTAAAGCAATATAAAACTGGTATTTGTTGCCCTTTAGAAGTTTGTCCAAACTGAGCCTAAACTATAATGTTGTTATAGTTACTTAGAGGTGTAATCAAGGCATTATTTTTGACTTTCAGAATGGCTCATTACAAATAACAAGAGTTCTGTGTTTTAAAGAAAAAACATGTATCTGCAAAGAAAACACAAAAAGAAAAATAGTTGTGTACCTTGAATGAGAAGCGATTCTTCTAAAAAAGGAGAACGTGTAAAATCTTGTTTTGAAGAATACCATTTACCTCGCTAACTTGACAATACAGAATTCAGGTATGTATCAGCATTTCTCACAATCACACAAAAATACTGCTAGGGGGAACTGCAGAAGTCATCTGTCAACCCATTCCTCTGCCTCAAGGTAAGATTGATCCACTGTTCAGACATTCCAGACAGATGTTTGTCTTTCCTCTTCTGCAAAACCTCCAGTGACAGATATTCCACCACCTCCCTGGAGGATCAATTCCAGTGCTAGCTCTCCCAAAAGGAAAGTTTCTCCTAACATTTAACTTCAATCTCCTTTGCTACAAAATCCATTTCACAGAAACAGTTTTTAAACAGAAAATCCAGTGAATTTTAAGTACTTATCAATAGTATTATAGGGCACTTGCCTGCTCCCAATCTCAGGTGTCTATTTTGCAAGACAGCTAAACACATGCTTAGGAGCAATGCAGCTGGAACTCACTGGTACGTATATACAGGATTTTTTTTTCCAGTTTGAAACCCAACAAGCTTCAGGACTTTGTCAACTCAATTTATCTTTGGGTGATAGCCTAATCTCTTCAAAAGAATGAAGCAACAAAAAAGATTCATATAAAGCACTGGTAACAAAGTATGCATTCAAGTTCTAGAAAGCAACATAACTAATTTCAAATAAGACACTAGGATTATACTATTGACTTAAAACTTACTGCTGTACATACATATATATATGCTGAATTATTTTCATGTTACCAATCACAGCCATAGAAGTTAAAAAGTCATGTAAATAAGATTTATATCTTCTTTTGTTGAAGCAAAACTTGAAAAAATACTTGCCTTACCTTGCTTCAGGATAAAACAGGCTACATTATGCTTTATCCATAGTTTACACTTTAAGTGTTGCTTTAATTCTAGTTCCAAAATGCACACAATTAATTTAAAAGGATATTGGTGGTTTGTAGAATCATCCATGACGTTCTTGATACTTTGTTGAAGCCACAGTTTCTGCTGATCCAGTTCTTTCTCTTTTAGCTCTAAATCTTCAATTTCAGCTTCCAGATACCTCAGCCTGTCTATGACTTCTTTTGTATTGCAGCCAGCACCTACTCCTCTTAAAAAGGTAAAAGGGTTCATGAAACCGCAAGTGAAAATCTAAAGTAAAACATGCAATGATAATTTCTTAAGACTATTTTCAACATTTGGAAAAATTTTTTTTGGAAAAAATTAGTATCATCTAACACTAATATTCAATATGAAGGAAGTGAGTATTTACCCTCCCAGTAGTGTTTTAACATGAAAATGAAAATTCTTAACTTCCGATCAAATTTAGAATTTCCCTCCACAAAAATTTATCTTCTTTCGGAATGCAGATTTTTCTGTGTTGGAACTGTTTTGCAGGCCCTTTCTCCTTCACCTATAATTCTTACTTTGAGCTTTTTACCTTCAGAGTCCTAAGAGAAAATAGGCATGGACTGTGGTCGAGCAGGTAGGTGGAGACAGTGTGCCCTGATACCTCTCCCAGATTCATTTGCAGTGAATTTTTCGATTGCAAGTGCTAGTTACAAAATGGTACTACAAGTTTTCTAAAAGATTCTCTTCTCTATGCTTTAAACTTGATTTTATGTATCAAAGACACAAGTTAAAGGGAAAACAAACACAGTTAATTTATTATAATTCTACAATGTCATATTGCTCATTGAAAAGCATAATGTTAATATTATGGTGTCACATCTAGTCAGAAGAAGTAGAAAGAGGCAATTTTTATTGCTCCTAGGCATGTGAAAATTTGCAGAATCGACATAACTTACTTCCACTGAATGCTGTTTTTTGACTTCTTCTCAATGAGATCAATCCCCTCCAGAACGTTGGTGATATCGTAGATCCTTCTCTTCTGCCTCACAGCAAGCGTATCAGCAGCCTGACGAGAGAACAACTATCAGCCACTTGCATGCTGAGGGAAAAGACAGTTAAGCCACTCCCTTGGAAAAATGCCATCTAATGTCATTCTGAAAGGGAGAAGGTTCCACTCTTCAAGAGCCAGATACCATCATGAATTCTGAAGTTCAGCACCTGCAGGCAGTGCTACAAAGCACACGGAGCAGTCCCCTGGCTGAAAGTCAGCAGCTGCTGGCTACCCCCCGACAGAGAAAAAAGCTCACAGGGCTTGCCAAGACCGTGGTCAGTATCTGGAGCACGTTCAACTGCATGGAGGAGCTTGCCGTGCTCTTTCTGGAGGGCAGGAAAAGGTATGGAAGGCAGGTAGCGACACCCTGCAATGGGGGAAGCCTCTGAAGCCAAGGACATACTAAGTTTGTCATTCCTTCCACTGACACTCGAGGTATTAAGCCTTTGTTTGGATTCAGTGGTGCCAGGATACGAAACAACAGGGCTGTAATTTCACCAAGTGGCTGCAGGAGAGCTGCAGTATTTCAAGCCACCATTGTCCTCGCACAAATGCCCCTTGCAGCGTACAAGGGCTCACTCGATCTGTCCCACTGAGCACCAGCACCCTGGTACAGCTGCCAGGGATGTTGCTGCTGACACAGCCAGCTGTGCAGCGCGTCTCAGGGCTGTCACACCTCCCCACTCTGAGCAAAGCAGTGTCAGTCAGAGGCAACCGCTTCCTGCCTTACTTCTTTCTCTCCATGGTGACTTTTGTGCAACTGATGCAAAAAGATAAAATGAGCAAACGAGCTACTCATGCCTTCCACACCTGAAAGGCAGCTCAAGTTCAAAGAATATTCACTAAAAGGAGGGAAAACAGAGAGGAGTCTGACTCAGTAATTACTCGAGACACTTAAACACGATACATGGGATTGCATGTATTAAACAAATAAAGGTGAAGAAAAACAAAGAGAAGGGTAGGCAAAGACTTCTGAATTTGAACTAATGCATAAAGTCAAATAATTTCTACTACAGGAGCATAATGATTTACTTCAGTTTGTTCCAACAGTCTATTAAATGTATGCTTTTTGTATGCAGCCTATATGAAAGAAAGGTACAACTCGAGACAACTATAACCTGGAAGGAAAACCAAATTTCTTTACTTAATATTACAATTACCTTTTGCTACTGAAGCAAAGTCGAATGGATAAAAAAAAAGAACAGAGATTAAAAAAATACTCTTATAGCCATGAAGTATAAACACTGCTTTCTCCTTGACAGTGATGTACCCACTCAACCCTGTTTCCACTGACACCATTAGCAGCATTTATCTTCTGTATGGTTTTCCGTATGAGTCTTTTAAAATATTTTCTTATCTAACCAAACAAAATACATGCAAATACATATAAAGTGCACAGTTTAGTTCTCTCCAAGGAAACAGGCTCTTCCATCACTTGTTTCAGTAGGTATGCACCTGCTATCTTAATCTTGCTACTTTTGCTGCATACATACACACTGCTTCCAATGACTGCAAGAGAACCCTAAAAATCCAGCAAGTGACAAAGTTGATGCCACTTGCACAATGTTTAATCAGCACCCCATACATCTCACTCAGTCTTCAGTTATTCTACAAGCTGTTTACATTATTCAGTGCAAGGAATGGACAGCACACACTTAGCTGCTATTCAACTTTCTGCTTTTTTCCCATTGCTCTACATATTGACCTAGGAGTTAGTCTACCACTCGTGGCTTGAACAATGAAGAAACTGCTCTGGAGACAGATTTCATTACCTCTTCAGATTTTCCCAAAGGCCTGTCTACAAAATATAAATGCTTTCCTAATCTTAATGTATTTTCAAACTATACTGGTAGCAAAAGATACCAATGTACCTAAATTTGGAGCTATGAAACCAAAGCTTAATTTTTTTTTTTAAAAAGTCACTTTTTCTGAGTGTCCAATTTCAAATGTTTCAAAGTTGAACTAACTGTTCGACTCTAAATGCTATTGCATTTTGTATGCCCAAAGCACAGCTCCCATGAACACCAGCAGCAGATTCACCACCACCAGCTCCAGATCCCAGGGCAGGGGCTCATTTCATAGGAAAATGAATGACACAGTTACATTTGTATTTGGCTTGACTAGCCCTGTATACAATGCAATCACCGCTATAAAGTTCAACTACTTACAACAAGAGTTCCAGCACAAGCTGAGGCCAGTTCCCAAGCTGAGATGTTTAATCCAGATATTCACTAGCTTTCTGGTGCTGATCTTGTAACATAACCATCTTTTAAAAATTTCACAGGTATTTTAAAAAGCAATTGAGAAGTTCCTCCCTGACATTCTAGCAGTTATCAGTGTGATACCTTCTGACAGGTACATGGATCAGAAATTAAGTTTAGTCTTCCACATAAACTATTCATTAATAATTTAAATAATTAAACGAGCTTCCCGAGACAAATCTCCTGTTGTCACAAACACTGTTAAAACTCATCATTTCTCAGCCTGTGTCAAGAAAGGGACAGCTACAACAATGACCCCGCTAACATGGGTGGATGTAGCTTCCACATTCAGAGTTCTTTCATAAAATCTTTCAAATGTAAAGCTGCTGAACTCTAGTTATTCCTCCTAATATCTCCTCATACTTTGATTAAGTATGTATTCAAGCCAAGCACTCATGAGCGTCTCACAGACAGGTTCAGAGCTGGAATAAAATATCTAAGCACAGAGCTATGGTTCTGTGTGCATTCCGATCGGGCAGCTCCTGGAATACAGAAAAGGCACTGTTCAGCACAGGTTCAGCTGCAGGCTCGCACACACACACACGTGCCCAGAAATAAGAAAGAAAGGCCAGGAAAAGGGCAATTGAGAGTTTGTAGCCTCCTCCACAATTTCTTTGCTCCCTGGGAGCTGACAAAAGGCAGCAGAAATCATCAGCTGCAAATGTGCTGCCGTAGCCCTAGAGAGCAGAGGAACTCAACAGAGCACCGTGGCAGTCACTACTGAGAACCTTAAAGCACGAGGGCCAGCGCTGCCTGATTGCTCTCTCCACGTGTCAAAGGAAAGAGGTCCTGCATCTTCTCCTGTCAAAGGAAAGAGGTCCTGCATCTTCTGAACTCTGCCCATACATGACAACATTTTCTCCCCAAGAGGGCTGTCAACAGTGTGGTGAAAGTTTTAAACTGAATGGCGTCTTGTCAAATTTTATGTAAAAGTGCTGAATATCATTGCAACATAAACACTAAGGGAATGCAAAATCTAATAGATGGGCTCCTTCTTCTGCAAGTGTAAGGCAGTTGTTATTTGCCCCTGACCAATACACTTCTAAAACAAGTAGATTTTAGAATACCTCATATTTTGCACAGAAACACTACTTAACCATCATTAGAGCAGGGACAGCATTCTGCTAGAAACAAAGCCCACTTAAGAAATGAAGGCAGAAGCATTGTATGCTATGAAGAGCATCCCTTCAGGTGGTTTATCCCTTATTCACTCATCTTGGTCTTTTTCTCTCTTCCCTGCACTTCATGGGTTGCGGCAGACGGAAACTTAGTTTTATATCATCCTTTAATGTTTTAAGCTTAATTCCATGACTAGATTTCTTTACACAGGCTTATTCAGTGACAAGTATGTCATTATTTTAGAACAGCTGTTTGATTTTAAAGTAAATGCAAAATTCAAATTTCAAGTAAAGAAAACTCTCACTTCCACTCCCACAATTTCTCAGATGTTACAGAGAAGTGTCCAGCACTAAAACATGTTCACAGCTTCCTTTTACAGCCTGCTAAACTATAATTATAGATGTATTAAAGATCACCAGAGAATGTCCCATAAAACAGATTTTCCTTCTCAATTGCTAAATCGCAAAGCTGGAAGTCCACCTGTTTCCAAATTTTATTTTCTTCCTAGTGCTGGTTTTGCTAAAGAAATACCGATCAGCAGCACGACATCAGATGGTCAATACCGGCCAGCAGGGAGGCACTTAAAGGTGTTCACTGCACGAATCATTTCTTGGGATGCTCTGTTCCATTTCAAGACTGTCTTGTTCTTCAGCTTGCTGAGCACACTGACAGAACACAAATACACAAACTGGTCTTCATTTTTCCTTAGATATATGGCTTATGTACGAGAAAACCGGTTACAGAAATGTGTATTTTGACTCACTGCTTATGAAAGTACCAACAATTTATGCACTGCAGTTAGTATTTACTTTCAACAAACTGTAACCTGTACTTCAGAAACCAGTCTCCAATAGGTCTTGACCACAAATGTCTGTGATTGGCTGCAATACCCACTTAACTCTTCGGTGGCTGTCAACCCTTTCATTCCCTCTGAGTAGGTACCTTTCTCACTAAAGAGAACAAGAAGCATTGTTCCATCTCACTACACAGCCCAACTTCATTGTTCAAGTCAATCCTCTTCAGCACTTTAAGCCAAGCTTTTGGGCCTAATCTCTTACAAACTGAGTAGGTTTTGCTTCTCAGATTGACGTGGAACATCTCTCAGGACATGACAGACAATAAAGGAAGCTGCACAACAATCCCACGGATCTGGACATCTTCATTCCATTTTGCTAGAGAAAGAGGCAATTAATACTAAGCAGCTCATCAACTTGTCCAGACCCCAGCGTAACTAAATGAGAAATATAAAACCTATCAGCGTCCTTCCCTATTCACCCTGAAGTTTCATTAGCCACTGTAATATCACTGAAGTGCATCCACTCTGAACAGGGATGCACAAAAAAAGCTCCAAGAACAACATTCACCTCCGGGGGCCCATTAAGAGTAATCAAAAATTAGGTCAGTTTTCCAGAAAGGACTTCAAGCAAAGTACCAAGCCAGCCTCTTGCTGCACTCTGCTGAACATCTCAGCCATTCACTGATGACCTTAACCACCCAGGTTAACACACCTTTGCCTCCATGCCCTGCACACCCGACGACCTGGCCTCCTGGGCCAGAGCGGCAGCACGCTCCAGGGAACTAGCAGGACACAGCGCCAAGGAGCCCTCCTGCAACACAATGACCTCCTGGCACGAGGACCTGGCCAAGGTGGGCTGGTCCCAGGGCATCACTGGAGACGCTCCAGCCGCCGCTGCCCAACGCCCTTATGCTTTGGAGGCAGTGGGCTGGCTGCAGAGCTGGGTGATGACGCTTTGTCACTCATAGGCCAATTCAGCTTCCTTCATTTACACAAAACAGAAAGTATAAGGCGGCAATGGTTTGATTTTCAACATCATTTTCTCTTGCTAAAAGGACATCGAGGGTGGGTGGGCAAGAAACAGGTTTAAACAGCAGCCCACACACTGAGTCAGTACAGGGAGCAACACAGGGCAATAAAAAAAACTACACGCAATTGTTAGGGCCGGGAGGGACCTCTGGAGACCATTTAGTTCAACCCCCACCAAGGCAGAGTCACCTGAAGCAGGTGCACAGGATCTCATGCAAGTGGGTTCTGAATGTCTCCAGAGAGGGAGACTCCACGACCTCCCCGGGCAGTCTGTTCCAGTGCTCTGCCTCCCTTAACGTAGAGAAGTTCTTCCTCATGTTGAGGTGAAACTTCTCGTGCTTTAGTTTATGGCCATTGCTCCTCGTCCTGTCACTGGGCACCACCAAAGAGTCTGGCACCATCCTCTTGGCACGCACCTATAAGATATTTATATGCACTGATGAGACCTGCTCTCAGTCTTTTCTTCTCTGGACTAAACAGGCTCAGCTCCTGCAGTCTCTCCTCATGAGAGATGCTCCAGACCCCTCATCATCTTTGTAGCCCTCTGCTGGACCCTCTCCAGCAGCTCCTTGTTTTTCTTGTACCGAGGAGCCCACAACAGGGCACAGTAAACAAGACCACTCCCCATAAGTTAAACTTAACGCACGGTACCCATTGTACCCCTTAATAAAGAGCCGAAACGCGTATTTGAGCCGACCGCGGCGGCTGTCAGCCATCACCGGGCATCCGCAGCCCGTCAGCGACCGGAGGAGGCCTCACCACGCCGGGCGGGCGGTAGGGAAGGAAGGAAGGAGGGAGCGGGCGGCCCTGCCCGCCCCCCGCGCTGCGCCGCCCTCCCTGCAGCGCCGCGGGCCCTGCGCCCGGCGGTGC
>VZTA01026519.1:238604-261346 GCA_013398855.1 Mohoua ochrocephala
CGGGCGGGGGACGGGCCCGGCCCCTCCGACCGGGGCAGGGCGGGCGGCCCCGCGGCCTGCGGGAGAGGGATTGCACTTGGCTGGCGCGGGCCGCTCCCGGCTTTCGCTCAGGGCCCCCAGGACGGGTAGCGCAGGCCTGGAGTCGGCCAGATATGTCCCGCGAGCCTGCCTGTCCCCGCCTCGATAGCTCCTTGTCGCTCGTTTCACCGTTTGCATTTGATGTAAAAGCACTTAGATTAATTGCAAACGGTGTTCTCACACCTTGCCAGGCCAGGCACAGGGCACGCTGATGATCTGGCCAGGGGCACACGGAGTTCTGGATGCTTACCCAGTCCCTTCCACTGGTGTCCAAATCTACTTGGCCTCAATTCAGGTACACCTCTTTCCCTCAGCTACCATCGGATAAAAGCAGAGAAGCTTTAAAGTCCACACTGTGTAAGAATCCAGGGATGCACTTAAAGAAGAGCAGACCCTCAGCTACCCATCACACACGGCAGTGGAGCTCTGTACCCTGGGTGTGCCATGGCACACAGGAGCTGCACCTGCACATGCAGTCAGTCACATGTTCATGGCAATCGATGTGCATGGTAACACGCTCGCTCTGGACCTGGAATCACAGTCCTCCTGGTCTCAAGTAACGCAGGAATTTCCTGATTCCATACTCAGTATTGATTGAAACAGATCATTCTGTAGTCAGGAAATGAAAACAAAGTCTAATAATGGAATTGATTTTAAATTGTCATGATTGATGCACGAGAGGATGCATTGCCTCTGACAAGGTCAGCATTCACATTTTGTTTATATTTTAATTTAATTAAATGTATTCTATTTATTAAGTTATATCTTTCAGTCATGCTGGGTTGAAATTTATCCTCGTTAATAGGTAAATTTGGTACAGCTTTCACCTGTACCACATTTTTATTATTTTACCAGTTTGAAGGTAAAAATCATTTAAACATTTATTAAAAAGCTCTAAGGAAGCCATGTAAGCATAAAGAGGGAAACAATGCCAGAGACAGAGTTATCTGCAAGAAAAACAAATGTTCCAAGCACTACTAACATATGCACGTTCCCAAGTACTTGCAATATGCAATTCCTGAGCCAAGAGCAAGGAATAGAAAGAATTTATGTTAGAAATGTTAACAACTCCCTATGATGAAATCAGACAATAAGTCTCAGAACAACAATTTTGGAGTTAAAACTCAGAGGAGATATTAAAAATTTGAATCGGGGCAAGAGTAAGTTCTTTTAACTTCCTGGTGCATCCCAGGTATTCAATTACTTCACCCAAAGTGTAGCTTGGTCAAATAATAAGCAAAGAAAAAAGAAGTGCCCCAGGAAACACTCGATCAACATGACAGAAAAGCACTGTGAAGTGGTGCAACTTTTCTGCACCAATGATATCTGTAAAAATACTATAGAACAGCTTTCCAAGTGAGCATTTCCTCACATACAGTGGATGGAGTGTATAGAGCACCAGAAATAATTTTCTTCTACCTTTAGGGAACTGATAGTTAAAAGTTTGTTCTTACACCTTGCTAATCATTACCACTATTTCTTAATTCTTACATATTGTGAACAAATGGGACCGATTCCAAGCAAACAGTCCGTAACAGCTCTATCCTACCTTAGCTGGGAGTGCCACAGTGCAGACACCTCCCCATTAGTGCTGATGGCTCATTCCTGGTGTTTTCATGGGCCAGGTGCTGGCACTCTTGATGCAGGGAGTCAGAGCTGAAGCAGGTGTCTGCTTTCTGTCCCCTGCACAAATTTGGAATTTTACCCTTTTATAAGACCGTGCAATCTCTAGACAATTCCCAGCCCTACATGCCTTCTCACAGTGGAGGTTATTTTCCCAGGCTGTTGCAGGTGCCTCACCCAGTTTTTGGGTTGCCTTTTTTTAATTTTGCTTTGCTGCTGCTACTTCCATTCTTAAAACGAAGAGTGTGTTCCCAGCTCACGGTTGTGCTTTGTCAAAGACTAGTCACTGATCATCAGGAAGTTGTTTTTGCCTCCATGCCCTCTGCTTTCAACTCGTGCCCATGTTTTCAAGGCCTTTTACATCCCACGCTTAAGCTGTACCTCATAACAAGAGGCAGCTGGTATCAAGGTCTGGTTCACACAACAAGCTCTCGTTAACAAATTGATAACAAACGCAGCAGGCCTCCCAGTTACCCAAAGGCCAGGGCTTTTTACTAGCACTAAGCACTGTTCCGGAGCTGCTGGGCACAAACATGCACCGTCAGTTACACTGTGCTGATGTGCTGAAGCCTGGGTTCTGAGCGACTGATGGTAAAGTTGGATTAGGGGCTGCTGCCGTCACTGGGGCAACAGGACTGCTTCAGCTACTGCGGAGGGCGAGGAGGGAGGAAATGGCTCCACCTGGTGTAGCAGTGTGTACCCGGGATTTTACTGCTCACGGTTCCCTTCATTCGTGCAGCATGAAACGCTTCAGAGGATGGAGTAGTTCAGTAGCAGTTTAGGATCCTCTGAGAACGAGCAAACGAAGTAAATGCCTGAGGACAGTGGAGATGGTAAAGCCTCCACCATGAAATAAATGTAACAATATATTAACATAAGGCTTATGTTTTGCTTCCATAAGAAGCTCTCAGGTTATTATCGCCTTTATTTCAAAAGCCTGGTAGGAAGCCTATTGCTGTGGAGAAAACCAAACTATGCTGCCAAAAAAGCCACTCTAAGTTGCAGTAGTTGTTCATTCTCCAACAGTGGCAGATTAAACATGTTTTCAGGTACAAGAAAGATGGAGAGAGTCTATTTACAAGGGCATGTTGGGACAGGACAAGGAGGAATGGTTTTAAACTGAAAGAGAGTAGGCTTAGATTAGGTATCAGAAAAAATTCTTTACTGTGAGCATGGTGAGGCATTGGGACAGGCTGCCCAGAGAAGTTGTAGATGCCCCATCCCTGAAAGTGTTCAAGGCCAGGTTGGATGAGGCTCTGAGCAACCTGGTCTAGGGGAAGGTGTCCCTGCCCATGGCAGGGGGGTTGGAACTGGATGATCTTTAAGGTCCCTTCCAACCCAAGCCCTTCTGTGATTCAACATTCTTGGTTCTCTCATTACAAGAATCTTTGCCTCACTGAAGCAAAGCTTCAAGATCTTGGCTTAGAACTTTCCAACTTGCTTCTCTCTTATTAAACATGCTAACTCCTAATTTCATATGATGCTTTTCATCTATACATGTTATGACCCATTTTGACAGCAGTTAAAGATAAACAAAGGTTAGAAATAACCTATTTATTATGAAAATAATGTAAAAACATTTGTGTCTGCTCCCTGAACTATCAAAATATACAACAAAGACTTAATTCTCTAGAAAACAAGGAAAAGTGCATTGTAGTGTATGAAACTGCTTGTGTAATATACATTTTTAGTATAAATATTAATAATCTTCAAAGTCTTGTTGAATATCATTCAGTGCATGTGTAAGTCGTCGTATTTTATTTTCCATGGCTTTTTTATTGTTTGCCATTTCTTGCAGAAGCTCCCGCATTTCTTCTTCAACCGAGTAAACCTGAAAGAGTACACAGAGACGAAACAGAATTCTTGCTTTTCTTAACACACCTAAACCCATAGAATCTTGGCAATTTTTAACACTGACAAGTAATGCAAGACTTATGTGCTTATGTTTGAATATGCTATGCACTACTCTCGCTACTGGATGCAGTAGGCAGAATCTTTCTTTAAAAAAAATGTATTAATCTGCTAGGAGATAGCAAGTACTGTATCAATCCAGAAAACTTACTATGGAAAAAAATCACTAGCTGTCATGTTAAGGAAGAATGCAGTAGGTGACAGGAACAGTGACTGCTAAGGTTGGCATAAGAGAGTTAAATGGATTATCTGGCATAGTCATCATTGATCTTGCCTGTATAGATAAGGAAATGTTTAGCTATTGATTCATAGTAGCTACATAGCATGGAGCTTTTACTTTGCTTGAATACAAAACTTCACGATGGTACAAGTCTAGAGATTTTCTTGCTGTGCAAAGATTGAGTACTAAACCAGGACTGCTTCCACCCAGAGTCAGCCTGATAGAGTCAAACAGGAAACTTCCAAGCACCACTCTTGTAGCAGCTGTAGAATAAAAATGCAAATACAATAAATATATAAATTGAGTATTAAAATTACTTTTTCATTTGCTGCTTCAATTTGTTTTTCCTTTTCATTTGCCAGGTGCAAGAGTTCTTCCTGATGTGCTGCCAACACTGACTCAAGTTGTTTTCTGAAAGCATTATCCATTTTATGAAGCTTTTCCACAGCAATCCTAAAAAAATGATTAAAAAAAAATAACAGTCCTGCAAACAACTGAAGTATTTTGCTTTGTCCAACTCTGCCTTTGATAAGGTTTTAATAACATAAACATGAAGACAATTATATATTGGCATCAGAAGGTGTCCTGTTTTCTCAAGTACATGTTCTAGCTTTATGCTTTATAACTTTGGGCATTCTCTTAGGAGAGGCATGTAATCACTAGCAAAGGACATGAAGATTAGGGCTTGCTACTGTCAACATGGATAAGAACTCCACCTGTTTTCAAACATCTCCTTATGCTTTTGGTTCCCAAGAAGGGAATGAACTGTGTGATCCTGTGAACGGCCTGTGAGCCTGTGTCTCACAGAAATAGAAAAGTGCCTCCTTCACTGCAAAGAAGCATTTCTTTAACTCCAAGCAAATTCTGCTTTTAGGGGATAATTCTTAAATATGTAGGAACAAGAAGCAATACAAATTTATACAATTAATTTACAACAAAATTCTGAAACAAACCAGAATTATTTAGATAAAAAAATCTCAGTTTCACTGTTGTTCTTCTAACAATTCCAAACCGCAGTACAATTGACTATTTGAGGTGGTTGGTTTTTTTGGCTTTTTTTTAGTGTTGTTTGTTGTTAATTTGTTGTGGTTCTGTTTTTTTCTTTTTATGCAGCCTTATTAACTATCTGGTATTTTCTCAAGAATAGTTGGGAGGAAGGAAGAAAAACATGAGAAGGGGGACAAGGAGTAAAGTAAAAATCATAGTAAGAATCTAAACTTATCACAGGCATCAGTCTAACAAACTTCTCCATCATTCCAGAAGCATATGAAATAATTTTCCAGGTTATGAGTACTTGTTTCTGTATCATCTCATATTTAACTATTAATTGATCAAAGAAACTGCCAGTAGAAGAGGAACAAGAAAATAAATTAAAAATCTTGCTATTTGTATGGGAAAAGAATGACAGGTAATTTAGAAACAGTCTGTTTGTCACAGACTCAAACAATGATTAACAGACATCAAGTTGAGCAAGTGTTAATCTGCAAGAGGGCAGGAAGGCTCTACCGAAAGGATTGGGACAGGATGGATTGATGGGACAAGGCCAATTGTATGAGGTTATTTTCCAAGAAAATGGAAATTAAGAAGTTCCAATGACGAATGCTGTAACTGAATGCCAGTTCCATGAAGTAAGTCACCTCTACAGCACGAATTCCTTCTAGGCCCAGTTTGTAACTGGGCTCACCAAGGAGTTAAAAAGGTATTACGCATTCTTTCACCACACAATTGAGCATTTCTGCACAGTTATTAATAGTGCAACTCTACTGTAATTGAGTAATTACAAAATACTAATAAACTATTAAAGTGTTCACCTTTGACTTTGAAGGCTTTTATTTCTCTCTTCAATCAACTTCTTCTCTTTGAAATCAAAGTTCTCCTTCATTTGTTTAACCTGCACCTCCAGCTGGCTTAATAGCTCTCCTTTACCTTGCCACCTCTTTTTCAGGGCACTGAAAATAAAATGCACATATTTACAAGGAATGTAAATACCACTTCTTAGGAGGGCAGAAAAGTTTTTCATGCTTCCCTCTTTCCACATTTCTGTGGGTTTTAATAGCAAGCGACTACTCTCTGAACATAGAATAACTTCAGAGCAGTGTTGCATACAATGATCCCAAAGAATTAGTGCTTTGTATGTATTACCTGTGTGCATTCTTAATGTCATCAAGTTCTACTTCTTTTTCTTCTAGCAGTTGCTTTAATTCGTCTTTTCTTTCATTTTGCCTCTCTAATTTTTCCATTAGCTTTTCACATTCAGCAGCTTTTTCATCCAGCTGCACTCGAAGCAATTTCTGAGCTTCCCGATTTTCTTCATGGTGTTTTCTGATTTGTTTCTCTTTTTCTTGTAAGCCCTTTAGAAGACAAATGTTTTAGGACACATAAATTTTATTGTTACCCCTTAAGAGTATTTGTTTAGCCTACAATGGATTAAAGCAGAGAAGAACGTGACAGTTTACTCTTCTGAACATATGAAGAACACTTAGTAAAGTGATAGTCAGTTACTTAATCTTCGTCTGAAAGAAGTCAGAATAAAAAAATAGTCATCAAAATACAAATCTGAAGTTGAAAGCAAGTTAAGAAAAAAGTTATTTTGAACTCTTATTCTACATAAGAGGTGAATAAACAACTTATATGTAAGTCACTGAGCTCACGATATGTAACAATGAGTAATGCATCTAAATATGACTGACATAACATGCTATAAAATTTTGATTAATAAGCTAAAGTCTTAAGTCTCTAAATGAGACAAATGGAATTATTGGGACAAAACATAGTACCTCTGCTGCCAAAATACTGTTTTACAAGAACGAAATAAAGAAAAAATATTTATGTTGTAAAATAAACACGAAGCAAACTTTTAAAAGTATTTTTTCTTTTCTTTTAAACACCCAGGAAGAATTACGCTATCCTAGTTTCACCTCTCTCAAAATCTTTATCAAGAATAAATTGAAGCAAGGCAAAGAGAAGAAAGTCTATACATAAATATGGTTCAATGAGAGATTCAAAGGAGCATCATTGTGCATCAATTTAATAAAAAGCCCTCTTCTGCTCTCAGTGAAGTGAATTGCCACTAACAGCCTGATTTTGATTTGTGAGTTGGTAAACTACGAGTGCAGACCCAGCTTTCCTCACAGGCTGTGTGATAGCTAAAATTAAGACTTGCAGTGAAAGTTTAGCACACAAATTGTCAGATGTGGCACTTACTTCTTTTAGTCTCCTAATTGTTTCTGTCTGATCATCCACTATTTTATTTTTAATTTTTATGGTATCACTGTCCTGTTCCTTTTGCTTTTTTAACATGTCAATCTCATTTGTTAAAACTTCAATTTTTGCCTCCAGTTTCCCCCGATCTTGCGCAAGATGAGCTCCTAGACAAAACAGGATATTCACATTACAGCAACTCATGTTATAGGTGATTTCAAGATGTAGAATGTTGGGAGATGGGGCTGGGGAACGTGAAGGTAAGAACCTTACAAACCAAAGTACTGACTATTTTGGCCAATGGAAACACTGTAGAGATTTAATCTGTAGGTAGGTAACACCTAAGAGGAAATGCGGAACTGAAGGTCTGTGTTTTATCCTTTTTGAAAACTTCTCTGAAAAACAGTTGACAGTAATTCTTACAGACCCTAAAAGACCACAAGGTGGTGCTGAGTCACATGAAAATGAAAAATGTCCAAACTTTTTCTTTTTTTTCTCCCAACATTTAACACTCTTTTAAGATATATACTGAAATTTTCGTATTAGACTTCCCTGCTAGACAAGAAACATTACATAACATTATTTACAAATCCTCGTTTTTCTAGTTTCACGTTTAAAAGTTCTTTGTCCAACATTATGGTATTTTCACATTTTCAGGAAATAGATACATTGTATCCACAGCTGACTCCCACAAATGCTGTTACAGATCCCGTATCAGCCTGTGTGCCACAGAACACCTATTTTTGCAGATCATCTTTACAACTGGATAAGATCAGGAAGGCATCCAAGGACCCTGCCATGATTACAACTATATTGGAGTGTTTATTTGAAACTTAAGATATTGAACACCACCATTTCTTCTGCAAAAGAAAAACAACCTGCTATTTTACCCTGTTCTGCCAACTCCTGCCCCCATATTTTTCTTTCCATTTTTAATCCTTCAATCACAGATTCCTGGGCTGTCAGCTGGGAAATAAGTTTTCTGTTTTCCTTTTTTAGAAGTTCGACTTGAACAGCCTTTTGTTTGTCCTCCTCAACCACAGTTTCAAGTTCTTCGGTTCGACACTATATGAACAAACATTGGGAAAAGACAGTAAGATCATTTAAAACAATATTCAAAATTTTCAAATCAATACTAATGGGTTAGGAAAGTAGTACTTATATACAGCAGATTAAGTTAACTGAGAAATATTCTACTTGCATTCAGGGTTCTATCTGCATCTTGTTCCAGTTGTGAAACACAAATGTTTGCTTCAAATAGACATACTTCAATCCCCAAAAACAGTAAAGCTGATTTCTAAATAGCCACTCCAAATTATCAATGTCATGACAAAAACCTGTTTAGAATTATAAATGCAGAAGTCAAGAAAAGCCAAAGAGAAAGTAAAGATATTAAAAACTGAATCAGAAGAAGACAGAAGCTGGGATGTACTTTCACTTCCAATGATAAATATTTATCTTCAATTATCCAAGCTACTTTTTGTTTTACAGATTACAGCTATTTAATGTAGGTATTTTTCAATTTTGTTCTTAGAAGCATCACTGACTGGCAGAATCCTATTCTATACAACAACATAATGTTTGGACACCCCAAAAACAACGTGTAGAGGGGAGATTGGAAACAGCTGCACCCAAGTTTTAGCACAAAGCTGGACTGGATCACACAACCATTTCAAAGTTATGTTCTTAAGATTTTTAAAAGTCATTTACAGATAATAGGATAGTACTAGAATATGTTACCACAAAGCAACTGTGCCCTCTGTATATAAGATTAAAATTTGACTATTAGTAGATAATGAATAATACTGCTAATATTATACAACTAGGAGATACTAAGCTGCTAGTATCTCCTAGCAGCTGCATTATTTGTTCAATTACATTTTCACTTCATGTACAGTGACCAATGCAGAAGCATGTTCTATTTCCTTGAATTTACAAGGGGTCAGGAATATTAATGTAGTTTTGATTGACCAAGTGATTATATATAAACTGCTACTGCTCAAAGGGCAAGGAGTGCACTTTCGAAGACAAGAACGAATCTAGATTTTTCTATATGGGGAGCGATGTTTGTGAGAAATAGAAATGCAAGATGCAAGAATAAAGGCTGACGTGCAGTACCGGGTTTTAGTGCAACAGGAATCCTGTGTCTTTTAGTTTATCAAGCTTGTATGGAATCATTAACTTATATAGATTAAACATTACAAAAAATAACGTATGTAGTTGAAATGTTTTGAAACAAATACCTTTAGGTTTGCTGTAGCTTCTTCATTTGATTTTGTTAATTCTGCAATTTTTGCTTTCTGTTCTTCCACTATATTTGTCAGGTCTTGGATCAGACTTGCCATTTCTTTTTCCCTTTGTTCCAACTCAAAGAGGGCTTGTTTGTGTTCAACTAGATCAGCAGAAACTTTTTCAAAACCCTGTTTTACCTAAAATTTTATAAGACAAGACTTGAAAAATGCTAACATTTCATAAGAAGTGTGCATATATAAACACGAGTGACATTTGAATTTCAAGTGAAGACACAGAAATTCGTCAACTGTATATGAAATTAGTGAATATCCGAAAACTGGTTTTCTCCTGGTTTGTTGGTGAAACTTCGACTTGAAAAACAGCTGCATATTCTACCCAGCTACATAATTGTAGAAAAAAACCAAACCCAACAAAACATAACAAAAAACCCCAAACAAACAAAAAAACCCCACATACACAGAAAAAAAAAAAGAGTGAATGAGAAGCAGAGCAGAAAAACCATACTTGGGAACTGAAAACAATGCCTTGATTTAATCTCATTGTTAAAATTGACATTAAAATCTCAAAAGGAGGACAAAGTTAATTCAAGCCTTTTTTTCTTGCAACAGAAAGATTTGAAGGGTAAAACCCCTGTGTTTCTTTCCCCTCTTCTTCCATCTATTTAAAACTGATTTAAAATGAAGAAAACCAAGCTTAAGGTGAAACACTTAATATTTTATTTAACATATAAAAAAATGTACATACTAGCCACAGAAATAAGTTGTCTAAGGAATTTAGTAAGCAAGCTTTGAATTTGAGTTTCAAAATGTATATCCAAAATTCAATTTTGAAAATTCATGCAATAAGGAACTATATTATTAAATACACTTGTATGTATTTTGAACTATAACCTTATCAAACAAAAAAGAGTAAAACCTGTAACTGAATATATTCTAATAGAAGGTCAACATATTTTAAAAGAAATTAATAACATCAGACAGAAGGTGTTTTTAAAATTCCTTTTAATTAAGTTCTACATATAAACAAAAATGCTGGGGTTTTTGAGTGCTGACTTGGCATTTGCTGTCATTGTTCTAATCACTGATATTTCAAACCTTTCTACCAGTATTTTTGCATGAATCCTTGGAGCAGAGACCATAGGGATGAAAAACCAACCCAACAAAACACAAAAAACACACCCAAAATATCAGCCCAAACCCAACACATTTAAGAGAACTACAACCCCACCTAGTGTGAGATGAAATGTTTGCTTAGTCTTACCTCTTTAAACCTTTTTGCTTCGATAGTTAAAGCTAAACGAAATTCATCTTCTAACTCTCTGTACTTCTGGTCTGACATGTTAATTTTCTCCTGAAATTCTCTAACATGCTGTTCATGCCTCTGCTCCTCTTTAGCCACTACTTTTGACAAAGCGTCTTGAAATTCAGGTCCATTTAAAGCAACTCGGTTTTCAAGTTCTTTCCTGAAATTATCAAGCAAATACTTGAGACATGAACTGCAGGATCTTGCAATGCTGCTTTAATTCATTTCCTTGGTCTTACTGAACAAGGATAATGAATTACATAATCAATAGGATAAATTCTTTCATCTCACAGCTTTCAGTCTTCTATGACAATGGCCCTGGCATGAGGAAAATTTTGTTGACTACTGTTAAAACACCCAAAGGAATACCTTTACTTTTTAATTCAAACATTTGTAGAAATTATTCCATTGTGCTTTTGCTGTTAGTTAGCACTTGTTTGCTTTGCTGTTAACAAATATCTGGAAGTGACATTGGAATCACAGAAAAGCCCTGTACAGCCAGACACCCTCTTTGCAGTCAGTCATTCCCTTCACCCTCACCCAACAACTGGCACTATTCACTCAGACCCAAAATCTGAAAGGCAGCAGCAACAGGGACCTAAAAGGACAATATTGAAGCAAATCTAGCCTGTACTTTAACACTACTCTGTTCATCTACTTAAGAGCAAAAAAATATAAAATAAAATATCCACTGTCCTTCACATTACATCTTTTGGAGCTTTATGAGGTAATTATTGGAAGTTCTCGAGACACAGCTATCAGATTCTTCCCATCTAAACCTGCAGTTTTCTAGGTATCTGAATACATTTTCCCTTGTAAAATTTAGCAAATGTAACCAGCTTATTTTATTACTAACCTTCGTTATATATTACTGTACCACATGGTACTTCTTGCTTTAGTTTGTACACATATTTGATTGTATTAGCTGAACACCACAGAACTTAGCCTCAAGTATTCGCCAGAAAAAGGGAAATTTTCAAAGAGGAGAACAGCCAGGCAAGTAACTCACCCTCCACCCACAAGATACTGCAGAAGCTGACTGATTTTTTGGAATACTGTGTTATTGTAGCATATGCAGCTTGTCAGACAGTAATTCAAGTACAATTTTATTTTCATTTGATTATTCCTGGATTAAAGATCAAGTATTTAAAATAAAGAATTCAGCCATATAATAAGACAAGAACCTTTCACATGAAAGGCCAGAAGTTGCCTACATGAACTCACGAGTCAGGAATCTACAAGATATTCTTAAATGAGCAAGAAAATGTGTGGGAAGACATCTACATTTTTACAAAGACCATCTCTCCCACTAACCAAAAAAACCCCAAACAAAATAAACCCAAACAAAACCACACCTGTACTTTAGAACACATTTAAGCAAAACATGTTGGCCATACAAGCATCTCTATTAACTTGTAAAAAGAAAATAACGATCCCATACCTTTGCTCTTGCTCTCTTAATACAAGAAGCTCATGCAGCTGTTTCACCTTCTCCTTCTGTTGTCGGACGGCTATTCGCAGTAACTGTACTTCTCTTTCGTTTGCTGATGCTTTAAGCTCTGCTTCTTGCACCTGTTTCATCTGTGTGGAATTCATAAAGACAAGAACAAGATTTTCTTAAAACTGTAACCTAGTCTTCATGTTTTATACTAGAATACAAAGGAACAGGTGCCTTCTAAGAGTTGTTTGTTTGGGGTTTTTTGTTTGGTTTTGGTTTTATTTTGTTTTTTTCTTAATATATATTGTAACACTTGAAGAAATTTAAGACAAGATGTTTAAAAAACAGTCTTAACTTAACTTCCTACAACACAAAAAGTAACCTTAATAAAGAACCAAGGGCATTTCCTTAATTTGTAGAGAACTTCAAGGTGTCCTGCGGAAGCAGGAGAAGTGCATTGGCAGAATGATTTCCCCAATTAGAAACAGTCATATTGTAGTACTTGTATTAGTTTCAAACAAAACATTTTTAGATGTATTCAACATAAATTTTTTTTAACACTCCAATTTTGTAAAAATCTCCATCTTTCTGATTTGTACAGTTTAGAGTTGCTGAACAGAGCTGCTTTCTAATGATTTTACAAAAAATGTAGACTCAGTATAAACACCAGATGGCACACTCCACTTTTTCCATTCGATGCAAGCTTTTATGAGTAATTCCATTTTAAAGACTTAAGCCTTTTAAATACAAAACTCTTTTCTGATTCAACATGAAGAAAAAAGATATGAAAAAAGTTATAAAAAAGGTTTTGATTACTCATTAAATGGTAATTCAGAATCAGGACACTTCAGAAGGCTAAGTTCTCATGTTCTACGTGGTAAGCCTTTTCATAAATAGTTTAATGAGTAACTTTTAGACACACCCCACTGTGTTCCTTTGTTTTGTGGAAGAAGAGAAGCAATTCTCTCCTAAATTGAAGCGCTTAAAAAATGTCAAGCAAGAACACATGCCAATTTAAAGACTGCCAGAAAACAGGGTACACATTCAGATGCATAGTAAACTTACTCATCTTGAATCCCTTCAAGAAGTCATCTAGTAATGACTGAAGGTCTTAAACAGTGGCTACCTGGAGTAACTGTAATTTACCACTGAAGGTAATTGCCAGGATGTATGATGAGAAAGCTCTCATCTCCATGAAATGTTCTAGAATTTCCTAATCTTGGAATTGATAAAATAGGCGAAAAGTTTATTAAATCTGAACATTCAAAAAGAGGATTTAGTTTCTAGAGCATCATGATTATTCTTTGAAATGTAATTATTAAAGAGTATTTGCTACAGGACCTTAAAGACAGGAACAAAGACTTTCCCTTAATAAAGTTTTGCAGTTGATAAAAACAATGCTACTACCACCAAAAGAGATGACTTATTTCTACAAACCCATTAAAGGAAAAATGAAACCTCATACATCAATAAGGTGTTTCCATTCTTATAGGATAGAAAAAAACCACACACACACACACAAATCCCACTCTTCTGTTCTCTAAATCACTACATTTAGTACTTTTCAAACTGACAGGCAGATCCCTGATCTAAACTGAAGGTCACTTCTAGATTCCCTAACAGCTCCAGGGTATCTACAGCTAAGGAAGAAATGGAAGAGCCACTCAAGTGCCCAAACAGGAGCCTTAAGTAGAGAGCGTCTTGAATGGTGCTTTGCAGTTCGTCAGTCAGCACACTCCCCGATTCTCATTCCTTCAAGGAACCTGAACAACATCACCCCCCCAGAGCACCACCCTATCAGTTTATTGACTTTTCAGCATGGATGTGGTAAGATTCAATTTTTTTAAGTTCAGTGAGACAGGAATGGGCTAACAGAGGAATATAAACAAACAAAAGAAGGAATAGACATTGGAGGACACCGAAAATTCAGCAATTAATTTTTCAGAAAGAAATAGTGGCAGTATCTGGTCCAGCATCTTGATCTTATATATTTGTATACTCAACAAAGAGCCTCTGACTACAACAGCATAATTATCTTCTCCAGCTGTAAAAACAAAACCAAAAAATCCCAAACAAACAAACACAAAACATCACACAAACTAACCAGAATCTTTAAAGTTCTCAGCAATTACTGTTTTGTTCTGGTTGCAATTAAAAGCATCTAATTCTTTAGATCAGCAAAACAAACAGAACCATCAGATTTCCATCCCAGCAGTAAGATCTCTCTTGGTTTTAGCAATATTTTAAAAAACTTGTCTTTGTAACTCTCTGTTTTCAGAAAATATCAACTCTCAGTATTAAGTACATAGGACTTGTTCTCCTGTCTCTTAAGACCACATCACATGTACTCCTATTTATAAAATACATTAATTGACAATTAACTACTACTATGTAGAAAAAAAGCCCCAGGTTTTATTGTGGAAAACTCAAGACTCAACGCTGGTAAAATCCAGTGTTTCTTTGTATTCAGGACTATGGAAGCCACCCTGTTGCCACTGCATTATTTACTCATGAAAAATATTTACCTCTATTGCTCGCTGCTGCAGTCTCTGTGTCTCCATCTTGGACAGTGTTTCTTCTAAAGCTTGCATGGCCTTCTGATGTTCGGCTTCTTTATTTCTTGCCTGATTTAGTTCATTAGTAAGTCTTTCCGTTTCACCTTTCAACTGCTGGACATCTGCTTGCAGTCTTGCTTTGGCATCTCTCTCTTTCAATATCAATTCCTTTAACCTGAGAATAAATGCAATAAAGTTGTATTACAAACATTTTACTTATAAGTTTGATGCCAAATACATTGAGAAAAAGGCATTAGTAACTGTTGTAGCAACGTATCTTGTTTTTTACTGCGTTTTACTATTTACAGCACTGTCACGTAAAACTGTTTAAAAAGATGTAAACTATTACTTAAGCCATGTGTAACATTACTATATGGAGCTTCATTTTAAGAACCCTTAGGTGGAGACAACCTCATAGATACATCTGTTAGGAAATGACATTCCAGTATGACTTTGCTTTACACAAACTTCAGACATACACTATCCATTTGTAATTTAATAAGTATCTTCACAAACTCTGAAATATCCTATATATTTCCTCAGTTTTTATATGAGATCTATCCCAACAGAAGAGGAACATAATAAGCCTCTTATAGATGATGGTATAAATGTAGATGGGTATAAAGTAAAAGAGGGAGGTGAACCTAAAACAAAAAGGGAAAAAGGGGAAATATTCACAGTCAGTCATGGATGGTAACTCAGGAAGCATGTGGCTTGGTTTTTCCTAAAAGAAAGAAAATGTGGTTTTGATAAATACAATGCAGTTAAGAAAAAGACAAATGGAAAAGACATCTCCAAAAACAGGGAGATCTTTTGAAAACAAGGCTGCTGCTCAGAACACACAAGGATGGTGGCAACCATCTCTCTGAAGATGTACTAGGCCTGCCCTGCACAGCACATTGCCTATGGGCTGACTCTGGCCTGCTAGAAACATTTTTTTTCTAATGTGCTGTGCAGAAAAATGCAACGAACGCTCCAGGTATATGTGGAAAGGGAGACTGGGAAACAGAAGGCAGAAGTATGATATGGGACAGCTGCTAGAGCTTGAACTGAAGGTACAGCTATGATACAGATTGTTTGGAAAGTAATGGCTAGAACTGGAGGAAAATGGCACTCTGATACTGTTCTACGACAAGAACAGGAAGCAAGCTGCAGAAAGGAATTTCACTAGGTAATACTGAGAGAAATTCTAGCACTACTTCTTGATGCCTTATTTTCCAAGTTTTTTGTTTAAAGCTGTTCTTGTTTCTTAAGCCTACAAAATGAATTATTGGAAACTAAAAAAAAAACACATAACAAACTCTTAGACTACAGCATTGTTTCCCTACCTGTCTGTATTGTATACAGCCATACTCTGAATATTCTTTTCTTCTTTTGCATGCTTCTGTAGCTCACTGACATGCTCTAATAATTTCTTCTCTGCTTGCTCTGCTTTCCACCTCCTTTCTTTCTCCTGATCCAGTTCTTGAATCAGTGCCTTAGCAAGAATGTGATAAGCATCAACTTACTAGGAAACATTCAAGCATAGCCAAAAATGACAAACAGTATTTATAACTGTAGAACAGGACTTTTTTGTCTTTCTGGAATTCATGGATGACAGAAGAAAGTGCAAGTGACCAGGCCAAAAACTCCCATAAAAGTGGAATAAAATACATCCTCTCCCAGTTGACACTGCAAGAACTCCACTACTTTTGATATTATCTACATGCAATTATTTTTGTCACCTCCAGTTTTCGTTTGACCAGGAGACATATGTTTGGCTTCAGGTGAAGATACACTTATATCTAACTTGAAATGATGCAAAACTTACTCGGTATGTTGATTCCTCTATGGGATTTGAATTACATTCTTCTACTTTTTCCATATTGCTCTGTCTTCTAGTTAGTATTTCAGCTTTTCTTCCCACTACTTTAAAATGAGAGTCTTTCTGACTGGAGCATGGACACTTTGAGGAGCTCTTCTTCTCTTCCCTATATGCAGAGTTTAAAAAGTAACAGTGGATTCAGATGCTTTTAAATGAAAAAAATTTACAGTTCTGTGCAGCAGCTGAATACTAGAGAGTTCAAAACCATTAAGAAAATAATTTGCAATCAGACCATATAAAATACAAATATTCAGCTCTAAAAAGATACTTACAACTAGTAGATGCTATCTAAAACCATCTCATGATCACATAGACATGAAATAATTTTAGAAGAGTAGAGTAGCTGTAGAGCTGCAGTGGCCGACTGAACTACTATATTCCAATTTGTATTGTCTTTTACTCATCACTTCTGATATTTACTATATAAATCAAACAAATCACACAAATCAAATAGCATCCTCAGCTTCATCAAGGATATATATTCTTGACCATTGTTCTGATACCACGAATCTTTTATTTTTATTTTTTAATTACTCAGTTCCATCTGTGGAGAATTCTTTTGTCACCACAATTTAAAATAAAGATGGAAATACAAGCTGTTAGAATTTTGAAAATGTTTGTTTTGGAATCTTCAGTTCAATTTCCTTCTCGCCTGAAGACAGAAACTGTGCTCATATGGAGAAATGACTGAATGAAGCCTGAGTAGCTACTCATTTTCAGGGCATTATTAACTGAGCTGATTTACTCAACCTATGACTTTCAGCAAAATGTTTCAAGTTAAAACTATGTTCATGCTGACAACATTCAGTTTAATTCACTTTGGCTTTATAGAGTAAACACTGGGATACCTGTCAGTTACTTTCTTCTTTAGATGACTTGCACGACATTTCGTGGAGAAGGCAGTTTTACGGTAAGTGGGGATCTTGCTTCCTTTCATGACCTTTCTGTTGTTCTCTTTTCCACTCTCATTTTCACTCTCAGAAGTTGGATCTGTGTCTCTCTTAGCTTTGAGAGCACTTGGAGCAGCTTCCTGTCTTGAACTACCAGATACCTAAGAAGAGATCAAAGTTTTAGACACAAATTTTACAATTTCTGATTGGCTAGTTTCTAACACTTATTCAGGTGCTATTTTTAAAAAAGTTCACACAAAATAATTTTGATAAAAACTAAATAATTGCTTCCAATTTTTTACTTTTACAATCCCTTCCCTCCCTGCTAAAATATTTTGTTGTTTTAAAGCTAAAGTAAACCCAGGATGCTTGAGAACATATAGTTGTTTCCTTCTGAAATACCTTAAGTTTGGTAAAATCCTTAGGCATAAAAAGTTGGTGAAAAATGTAAAAAAACCACAGCACTTAAAGCCAAAAAAGCCTTGCAAACACCACCAGCAAACAAACCTGACAAACTTATGCTACCTACGTTAATAAAACAAACTATATTACCTGACAAACATGTCAGACCAATTCGACCTATTGGTGAAATTAATTTTCACCAACTGTATAATCCAGGTACTCTGGTGCATTTCATGTTTTACTCTGGTTCAGTTACTATACTGATGGCTTCAGGGTAAAAAAAAAAAAACATAAAAAGAATTTTCTAATATTACATGATCAGATAGCTCTGCTAGTCCCATACACTATGGTTTTAAGTTGTCATGATTCAAAGTACAATCTCCAGTTTTAAAGACTTGTTTTTATTTTATTCCCAGCGTCCCAAAATGATTAAGAACACATTAGCACAGTCGGCCCATACATACCAGTAGAAATGCACTAGTCTGGTTCAGCAAATTTTTCATTATCAGAAAGGCACGCCTTATCTTACTAACAAAACTTGCTGTGCAGACACAGAAAAAAAAAATCACCTTTTGCAGTATCTGTAAAATCTGATCTTCTATTTTTTTAATCCTCATCTCACTGTGTATTTTATCAAGCTCAGTCTTCTCAGGTTCAGAAGATGAGACAAGCTCTGTGGAGGAGCTGGTGGCCCCTTGCACTGGTATCCTTGTACGCTGCCGAAACTGAGCCAGAGCCTGGTCGATGTGTGGTGTTGCCAGCGGTAAGGGGACATTGTTCTATCAGAAGAAAAGACAGCCCTTGTAGCATTAATATGGGGCATGGAATATAAAAATAGAATGTGTCAATTTTAAAACCAGTACACACAAACAATGGCACCTGATCTCTGGATGAAGGGCACCCAGATGAAACCACAGAGCCCATAATATCTTCTAAACACTGCAAATCTGAACAGTTTTCTTCTGCCAGGTCCACTGATTCACCAGAAATATTTCTTCCATCTAGAGCTGTTAGCTGGGGCAATGACTGAAGAACAGTTTCTCTATAACCTTGAGAAAAAGACCACATTTAAATTGAAATCAAGCTCCTAAGGAGATGTCTAGTATATCTTAGGTACCTCATCATCTTAAATGATTCATTGCATTCTTAATGCAAGAAAAAAAGTAGTGAGTTATCTGCAACTGTCTCACCTTTCCCCACCCAAGGCTTTCAACAGACAACACTACAAATTAAATCAACTGGGAAGCTGCCTGCCTAGTCCTGATCCACACAGGACTTCCCAACCACCATCAGCACACCGCAATTGCACAGACAACCTTCCAACATCAGCCTACTGCACCCAAACAGCTGTACCAAAGGGAAGGGCAGATGAATGTAACGGAAAAGCAAGTTCTGAAAGGGCTTAGACAACTTCATCTTCTGTCAGTGAACGAAGTAAGGCATTATGAAACTGTAAAGCATTGAAGTTAACATTTTTAAATTATTAGCATTTGGGCTGCTGAACACTCTGGTTTTGAAAGTGCCACCAAAGACATAGATATGAAGTGGTATGTAAATGCTTGCAGAAGAAAACTAGTGGAATTTTCTAAGTTAATCAGATAACTTCAATAGTCCTGTTACTGTTTCTGTAGTGCCTGAACGTATTGGTAAAACACGATGGGTGTATTTGACAACATTACTTAGAATCTTATTTCGCCTTCCTCAATTAACTCTGATGTTTCTTTCTAACTGACATATATTACACCTGTATCAGCTGTATGCTCATGATATGGTTGCTCTTTTGTATTGTTGTAATTCCTACTGTCCCACTCTTCATAATGAAATTATCTTTGAGCTCTCCTAAAAGTATCAATACTCCACTTGTACGTTCCTGTAAGAGATTTTCCCCTCCTACACACAAAGAAAATAAAAAAATCGACACCAATATAGGATGCTACGGTTTAACTTGTTTGAACTTAGAGTGTAACATTTTAATGGCCTGAAACACCTACCCCGAAACCAGAAGCTCTAAACAATGCAACTGAAAGTGATGTATCCACATGCATTCTCCAACTTGTCTCCATGCTGCCTAGTGAAACACCTGCCACCTATTTGGATGAAAATACTAATTACTGCAGAGGATCCTAGAGTCTGTCACTGCTAACCAAAGCAGGGGGAAAAGAAGGAAAAGCTAACAGTGCTACTGATCTTTCTTTGGTGTTCTCTATCAGTACCAGACTACCTACTTCTGGTGCCTGCCCTCTGTCTATAGAGTTCAGTATCTCTGCGTCCGTGCTTTGAATTCTCCACCTGTCCAGCTTATAATATTAATACTCCTGTCCTTCCATTAGGCGATGTGGCTCAGAGGGCCACCCAACCTGGCTTTGAACACTTCCAGGGATAGGGCATCCACAACCACGCTGGGCAACCTGTTCCAGTGCCTCACCACCCTTTGCAGTAAGGAATTTTTTCCTAATATCTAATCTAAGCCTATTCCAGTTGGAAGCCATTCCTCCTTGTCCTGTCACTACATGCCCTTGGAAAGAGTCTGTCTCCTTCCTTCTTGTAGACTCCTCTCAGGTACTGTGAAGACACAATTAAGTCACCCTGAAGCCTTCTCTTCTCCAGGCTGAACAATCCCAATTCTCTCAGCCTTTCCTCATAGGAGAGGTGCTCCATCCCTCTAAACATCTTGGTGGCCCTCCTCTGGACTCACAAGTGAAAATGTTGAGCCTTATCAAAGCATATAGGTAAAATTTTGAGAATATGCCATGGGAAAAAAAAAATTTTAAATAGAAAATGAATTAATTTTGACAGAATTTTTATTTCTGCAGGCTAGCCAGTTTATGAATGAATTTGCAAGCTTCAGAAAACAGCTCACAGCTTAAAGGAAATCACTGACCTAATGAGCACAAAGTATCTACGTAAGATCCATACCTGCTGTGCGACACACTGGATTGGCTTTTCCATTTTTTTCTAGTGTGAGGTTTGTCAAACAGCGCAGCCCCTTTGTGCACTGAAGTAAGTGATTAATATTGCTTACACAGTTGCTGTGAAGGTCGATGTGGCTAATCTTATGCCTGGTTCCATGAAGGGATTGAAATCCTGGAAATTTCAGAAAAAAAAAACAAACAACCACAAAGTAATGTTTTCTGCTGCAGTCCTAGATGATGGGGTTTAGAACAAATGGCATCTTGTTGAAAATATTCAGTAAATAATATATCATAACTGGAAATGAGAGAACACCACCTGCTCCATATCCTTGTCTACATATGTTAATTACCTATGCTACTCTACCACAAAGTACAACACTTAAGCTAGTTATGTGAGCTAACTTTAAAGAAACAGATTAATCTCTGTTAAAAAGCACGTAAAAATAAACATTTTCCCTGAAGTGCCATTTTATAACTCAGCTCATTAACAAAATTGTTACCAATGTTCTTTTAATTTTCCATTACAAGTCCTCTTGATTTTGTAGCATAAAATCTTACAAGCAATAACTGACCATTTCAACAAATAGATATAGAAGAGAACTTCCATATCATATGTAAAGTTGCATTTTTGTTCTCTAAAACTGAAAGATACGAATATTTTGAAAGTAAGTTTGAAATGTTTATTGTACTACTTTCTGAACAAGCTTGGCCTCACCAAACACAGAAGAATAAATTCCAGTTCAGAACAATCTTTGGTGTTAGAAACTTGAAAGCTGAGAGGAGCAGCAATTGCCACCTTTATTAGAATTATTCAGTGAATTGGCACTTGAAGTGCTAGAAACTTCTCAAAGTACACTTGGTCAAGTTTTTCAAAATTAAAGTGAGGCAAATGTTTTGTATTGCACAGCATTTGCACATGGCAAAGTCACTTACCAGAGAGATCATGTATGCGATTATATGACAAGTTCAGCACAGTTAAATTAAAGAGTTTTTCCAGTCCTAAACAAAATGAGGAAAAAACAGAAACAGTATGATTTTCAGAAGAATGCTCTGCTTTCATCAAATTCAAAGCTTGAAAAGTGAACCTTTAAAGATCATAACTATGAATTATGACATTAAACCATAATCATACTATAAAAATCAGGTTTTCCTTCTAAATTAAGGCATTTTGCTATGATAAGGCTTACGAAGGCTATATATACACACCTTAAAATTTACTTTATAAGATGGTTAGCATACTAACCCATACTAACTTGGTATAACCTTAATTATACGCAAACATTCCAGAAGTAAACTTTAAGACGACTCTTAGAAAACCTTTGTAACTTGCTAAATGGACAAAAATAAACATTGCAGACCCTCCACTTTGGTTAGCAGGTTACAGGACAAGCTCAGGGTGCGCAGCTTAGCCAGGGAACTGAGCCCCTCGATGCGGCGGATCTGGTTTGATGACAGATCCAGGTGCTGCAGATTCCGGAGGTGGTCCAGCCCTTGGATCCTGGTGATGAGGTTACAGTGGGCGTTGAGCGTGTGCAGGTCCGAGCTCAGGGACACATCCCGCAGGCTGCGGAGAGAGGCGCCCACCGTCAGCCGGGCAGCTCCGCCCCACGCCGCGGCCTCCCCTCAGCCCCGGCCCGTCCGCACTCACCTCTTAACGCCCTTATCCACGAGGCTGAGCTCGCCGGGGATCCCCGCCATCCCGCCGGGCCCCCGCGCAGACCGCATCTCGCTTCAAACCTCCCTCGCCTCCCGCGGCAGCGCTCCCCGCCTCACGGCCGGGACACAGACGCCTCACGGCCGGGACACAGACGCCTCACGGCCGGGACACAGACGCCTCACGGCCGGGACACAGACGCCTCACGGCCGGGACACAGACGCCTCACGGCCGGGACACANCGGCCGCGGGGAGGCGGCGCTGCCGGAGCCCGCGCAGCGCGGGCCAGCGTGGGGACGGGCTTCGTGCCTCTGCTGGGATCCCTGCCGCTCCCTGCCTCCTCCTGCCGCTCCCTGCCTCCTCTTGCCGCTCTCTGCCTCCTCCTGCCGCTCCCCGCCGCTCCCCGCCGCTTCCTGCCGTTTCCTGCCGCTTCCTGCCA